>CM056993.1:316113337-316513337 GCA_029891345.1 Dryococelus australis
TATCACAAACGAGTTGTGGGGGTTTGCTGGGAATCAAGACAGCCGGAGCTTGCGAGTAGGCACGTCACCTCTTCCCAGTGTAGAATGTGGTTACACACACTGGTTGCCCTTGGGCTCGACTTTGCGCGCTCCGTGAAGTCTTCTTTACGTCACTCCTTCTTACGCCCGGTGACAGAACGGGGCTGGCACGGAAAAAGGAGACTGGCAATAGATTGGTACCTGCTTAAGTTGTGACAGGCTTCAGCCAAATGGAAGAGCTGCATCATGTGAAAGATTTAGAGCAGTAGCATAGCCGCAGAAATTTCTCAAGGAGGACGGGAGGGGTTTAAATTGATTGAAAAGAAGTGAGAGAAGTTAAACAGACTTTAATGGTGCTTACGCACATGTTAATTACGACAGATAGTAGAAGAAAAATTACTTGAGAGAATAATTAAACCCATCATAGTTTTCAGGAATGTCATATTTTTATCACAATTAAGAGCTCATTTATAATTTAATACTAATTGCTGACAACCTGAGAGGAAAAGAGGTGAGGTTACAATCCCCATATTCCGCCCTGGCTACGTTCCTGATACGAAGTCATTAGTGCTAAATATGCCTGTTAACGCAGATATACTCTCACAAACCACTGTTAATCTCCACCGTCTTGAGCGCAACCTCGCGAACTTGAAGAGGACATCTTCAATGACCTTTCTAGCTTAGTGTTGGCTGCGTGTAATGAAACACGCCCTGTAATTTAAGCAGCTAGCGGAGGAGTGTAACTCGAGGAGGACAGTATAATAGAACGTTATGTCTCCTCTCTCTACTTATTTGGCGCGTAACCAAAATGTTACTAACACTCGAAGTATTTAGCTCATTTATGCAAACACCTTTCAACTAGTTTAACTTATGTACGCTTTAACTTCAAACGAATAAAAGGCTATATCGCACCTTGAATGCAAGGCTATCGTAACTCAAAATTTCTTATTGTGTATATGGCAAATGCGAGTAAAATAATTGCGTTTTTGAACGAATTTTCAATGTACTATGTCAGCAAGCGGATATGAAGTATTTAAATTGTGTTGTTATATAACAGTGGGTCATTCTGTACTTTTAAAACACATTATAACGGCAACCTAGCGACGCTCACCTTCCGCCTAAGGTGACATGGGGTATAGCTTGTGGCCGAGCAAAATGTTTGGATAACATGGTCCAATTCGCCCGGCTAAATAAGCGCCTCCCGTAGCGGCACCCCCCCCCCCCCCCCCAACCATTCACAGTCACTCCAGACGGCATCGAGGTACAAGGCAAGACGCTGTGTGTGTGTGTGTGTGTGTGTGTGTGTGTGTGAGAGAGAGAGAGAGAGAGAGAGAAAGAGAAAGAGAGCTGAAGCAGAAGGCAACTGTAATATTTGGCCAGAGGAGCTCTAAGGCCTATCAGCAGAGATCTACTGGTGAGCATAATCGCGTAGCGGTAGGACGTCACGATATATACGAGTCCCCGTCAATTCCCTTCACAATTAATAATTATGGCAAGGTTAGGGCATAACTGAGTTGTATTATAATTGTATGGGGTTATCATAGTAACGTAAAATATCTAAGATCTAATTGCTGTTCTGTACGAGTAGATGTATGAATTTTCTAATTATAGAGTTTCGTAATAAATGTGTATTTTATATAATAATCTTCCTTATTAATAACCATCGTGAGTCCCCCCCCCCCCCGTAGCTCCCCTTCTCCCCTATTGCTGTATTGCATAAAGTTTGACTTAGACCAAGCAGATAATTAGTACGAATTAGTGTGGATAGGAGAGAGGAGGAAATGGAGAAGTGTTACATGTCTGTGTAAATATGTAATATTAATGTTTAATCATGTATGTTGCACAGTTAGTAGAAATAAATAGAATGTTGCAACAAGATTTCATTGTCACCATCTGGCAAAAATAATGCGAAAACTCAATTGTTTGAGTTACAATGGTATTGCATTCAGGGTGTAACATATGTCCCATAGCATTCTGACTTAAAAATGACTATTATTCTGTTATTTAAATACCAACCCATGTGCTAAAGTAAGATATGTGTAAAAGTGATATAATTTACCGTGAAACACAATTCCGTGAGCTACCTCAAAGTATCTATGTAATTGTGCAGAGAAAAGTTTTTTCATTTTATAAACTGTTGGTTACAAGCTAATATTTTACATGTGCCTATTTTTCGCTACTTACGGATTTTTTGTAAAATAACTTTTGTAAGCACATTCCAAAGAATTTAACCCATTAATTATTTTGTTAATAATTTGGTTATTAATTATTATATATAATCAATATATAATATCAATATATAATAATATAATCCACAGGTTTTTTTATAAACACACCCGAAATATTTCGGGAGGTAATTCCTTGCAAAAAATTTGGGAGACATAGACAATACAACTTATGGTCTAGAGAAATTCCTTAAGGAGATCTAAGCCCTTCAATATCGAGTTTGGAAATGTTATTATTTGCGAACTTTTAGAAACGGCGTGGAATTAAACTACAATCCTCTGTATAATGTTTTGTGCTATAGAGATCTTCACCCTCTGGTCACCTGGTGTTTACCTCCCGTCACCATTTAATTAATAGCCGTTTTCACCATCTTACTGCACGCAATATTTTGCATTCAGTTTTTTTTTTAATTTGACGCTGTTTTATTGAACAGTACTTACTACGTAACAAAAAAGGCCATCTTGTTGCAAGAGACCAAAACCAACCGTTTGCTTTTAAAAATCACACAAAATTTCCGTTGGCTACGATAACAATGCATTGTACGTAGGCAATACTACTAACCACGCAAACGGAAACTCATCGCATGCAACCGAAATTTAGCCGACTTCCCGAGAGTACAAAAGAAACAAGACAGGTCAGTGCTGTGTTTACATGTGTGTATAGACAGTTCACAGTAAAATGAACACTTTTTCAAGCCCTGATTAAGATATACTTGTATACGCGTTGTTTATTCCTCCGCCTTATGTAAAATAAACATTCCCATGGGTCTCATCACTTTATTTGTGCGTCGGTCAAGTGAAACTGTAAAATTATTAGAAAAGGAAATACTTTACAAATCTGATAATTTTTACACTTCTGTGCATTAAAAAAAACAGAAAGCGAAAGAAATAATTTTAAAATATCGCTAATGGTTACCTAACATTTTTATTCTGCTGTAAGATATATAACTACTTTCCATCCATCGGTATGAACTTTACTGGGCGAATGTCATTCAGTGCGCCCATTGAAATACATGTATGCAGGGGCAGCGACTTTTTTTTTATAAGGTCCATATCTAAAGTGCTTACTTGATCGTGAACAGCGTTTAGGACTGCAGTGTAGACAGCATGTCGACGTGTACGTGGGAGGAATTGGCCGACATACATTTGATGTATGCTGCGGCAGGCTGTAGTGGTCACAGAGCATGCTATATGTACCAGCAGAAACACCCTAACCGCGTGACCCCTCGTCATGGAAGGTTTCTCAGAGTTGTGCGACGTGTAAGGGAAACAGGTATAGTCGGCCCATACGTACGATGTGCACTTCCGCGTTTATGAAGTATTGCTTCCGTACCAGTAATTGTATCGCGGCCAACGAAAATGTCGTGTGCGTTTTAAAAGAAAACGGTTGGTCCCTGGCACTTGCACTAAGAGAACATTTTTTGTTAAGTGGGACGTGCTATTTGATAAGAAGGCATCAAATTTCAAGAAAACTTGAATGCAAAAAAATTGCTTGCAATAAGAGGTTGGAAACACCTATTGATTTAATGGTGGCGGGAGATTTTAACACCAGTTTGTACGTTGGGTGAAGATCTCGATAGGACAACACA
This sequence comes from Dryococelus australis, assembly GCA_029891345.1. Lineage (NCBI taxonomy): Eukaryota > Metazoa > Arthropoda > Insecta > Phasmatodea > Phasmatidae > Dryococelus > Dryococelus australis. Next base: position 316,117,170 of record CM056993.1, read on the forward strand.
TTATCGAGAGGACTGTAGTTTGATTACACGTTGTTTCTGAAATTTTGCAAAAATACAATTTCTAAACTGAAGGGCTTATATCTCCCGTAGGACTTGAGCTAGGGTATTGTATTGCATATGTCTACATCATCTCCCACAAGCAAGCACTTCCAAAAATATTTCAGGTGAGTTTCCGAACAGTCTGTATATACCAAAAATACATCTACAACTTATAGCTTTAAACTATTTCTGAGAGCGATATACCCCTGTGAAAGTGCTATGGTGGACGGTGGAATGAGTTTATTATTATTAATTAATAAAAATCAATAGTAAGGGGGACGATGGGAGTCTGTATTCTGTGTTATCGTGTGAGGTTTTGCAGGTATAAAACTATTTACTGCTGACAGCAACTACCGTCATAATAAAAAAAAAAGGGTACCACCAGGTTTGTGCGGTAAAATAGATGTCCATAACGAATTAACACAGATGTCTACTCTGATAATAATTTTGCATGCCAAAGGTAACAAAAAGGTATCTTTGTTGCAACATCCTTGGCCAGGCCGTTTTCTAGGTAATAGAACAAAAAGTTGAAGGCGGGTGTGAAAATGCCTGTTAATTCACACGCGTCCCTTCAACTTTGTGTACTGTTACCTCGAAAACTGCCTGGCCGAGGGTATTACAAGAAAGGATCACTTTTGCTGTCATTGCCATGCAGAATTATGATCAGAATACACTTCTGCGGAAATTCGTTACGGACACCTATTCTACCGCACAAACCGGGCGATGCCCTTTTTTATTTTATTATGACGGGAGTTATTATCAGTAGTAAATAAGTTAGTTTTATACCTGCAACACCTCTTACAATACCGCATATCACAAACCCGCACCATCATACGTTATATGTATATATATATATATATATATATATATATATATATATATATATATATATATATATATATATATATATATATATAATATTTTGTAAATTAGCTTATTCCGCCATCCAACATAGCACTTCCGTGGAAGAGTACCGCCCTCAGGAATATTTTTAAGCGATAAGGCGTGTATATGTTTCGACATACATTTTCATTGGTAATCAACTCCCAAAGTTTTTAGGTCTTATTGAGAACCATACTGTGTGTGTGGGTTTATATATATATATATATATATATATATATATATATATAATAACTTCTGTCCAACATCTGGATATTCGAAGAAGCTCACGAGCGCTAAGGACGGCAGAAACCTGCACTTCAGATACCTCATCACATCTACGCTCAATACGCTGGCGCGAAGTCTTCGTCAGCAACGCGCCTCTACGAGACTTTCAGCTGCGACACACAACGTTTTATGGCGTTATTACAGACGCCTGTATACTTTATTAATATTCTGTGCTAAAATTTCTGGATTTAGTATTTTATGTACAGAGGAACCGAGTGACACATATAAAGTTATATGTAACTTTTATTAAATGAAAGTTGTTAACAAACAGCGTTCAGAAATATCGCGTTCGTCATGTTCCTCTGAATGAATAACAGTATCAAAAAGCCCTCCATACCACAATCCCAGAGGTGGGTCGGGTATGGCGAGTACGAATACATGATGGATTGTTCCGTTCAACCGCACATCTAAGAACGCGAACACGGCAATCATTTTGTCCAAGGCAGAAAACGACTAATCACGGAACACCACTGTTCTTCATTCTCCTCTCGAACAAACTCTCTTCCACACACTCTCCCCCAACACCACCGGAGACGTCCATGACGATGAACGGGTGTCAGGGGAAAACGTTCCAGAGGAACACGAGGACGTAAACCTATCTCCAACAATCGATTGTTTATTGTTCGTGCAGACACACGGGGAGCCACAGTGGCTTTGAATTCACGTGCTGTTGCTCTTCTATCGGTCAGGGCGGCCCAAACGATCCTTCTGTCCAGGCGTTCATCTGCGCAGGGAAGTGGCAATGGCAGGGCTAGGCGGCTGTGGGTAACTCTCTGTCACCCATATTCTCCACCACCGAAGGACCACTGACGCATCACGCCCCAAGTGAGTGGCAATTTTGCGGAACGTCCACACATAGGACAATTTTTTTTGGATGAAATTCCCTTACATGCAAGGGAAGCTAATTACTTCTATATGTAATGTAAAATTACCTCTTAAATCTAGAGTAAATTTACATAACAAGTAAAGTACAATTCCTCTAACCGCGTGGAAAAATTACCTGACAAAAGTTGGGGGGAAATCCCATACAAGTAAGGGAAATTTAACTTTATTGTATAGTAATATTATATTAAAAAATATCCTGCAGTATTAATACTGTAAATTTTTAAATTAACTATGCCCTCTGACGAATAGTAACCGAAACCTCAACACTAAAACCTTCGACTCTTGCTGATGGGTGCGCGCGAACCATGGTCCTCTATCACGATCAGCCAATGCGCTATCCATTACACCACGATGATAGTCAGTGAATATTAGCGTGTTAAAGGATTGTTTTTTTTTTCGCCCGTCCCCCATTTAGTTGTTGGGAATACTGAAGAGATGCACGCGTATTAAGGTAATTTTCCCATCCATATATGGGATTTTCCACTACCATGTACGTGAATTTTACTTCAGGGTGCGGTGACTTTACCTTACCTGTAAGGAAAACTTTGTTTCCCCCACAAGTATGCGACTATTACTTTACACTTGTCAGGTAATTTTCCAATTATTTTTTACAGTGAAACCACCCTCTCGGTGTCCCAATATACGGCCACGGTCGAAGTTACTTATTTGTTCAAATTGTTCTCACCGGATTCTGGCCAGCATACACATTCTGTGATACACACACAATGGAATCGCACAGTCTACTGCACTCGTCATGTTGTCAGACAATCTGCGACAATACACTTTGTGTAATGGCTGCAGATCGGTGTAGGCGAGTGGTGCCCTTCCACCCACGATCAGAATGCCCTCTACACACGAACAGGTGGTGTTGTAAAATCCGTTTGGATTGGACGATACTTTCTAGGTATTCTTCAGTGCATTTTCACTAATGTAGCTCTATCTAAACATCCAGTCAATTCTTACACGTTTATTACATCTGCTTTTCTATTCTGCAGAAGCCTTTACGGACAAATGTCTGAGTCCTATCGAAGCTATATACACTAAATGCAGACTGCAATCGAAGAAAGCAGATTAAGTTTCGAATTCGTACTTGATCTTAATGAAAACCTTGAAGTAATACACTTTCCCTCAAGAAACTTAAGGCGGTTACTTGCCTGGCACTAGTTACGTGTTCGAGACTGAGAAGCGTGGGAGCGGTAAGTACGGATATCATCACGCGCATCAAGTGCCTCGTCGTCGCCACGCGCAAGGCTCTGAACTGGCGTGCCATTGCACTCTCTTCGTGCCGCATGTACCTGTCGCACTTTAAGCTGTCACTGTATCTTTTTACAGGCGTTTAATTGGTTTTAAAAAAACTTGTATTTCAAGCATACTGCAACTTTCGTATTACAGACATGTTACAACGCATTTCCAGCACCCAGTATGCTACCGCTTTAAATCTGTATATTCATACATTTTTATATAGGTAAATGATTTAAGTCTTTAATTTACAAATGTGCCTGTTATTTCCTTTGCTTATGATATAAATGTTCTTATTCAGACTAACACTGACACTAAATTAGATGACTTGGCCACTAGTACTTTTGTATATTCAATTCTTCGTTCACCTCTAATAAGCTGTAACTTAACTTTTATAAAACTAATTACATATTATTTTCTTCTAAATTAAAAGTAACAAATCCAGATATCCTGTTAGGCAATACTAAACTTAAGTCTGTTGAATATACTCGCTTCCTTGGAATTGAAATTGACGACTCTCTATCTTGGAACTAACACACTCGTCTGCTTAAAAATTAAATAGTACTTGCTATAAGTGTAAAATGCTTCCACATATAACCACTCAAGTGTATATGTGGTCTGCCTATTTTGGTTATTATTATTCTCCTATCAGTTATGGGATAATATACTGGGGCCAAAGTAAACTCCATCTTCTGTTTATTTTGTATCGTGAACAGCCTTTAAGAGTGGGATGGACCTCGCATTCTTTGTGAAATAGTTGTTTGCACAAATACGCGAATCTCGGTAAATAAATGTTCTGCAAATACAAATTTTCGTCAGAACAGATAAAAGACAATTATCTATGCCCCTATTTTTTTTTTGTGAAAATGGTCAACTATCACATTTTAAAAGCTTGCCTATGCAGTTTTCTTAAGCGGCATGATAAAAGTGCGAAGATACGGGCGTAGTTTAATCTATGGACTTTCATCGAGTGTAATAAAACCCCACAGTTAAAGATCTAATATGCACAGTGTAGCAGTAGATATGAAATGGGAGTTCTGACTCACCACGTTTTTTTAGGACTATTTCTTCTAAAATTACAACAAAAAACGTTATTTCGTCTAAAAGGAAAAAATAAACTCAAAATCTGAAATTCGATGAAAAAACTGTGAAAATCAAGCAAATTAAAGTCAAAATCAAGATATTAGGGCTAAATTTAAGCTCTAAAAGTTTTTTTTAAGGAGTTCTCAAAAACAAGCAATTTTAAGCAAAAAAGAAAACAAGAAAATTTTAGCAGTTTTTCAAAAATGAGCGTGCAGAATTTGACACAGGGTAAAACATGTAAAATCATGCCGAAAACATGCAAATTTGTCGTTTTCTAGAAATGCAAAAAAAAATAAAATAAAATAAAAAATCTAATAAAATTTATATCTTATAAATTCTGATGTATCTGGTTATGTTTCAGATTATTCATATGATTAAGATGTTTTAGACTATTTAGAAAATTCTGATTCAGATTTTTTTGACAATTTTAGTCCATTTTTAGAACTCAGGTGAGGTTTTATTTTTGTTGATTCAAAATATTCAGATGAATCTTTTTCAGAAAGTTCAATTGAGGAAGAATCTGGTTACAATGCTGATAATGAATCTGATTGAGAAACGAAATAAATTCAATGAAATCATCATTATCGAAGTTCTACTAATTTTTTTAAAAACTTGTCCTATTTGCTCTAGATTTTCACCAATTTATTGAATGTCATATTTATCGTCAGTATTTTCTAAAATGGTTAATTGTAAGTTTTGTAATTTTGAATGAAATTTGTAAACTATATTTTTATGATCTTCAGATGCATTATCTAATCTACAGGAAGGGATTTTTGACCCTTTATCACCTTTAAAAATGTTTGTCAAACTGCAAGGCAACACAGGTATTTTGTGTTTACAAGGAAAATAAATTTATTTAGACTTATGAAAATGATATTTTATTTGATCAAAAAATCGTAAAACTTAAATGTAACCACTCAACTATAGGATCAAAATTTGTTTAAAACTATCGGAACAATTGTTGATTCCTCCATTTAATAATATTAAAAATTTATAAATCTTCAGTCATTGTTTCTTTCAAATAATCGTAAGTTAGATTTCTTTTACTAATTAGAACAACATTACAAACTGTCCCCGCTTCTTCAGGAGCTTTATTAAAATCAACACAGATTTTAATATTTGTTTTTTTCTTTAACTACAGTAGTTTTTCTGCATGAACAATCAATAATATATAAAGGTATTCACCCCGAAAATGAATAGTAATTAATATCACCATCAAAGTTTACAGTTGGTTTATAATAAAGTTCATTATTTCTAAAGTTGGTATCTAGATTGGTTTTTGAATTTTGTAAAATCACTATAAGCAAAAATTTTTTTAAGATAAACACCGTTTTCAATGTCTAGATTCCAATTTTCTTTGGAAAAATTTAATTTCTACCATTTTTAACATAAATGTTTTTCACATTACAATGATCAAACATAGCAGTGTGTTTATGCTGTTCAGCACAATTTTTTTTCTATTAAATTGAAAGCCTGCTATTACAAAATTGGGCATATCAAATTGTAAATTATTAAACTGATCTTTTATATCAAAGTTAAAACCAGTTGTTCCGTTAGGACATTCTTTTTCTAAAAATTACCAATAATCAAAACAAATAGGTAGTTTAGGTTTTTTATATATTTTTCTTTAATTGCAATGGCCGTGTTCGATTCATATTAAAGTTTCATAAAGAAATAAACAGTTGTCATCAGATGAATTACGAAAAAAAGTAATTCTATAGCCACCTTTCCAATAAACTTCATAGTTATCACGAATAAAACCAAACGGATATCTAAGAGGATATATTATTTAATTTTTTTTACACAAGAAACAGTTTTAACCTCTTTTCTTATTTTATTAGAAAGAGATTTATCTCGATATAGATTAACAACTCCAGTAAATTCTAAATAATTTAATTTACTTAGTGATATTAATAAAGTATTCATCGTTGTTGATGTTATACCTGGATTATCAACAGTTTCAATAGTATTCCCATGTTTTGAGATTTCTACTCTAGAAAATTGAAAAGGAAAAACGTTTGAACAAACATCAATATTGTCTTCTTCAACATATTTTGCCTCATCTCCAACCTTATCTCTCTTTAATAAACTAAACTGTTCATAAACATAAGCATAATTTGGGAAAGAAAAGCCATTTCCAATTGGAATATCAAATTCGATTCTATTATTGTAAACATTTAAATTTTTACTGGTTTGATCGGTAGGAGGAAAAGTCTCTGCCTCTCGAAGCTCTCAATACTTTTATAACTCATTTATAAGTAAAAAATATATACATAAATGGCAGAATCGAGGGGAGTTTCTCGAGTTAAATTGCTCATCGAAAACTATAAAAAAATAAAAAACCATCATGAAAAATAATATGAAAAAATAAGAAGTAAGAGCAACCATTTATCGACGAATTATGAAATATCGGAAAAAAAATAGAAAAAGTGAGTGAAGAAAACAAAAATTTAATATCAACATTAGTTCCAGTAGCAGTAAAAAATTTAGCATATCCACCCACTCCTGAAGAAACACCATTTGAAAGATAATTATTTGCAGAACAAGAATCTCCTAATTTGGAAGAGAATGGGAATTGTAGCATTGAAAAATTTGCCACATATAGCAGATGTTTCTACTATAAGTCTCGGAGCATAAATTTCTAAAAGAATTAATGTTATTAATGAAAAACTTGGTTTATGTGGAGCTGGGGGAAATTTTCATATTGGCGATACACAAGTAATGATAAATAATAACACACTATTTGTTATGGATAAAGAATATAAATTAACACCAGGACTTTGTCAATTGTTAACAGAAAATTCACACCAAAAAGAATAAGTTCTACAAATTCTCCTAGAACTGGTGATGGCGTAAAAAATACAATAGTTTGCCAAAATAATATGTTTGGATGGATGATGTTAGAAAATTGGTTGATGGATTATTAATTATTCGTGGCGAAGAAAATGCTGGAAATAACAGTTATTACAACTGAAAGAGTGAATATAATGAATATGTTTAACGATAAATTTTCTGATTTTGATATAAACAATCTAAAGGAATTCCATATCTAATAAGAGTTTTAAATGTAATTCCGCAGTAATTTTGGAGTGCTGAACATCATGGCAAAGGTATAATAAATTGGGCATCAAACAATTTAAATCTGCCTGAAATGCATTTGCCAGGCTATAATTATTGTGGCCCATTTACAAAATTAAATTAAATATTAGAAAGAGGTGACACAGGAGTAAATAAACTAGATGAAGCATGCAAATATCACGATATTGCTTATAGAGATCATGGAAATTTAGAATATAGACATAATGCTGATAACATTTTACAAAAAGAAGCAAAATAAATCATGTTATATAAAAAATATTCCAATTGGAGAAAAAATTGCTTCTGCTGCTGTTGCCTCAACAATGTTTACAAAAAAATAAGGATGGGGAATTAAAATATTTGATTGAATATATATATATATATATTATATATATATATATATATATTATATATATATATATATATATATATATATATATAAACTTATAAATGAAGATAACAAATGTAACTTTCGATATTCCCTTTGAGGAATTTAAATATTTAGGTATAGATCAATTTTTAATATATGATCGAATTGCGAGAAAAAAAATAAATAACTGAAAGAATGTAAAAGCTTCAAATTAACTTTACCAGTGCAAACAGTCAAAAAGATGGCCGAAGAAAAATCTGGAAGTGGTTTACATCGTGGAGGAATTATTTCCTTCGTACTTGCTGCTTAAGGTGCACTTGGTGGTTTAGCTGGTGGGGCCACTGCAAATTATAATTCTGTTGAACAAACTAGAAAAAATTAAAAAGATCAACAACAGAGACACACTTTAGCAATGGAAAACAATGGTGGAAAAGGATTAGTTGCAAAAAGAGGAAGGCCAAAAAAAATTTAGCTCTACTATCTAATATTGATATTGAAAAATATGTAAAAATAATTAAATATTAAGCATTTCAGAAATGTTTATGTGATTGACGAATTACCGAAAAGTATGCACAAAATCAATGTGCTGTGCTAAATTTTGACATTTTAGCAAATCTAGGAACTCTTTGGGTTTGCTATTTTAAAGAAAACAATAATGTTTACTATTTTGATTCATTTGGAAGCAACATTTTTACTAATTTAACTAATTATTTCAACATCAGAAATGTTTATTACAATGATGATCGAATTCAGAATTTTAATTCAGTTATATGTGGATATCTATGTTTAATTGTATTACATATTTTTTGAGAGGATTTAAGTTTAACGATATAATTTCTATATTATTAAATGACGGATATATTTGGGAAACTATTAATCAAATCTTTAAATGAAATTTTTTGACACTAGTGCTTATGCATTAAAATAAAATGTAGATTTGCAGTGCAATTCGGGTGTTTCTGCTTTACAAAGTAAACTCCGCACTTGATTTGATTATACAAAATCTTATGTTTCTTTTTTTCTTGATTGTACAATTGTTAATATAGATGACCCCAGTGACGATAAAGATTAAGTCAATAAAAGATATTTCGAGAAACAAATAGTTGATTATGCTTTAAAAGAAGATATAAATTAACAATTCAGTAACACTATTGCTGATTGTATAGAACGAATAATGTAAAACAGACATTAAAAAATGATGTAGATTCAAAATATAAAACTATTGTTTCTGACTATGCATTAAAAATGATGTAGATTCAAAATATAATACAATTATTTCTGATTTAAAATCATATGTAGAATCAAAATATAATACTATTGTTTCTGCTATATTTGATCAACTTAGTAAAGTTTTTGGTTATACAACAAAGCATGCTTCTCTTCAAAATCGTACAATCAGTATAATGGCTGACCCCGTAAATGGAAAAAATGCAGTAAATAAAAGATTTTTTGATAAAGAAATAGCTAATAAATTACAAAATTTAAACCAATCAGTTTTGAACTACTGTGATACACTTGTTAACACAAAAGTTGAAAAATGTAAGGAAGAGAAATCACATATATTTTATTTACCTGCAAAGTGGAATAAAAGTAGTAATAATTTTCACTTAGATAATAATAATAAAATTTTCTTTACGTTTTTGATGAATTGTAATGTTTATAAAATAATTACTGTTAATCCCAATTTACCTGATGATACTGTGACTGTTATTAAGGGATCTCAAAAATAGATTACAGGAAGCCTTTTGATGTTAACATAGGTGATATTTTAACTTTTAAAATTAAAAAAAAACTAAAATATCTGAATATGATGATGGTTTGATGACTACAATAGGAATATTTGTAAATATATAAACATTAACTATTCTGTTATCTACTGCAGCGACCACTGCGCAATCTTCCAGCAACAGGAGAAAGCATATCTGCACAGTTTTCCTTGTTGGCGGCCACAGCTAGCTCTGTCTGTGAAAGGAAGTGTTATCAATATTGTACTGCTACCTCTACTCACTGCTGTGAACTCACCACGAGGTACAGAGCAGCGAGCATGACAGGCTACTAGCTCGCCCACCACGTCTCACCTCATGCGGACTTTTAATTGTCGCCTTGCTCGCTCGACCACCATGGCTCAGTGGTAAGAGTGTGTTTGTCTTGTAACTCAAAGGTCGTAGGTTCAAAACCCTGGTCGGAGAGGATAATTGAATAGTGTGAAAAGGTGGCCACAACTCTTAAATTATCACCAAGACATTCAAAATTTGAGCCAAAAAGCCATTTCAATTGCTTTTACTCATACAGCAATGTATGATTATTTGACGTAAATTAAGTGGTACTCTTAAGCTCCCAGCAAAAAAATGCTCTCCTTACTACACTTGTAGTATGACATATGCATAAGCTTGAGTGTTCTCCATATGATGTATGGCACCAACATCATATGGGGAAGGGATACCACATAAGAAATTTAAAAAAAGAAAAAATATAAAAGCTCTTTACTTCACCACAAAAAAAAATAGTCTGGCCAGTGGCGAAGTGAGGGATGCTAAATTTGACCGGAAAAATAAAAAATTCGAGTCACTGGCATTGGTATTAACTTGCTCATAAACTCAATTAAATAAGGGTCCCTGGCATTAGCATTAAATTGCTTGGAAACCCATTATATTTTTTAAATAAAATAAAGCTCTGTAACCAAATGATGAACAAACAATGAATGCATGTTATAAATGTTAAATGAGCATTAAAAATGTGTTTTTATGTTGCATTTTGGAAAAGATAAAATACATAATAATATTTTAATTTACATAGGATCAGCTAAAGCAGACTCGGCTGCACAAACATCTGTCTTATTAATCCAAGAGTTATGTGAGTTGAAAGTTGGATTTTTATGAATATTCTTTAATATAATTTTTTTTTCTTTATAAAAATAATATTAATAAAAAGATTTATGGCTACTCTCCAATTTCACTTGCGCATAATCTCGCATATAAAAAATGGCGTCAATTCTAGACATAAAAAACTTATTTACAATGGTAAAAAAGTTTCTGTGTTTATTGATAAGAAGAATAAGCCTTGGTTTAAAGCCAATGATATTGCTGAAATATTTGAATACAGTAATGTTCAAGAGGCTATAAGAAATAATATCAATGTTGAAGATAGGGCATTGTTAAAAAAATATAAAGGGGATGCTATGCAGTAGCCCCCTATCATATAATGAGAAAAAAACAGTTGTTATCAATGAATCGGGTTTTTATTCTTTGGGTTTATCATCTAAAAAAATGCTAAAAAGTTAAAAAAAAAAATGGATTACTCACGAAGTTTTACCATTCATTAGAAAACATGGAGAATATGAGATTTAAAATGACATAAGGCACTTATACAAAGACCAAATAAAGCATTTAAAAGATATAAATAAAATGATAGAAAATAAAGTTCACCATTTAGATGATACAGTTCAAATAGCTGTAGAGCTATTAACTCGCAAAAATGACGAAATCAGAGAAATGACCCCACATGTCGTACCACAAACACAAAATCAAGATTGAAGGCCAACTTTCATTCTTTTAAGATTATTTGATGATAATTGTCTATTTGATTATTATATCATTAGAACTCAAAGAAAATATTTTATAACAAGTTTGTATAGAATTAGAGATATACATCCAAATTGTATACAAATATTGAGATTTGATTATACTCCAATTTCTATCAATTTTCTACCAAAGAATGAAAGGGTCAATGAATTTTCCCATTGAGTGTTATCATAACTATTTTAATATTGTTGGAAATAGTTGTTCTCAGCAACAATTGATTAATGATATTTATGCTCTTAGTCGAATTGAGTAACACTCTAATTGTTATTTTAATATTCAAATTTACAAAACATCTGTTTTATTAATACAAAGAGTTATTTGAATTATCAAAACCTAACCATTTTAAATAAATTTTTATCACCTTTTGTTTCTAAGACTTTTTCCACCAAATACTCATCAGGATAGTCGGTTTTCATAATTTCATATTCACAAAAGTTGCCTTTTATTTCTTCTCCCATGACATCTCTCAGTTCATAAGCGAGTACTTCAAAATTTAAAACCTCAACAATAGTAAACAATTCTGTTGTCCAATGAGCTGTATAACCAATTTTCAAAGGTTCGTTTATTTTTGCTCATGCAGACAACATCGTCAACGTTATATTTCAATCTAGTAAACACATTTGCAAAATCTTATCTTAATTTTTTTTTCTTTTTTTTTCATTGACTTCAATTGGTTTCATACCAATGGTTCTATGTTTTATGTCGTATTCTTTAACTAAATCATCTGAGATATGTATGTACCCATTAGTAATTGCCATTTAAAGCAAATTTTTTCCTCATTTTATTCTTCATTGTATGATTGTATCATTCTACATAACTAACTTTCAATTCATTGAATGTAGAGTAATGATTGATGTTATATTTTTGCATAAGTTCTTTTAAAATTGTATTATAAAATTCTGACCCATTATTGCCTTGAATATTGATTGGTTTTCTTTTAACTAACATAGATTCTAAAGTGTTTGCTACATTCTTGGCTATATTATCTTTAATTGGTACTGAAAATGCATATTTTGAAGAAAAAAAACACACTGATAATTGTAATAATATACTTCTACCTATTGCTTATATGTGATATACCTTTTAAATTACCAGTATCCATTTCAACAAGATCGATTTGCCATAAATCATCAATACCACACTAAATTTTTTTTTTCAAGGAGAATTTTTTCATACTGGTTTATATAACTAATTCTCTTGCATTGGACAATTTTTTTATGTTGATTTATTAGACTTACATATTGAACATTTACTTTTTTGAACTAATCGCCCATTTTTAGAATTTTCAGTTTTTATACTATTATTTTTAGTGACCCTACACTTCAAGCAACAAGTGTTATCCATTTAATAGCATAAAAACATATATTCTTGTGTACAATTCACAAGAGAGAGTTAAAATATATAATCTATTATTTGATTTCGATACTTTTCACTGTCCATTTTTCTACTCATATCTATTGTTATAAAACCAAACCATTCTCTCAGCACTTTGAACAAATCTCTTTAAATTTCTCATACGGCATGTCCCCACCAACTAAATCATTAAAGATGTGTCTTAGGTTTGTGTCATCTTGTCTGAATATACATAGAAAATTTGCATTGTCTGTCACAAGTTGCTTTGGTGTTTTCGAATATGTTTGAGCCAAATAAAAAAAAATCATTGTTTTTATGTCTCTCCATTGTAAAATATTCGCAAACTTTGTCTTGATTGTGTAAAATAACATTGTCAAATACAATTAGAGATTCGTCTTCACATTGATCTAAAGGGACCATTTCGCCAGTATTATTAAATAGTATGCCATTCCTTCTTTCACTTTTAATTTTTCTAATGCATCATCCAAATCATTTTGTATCATAATATATTTGGCTTGATTAAAACTTTTTGTACAAACATACAATTTATTAAAATTTAACCATCCTAACTTATAAATAAAATTGGTAATTAAATTGGTTTTCCTACAATTGCTCGGGCCTACAATTATCCCTCGAATATAATTATATAATGACTCACCATTATTTTTATGTTTAGAGTTTTCTGCAGAAATCAAAACACCGATACCTCAATTCACTTTGAGCATCATAGGCTGTTTTGGTTGCCGCTTTTTCATTTATAAAGATAATATTTAGTAATAAATTGATAATAAAGTATTTAAGTTAACAAATAATAATTCCATATTGAAGAAGAAGCTTCATTATGATATAATTCACCAAGATAAATCAATCTAATTAGTTAGTTTCCGTGTGAAATTTCTGAATCCAAATATACATAATAATACTCTAATGACCATTAAAAAATGAGTGCTGTCATTGATAAAAACAAAGTTATAAGTATCCCTAGAGGCTAATATGATATTGAATCCTTAAAAGAAGCTATAAATTCAATCAATACATTTTCAACACACAACATTGAATTAACAGCAGACAATGTGAAAAATAGAATATCTATCACATCTAAGTTTGATATTAAACTTGATGACTGACTATCTGATATTCTTGGTTTTGAAAGAAATTTAGCTATTGAAAAAGATAAAATTACTGTAGGTACTAAATTACCTAATTTTATTCAGTTTAAAACAATAAATGTCTGCCGTAATTTAGCATATGATTTGTTTATAAAATATGATGTATCTAACTATTTGGAGACTAGTATTATAGCAAGTTTTCCACCAAAAACTGTGTTTGACTTTGGAGATTGTATCATTTTTGAGCCCGCATAACCATTTTTTTTAATAAAATTAACGAGCGATTTAATTATATATATTTTTTATAAATTAGAGACGAAAATGGCAAACATTGATTTTGGTGGTGCTGATATCGATGTTGTTTTAGAAACTAAAGAAGTTTAAAATAGAAAAATTATGTCTCTTGATATCCATATGGCAATGTATTTATTTTAATGTCCAGTATAATTATCTTATTATCACTAGGTCTCAATGCTATTTTATTAACTTCCTCTGTGTAAATTCTAGTTTTTCACTTCTTATTATATTCATTGTTCTGTAATGTATTTTTTCATTAAACAAGCAATTCTTATAGTCGTCAAATGTTATTCTCTTATTAACTATACATTTTTTCACTCCTTTCGATTTTTTGTTTTCCTTTTCGCCAACCTTGTAAGCAAACATTTTTGCTCTTAATCAAAAAAATTCGGTCATTATTTTACCATTACATTCGTCTTTCATTTTGCCTAAAACGTTATTGCTTATGTGGGGTATGTTATAGATATTGTTGTTTGGGTAATCACTTGTATCAAATTTATCTAACATTGTCCTCTTATCTTCATTAAATCTTCTGTTTATATATATATAATATATATATATATATAGCTTTCGGTGTCTTGTTAACATAATTCAATCTTATTGCCATATTTTGGCTTCATCACATTATAATGGAAGTCGTACATGAGCTCTTTCGATATGTCCAAAATTGACATGCCCACATAAATTGGCTTATTAAATTTTACATTCGTCTTGTTCATATGAATGACTGCAAGATTCTCATTAAATATAGTACTTTTCTTAAAATTCACTTTTGATACTAATTTTTCACATTTTTCTGCATCTGATATCAGTTTTATATCTAATCTGTTTCTAATATTTTCCATAGTTTTGCCGAACACAGAAATATTCATCAGCTTCCAAAAATCTTTTTCAAAGTCATTTTGAGCATTAGTTCTCATTGATGTATTTATATCTATATACTTCTTCAACCAATCAGACTGATCAAACGTCAATATTCTATGTATTTTAGTAAGTTTTAAACCATTCTTTATACACTGTTTTAAATTACGATGATGAATTACATACCTTTCTTTTTTATGTAAAGTTGTTAACTGTTTAGATTGTTTTGTTCTTAGAACTACCTTATTTTCTGGACAAAATGGTAGATCGTTATGTAAATTATGGAGTTCTTTGGGATATTCTAATCCAACTTCTAATATATAACCATACTCAGAATTGTCCTCAAATCGAATATTTTTTCACTACAGTTATCTAAATCATTTAATGTATTATAAACCCAGTCAAAACCTCCATATGGTAAATATTGAGACATTGCCCATCCATAAAGATGATTTGCATCGAGATATGCTAAATAATTTTATTCTTGATTATGATTAAAATCTTCTAAATATTTATTATTGGCTTTAACATATCGTTTACTGCATTGTGAAATCGCACCTTTAATTCCTTTTTCTATCGTCAAACTCATGTCATAATCATGTAATAAATCTAGTGGTTGTTTGGTAATTTTAAGCATTGCTTCCCACGATAAACCTGGGGCAGTAAGATACCATAATGGATCTAAATCATATGCATTTATACAAGTATTTCTCAACTTTTCAAACACATCTGCTAATAATAACACGTCACGTTTTAAATATAAGTAATAATATTCATCAAGATTTTTCAGATTAAATTGATTCCATACATGTTTTGCATATTCATAATCATCATCAGTTATGCCAGATTCGCTTAATTTGTTGTAAAATTCATTCTTTGGTGGAAGTTCAGTTTCTTCAAATTCTTTCTAACTGTCCATATAATCGTATGGATAAACTCCTTATCTAAATACTAAATCTACTTGTTCTTTTGGTTTTTTGCGTGTTTCATGGTCTTTGCTTAAATTAGACGATAGTTTATCTAAACTACTTGCGATAAATGTAAAAGTGTCAATAAATTTCATTCTTAAATTTTCTGTTGCTTTCCCAAAAGTAGTAAACTTTTCTTCATTATTTGCAATTAAATCTATATTTTTTTCATCATATCCTAGCTCTTAAATAAATAAATGAGCATCATACCCAGCTAAATTATGGAAATAAATTGGTACAAAGTTGGGTAATTTAAATGTAGATTACAATTATTAGATACGGGATTAATGAAATTTTCACTTATATGATCGTGATGACGTACTTTTTTTTTATTTTCCTCCGTATATTCACATTCACATACAGCACATCTTTTCATTTACTATATAATTTTTTTTTTCTGTTGTTAATCGATGCATTGGTTCAATTTGTGAAAATATTTCTCCAATTTCTTCTACTTCCCTTTCATACAACGAATAAACTCTTTATGTGCACCTGGGCTTCGATATACAACTGGAGACTTATAATCACCATAAGCTGATACAATATAATAGTAAAAACCAGATTCTTCGTGTTATTGGTATTTCATAGTATATGTCTCATCATTCAGCTTTAAATAAATGTTATTTATTTGTTCAATAGTAAGATTATATCTTTATTTAAGTATCTCCTTATAAAGTCCATTATCGATATCATCTTCTGTTAAAACAGAGTATTTTTGGATTAATTTAAATTTATATGTTTCCCTTGGATTTGGCTTAGTTGTAATTTTCTTTAGAATCGACACAAAATCTGCATAAATTGCAAAAGGAACCTTAATTGTATGTTTGTAATTTTTAAATTTTATTTGCTCTCCTTTCGGAGGTAAAGTGATTTTTACTGCTTCATTTTTAGAGTAGTCTTCTGTGTGTTTATTTAATTTCTCTTGAGAGGTAAAGAATTGAAGGAACATATCACATATATAAGTTTTACCACGCTTATTATTTTTCTGCATTGAAAGTAGCCTCGATAAATCTTTAATCCAAAAATAATGTGAGTTATCGGCTTCTTTGAAATAAAGTAAATTTGAATGCTTATTCCTTTTTAAGTTTTGTAAGCTTAAGTGGATAAATTGTGGATTTCTCGTCTTCATCTTCAATAGAATATACATTTATAGATACATCCGTTTGATTTTCTATTTGTTGTATATCATCAATTTTAATTGGATATCCTAATTTATCTATTACTTTATCGATATTAAGCCCCACATGTTTATATTTGGTTACTCTGTATGAATTTTTGTCTGCTGGAAATAATGCAGATTTTACAGCCCAAAGGAAGCATTTTGATCATAATTTTTAACATTTATGCTTGCTTTCTTATTCTTAATATCTTTTGGTAATTCTATATATGATGAGTCATTTAATGGATTATACTTATTTATAGCTAATTGTATTCCCATTACTCTATCTAATGTCCATCCTGAGCCTCTTCTTTGAAATTCAGGTAATTCTGTAATTATTTTTTACATTATGAATTTATACATCCTTTTATTATCTCCTTCATTCAATATTGTATAATTGGGTGATTGAAATGTAAATCATTCTACTTGATTATTATCTTGCTTACGAAAATAGGCATATCATTTAATACTGGTTTTCAGCCCTCTAAGGTTCCGAAGATTAGTGTGTATTATCTCAAATACATTATTTTTTTACTGAAGTCAAAAAATGAATAGGCTGTACTAAATTAAAGGTATTTTCAATGTTATATGTTTATATCCTACGTTTAAAAGCTTCATTAACTATATAATTTATATTGGTTCTTTTTTATATATTTTGTTAACAAATAAATTATTAAAGAATGGAAATATTTCTTCTAATTCCTTTCTATCTTTGGGATTTAATTCATTGATATTGACATCAGCTAAAGGTAATTTTGTAAAGTTTCTTTTTCTCCGCTCGTCTATAAACCTTTGCATAAAAAATGGTATAAGAGTTCTAATTAGAACGTTTATTCCTTAGTCTGATTATATATGTTATTTTAAAATATCTAGCAATAGCTCTCAACTTCCTTACTCCCACATCGTTCAATTTAGCTGTTATATAAGCCTCCATTTTTATAGTTGTATTTATAAAAGAAAAAATGTATAAATAAAATGTAAAAACAGATATACGGGATGAATCGAAAAGTGTTTAGATTCCTGGGAAACAGTATTTAACTTCTTGTTATGACGATAATTCTTCATATAATAACTAAAACATTTTTTTACATGTGATTGAATATTTTTCCTTGCTATTTTTACTAAAAAAAATAATTTTATAGATTTATTTTCATTACATTCTTTACATGTCTTTGTTGGGTTATTATCATGTTGATTTTCGTTTAGAATATCCAATGCTGTATTGTGTAATATACTATTTTTATTCTTTTTGAGAGATGTATTAAAAACATATTTTCTACATTCGCACATTACTCTCTCTTTTTTAAATTCATAACGATTACTATCATATTCACTATAACATTTCTTACAGATGTTAAAATGTTTATCTTTTGTGCGTTTATGTGGTGCAAAACTTTTTATGTTTAATACTTGACCACATTGTTTACATTGCTTAGATATGGTATTATCTTCCATTTCGAGCATCGTTTTTTTTTTTTTATTTATTAAGGAAATAAATTTATTAAGATAAAGAAAAATATTTTCCTTCGTATATTTTTTTCTCTATAAATTAAACAAAACAAAAAATGGAATCTCTCCTCAAGAAGTCAAACAATTCGTACGAATTGACTAAACTACAAGATTTAGAAGGAAATAAATGGTTTACTGCTACAGATTTTGAAATTTATGAGTCTAAGTTTGGTAAAAAAAATAATTGTATTCTAGGTGATAAGTATAAAATTACTTTACCAGAGTGCTATTTGAAGATACTCGATTAAAAATGCTTTGAAACTAATACATGAGAAGGGAGTTTTTATAGCATATAGAGGCTTGAAAGAACTGAAAAAAAAAAAAATGGAAAATCTGTGCATGAAACTGAATTTAGTGTTTAAATTCTATCAATTATCTTTTTTAATATTTCATTCAATTTTGCTTGATTTTGTCGTAAATTTACTTGATTGAGATTGTTCGCTCGCAAAATTAGCTTTTCTATAAAACGATAAATTTGCATTTTTTTTGCATAATTCATGTTTTCCCCTAAGTCAAATCCTGCACGATCATTTCTGTAAAACTGCTAATTTTTTTTTTTCCGCTTAAAATTGCTTGTTTTTGAAAGATCCTTTTTAAATAACTTTTAGAGCTTAAATTTAGTCCTCAAATACCTTGATTTTGACTTTAATTCTTTTACATACATTATTTTAATACATTTGCATGTACTTACAGTATCACCAAGGAAACACTGCACGCCCTGCTCGTAGCAGCAATGAGCCACTAGGCGTACGTGTTAGTGTCGCCCGTATCGTTCCCTCGCTTTTTGACCTTAGACGCGGGAGTCCATGCCACTCTTAAACTAAACAGGTGACCGACTTCGTGTCCTAAGTTGTGAAAGATTAAGCTTTTGGCGCGGCATGTGGTTGCAAGTACCTCGAGCTGCAACGCGACAGCGATAACCTTCGCGCTGTCGGATCGCCTATTGTCACTTCGTCCCGAACGTATGTTCTGACGAAGCAGAGGTCCGCCGCATGTCCTTGCGGAAGGATTGGCGACGGCCATTGTTCGCCACAAGGCGAGGTCCTTGACACTGTGATAGCCGATTCGGGAGTCGGGGTCCATGACAGAGGTCACGTAACGGCCTAGGCATCGCCTTTAGAATCAGCCGCCTATTGTGCGCGCCGACAACTGTCCATAAGGAAACTAGCAGCGCAGTAAAAGGCCATAGATTATGGCTATTGTCCGGAGAACTAGTGGTCCAGACGACTCCTATTCTCTAGCGGCGTGAAAGAGATTCTCTGCAAATAGCCACTAGCCTTCGACACTTGAAAATGTGACGACAGGACGACTGAACGCGGAATGGCGTGGAAAGAAAGAGTAATTCGGAGGAAGTTACAGGCCATCGACGTCTGTGGTACAGCTTCAGACTTCCAAACCAGTGCACGAATTAAAATTTTTACTAAACGCCGTATTATGACTCGATGTAACACTAGAATAACGAAAATCGTGATTGTCACAGTAAAAATAATAAAGCCGGATTCACATGTACGCCGATCACGCCGAGTAGACAGAGCGGAAGATTAGAACAGCCAATCAGAAGCCGTCATCGGTTTCCACGTGAGTCGAGCGGAAAAGTTGAGCTCACGCCGATATTTTCTGCTCTCGGAAAGAGCAGACTTCGCAGATATTTCCCAGAAGTCAGCTGGTTAACATATTTTATACTACTAATTTCGTGTATAATCTATGTGTGTTTATATAAATGTATAGAATAGTTCAATGTACGTATTTATAATGAAATACCTGAATATAAACGTTAGTTTTATTCAACATTTGTATTAAATAAACGTAGTTTGAAAGTGAACCGACAGATAGCACTAAAGTGTAAAATATTTTTGGATGTAAAAATAAAATTACAACCTCTTGAAATTCATTTAGTAAATAAATCTAACTATAGTGGTATTTATAAACTAGAGTAGAAAGATGACAGCATCTAGTTCGTTATCTACAATTTGTTTTAGAATCTCGGCGTTACAAATCACGAATTCAACAGCAAAATGGCTACCCAGAAAATTTGCTTAATTGTGAACAACCATTGATTCTGCCTGCTCTGTATGTTTGGCGTGATCGGCGTACATGTGAACCCGGCTTTAAACTACAGTAATCTTAGATCAAATGAATGAACATACTTTAGCAACAATGTGAAATTTCACTTTAAATAAACAAAGTGTTCTCTTTGGTTAGTGTAAACAAATATGGCAAAACATTTTATTTTGTTCTGTTAACGTATAATTGTTTTGCCACATACAAACATACGATTTATTTGGCCCAAACAAAGTTCGTTTCCCTCTAATATTTATTTTTCTTAGTGTGGCACTGTCAGTTTATAAACAAAGAGAATGTTAATTTTAGGTGCCATAAATTTTATACATTTTTTAAATATTTATTTTAATACAAACGTTCGCTGTCAACGTTTGTATAAGTACTGCAGTCAGTAGTTACGTTAAAATGTACAGAATTAAAAAGTAATGATATTTTTCAATGGTTACTTTCAAAATTCCATAATTTGTCACACAGTGCATATAAATAGTTTTCTATTGGAACAATTTTTTTGTTCCAAATATGCTGCCCAGTTTTGTGTCTGCGAGCACTGGGCCTAAGAGGAAAATGTAATCACTGACAACAGTTTTCAAAGAAAAAAGGAGAAGAATGATTTTTCGATGTAGTATCCATAGACAGATATATAAATATATTTTCATTTAGCTATTTATTCAAGTATTAAATTTCCAAGCGTTTCCACACTGACATAATATAAGATCTTGTTGCCAGATTTTCTACGCCAAAAAAATCTGTGGTTTCATTATATAACAATCTTTGATATATGCCGTTCACGGTAAAGTGAGCACTTTTTTAAGCTGTTTCATCAGGCATAATAAGCAATAAATACATTTCATTGTGGCCTAGAATTTTTGGTTTTGGGTATGGTGACTGTATACACTGTGTTTATTACTCACATGGCAGGATTTACATTAACAAGTGGTGAAAGGATATAAATTGGTTGAAAGAAAAAAGTTACTAGGGCTTCAAAAGTGCTCACTTCACCGTGAACGGACTATATAAAAGCTATTTCTCTCATCTCATTTTTGAAGACGTTTGGTGTAGGAGAAAATTTGGCACGATTGAAAACCAAGAAGGTGAATAAATGCGACCGCATATCTGTCTAACTGGTCCCAGCGAGGCCTGCCAGCGGGTTGTGAGTTACAATAGAGAGTGTATAGATATAGCAAGCATCTGTAACGATCCAACATTCATCCTGTTACACGGAACGCCTGAGGGGCACATCCGAGTCCGTGAGGGATGGAGGTCTTAATGAAAATAAAGGAACTTAATTTAATAATTATATTTATTCTCAGTGCTACAAACAGTCAACCATCTGTTATTTACCAGCCTGAGCATCCTATTAACACTTATTGTTCTTATTGAGAGCAATATTTAATTACTTCTCCATTTCAGTTGAAGTCTTTATTCTTGCTAATGTCCCTTAAACTGCTCCAATTATTTCCGCACGTCTAGTTAAAACTGTCTAGTTCCGTCGTCCCGAATGTCTTTTCACTCAGGCATCCAGTCCGTAGACCCGCAGATCAGTCCCACTCTTCATTGCACACAAGCTAGGACGCATGAACTGCCAAACTCTCGGCTAGTAATTACTCCCGCCTCAGAGGCCAGCAGGTGGTATTTATACTTGAGGTAGGTGCCGTCTGGAACGTTTCCGGTAATCCGAGTTGTTCTGGGAAAAGTAATGGCGATAACGATGCACATCCCTGCATGATAAATGGAGAAATATGAGCTTCTCAGGGTCAGCGAGCTGCGATAAGTTAATCGGCGTGCCGGGCGGCGTCCTTTATAATAGGCCACTTGCTATCGTATAACTGCTGTCCTTCACTTCCACTCGCTCGGGCAGGATGCGAAGCAGCGAGCGCGTAACAATGCCATTCCTCAACCAAATCAAAGATATTCATGAAATTCTTACTGAATGTTTTCTTCCGTCGTACGTGAAAATACATTTTTAAGCCACCAGAAACAATTTTATACTTTCTCCACGCTCATTTAGTTACAAATTAAAAATATTGTCAAAAATATTCGTATGACTGCTTATTCCTAGTTTCTCCCACCTTGTTTTTTTATTACTATTATATAGTGCTACAAATTCGTCAAATATGTTTATGAAATACTGGCATATTTTACTTGCGAAACAGTTGTATGTATGTACGTTATAAATACTTCACGTTTCACAGAGACAATACATGATGAGGCAGTGCAACCGTGTTCGGTGAAACCATCCGCTGAAAGTAGTGCCCATACTTGATGCTGACATTGTGAGAACGTCATGACCTTTTGCCAAGAACCCAGGACGACTCCGTGCGCTGACTTCAAATGGCAGGTAAGCCGTGGGTGTCAGAGCTATTATTTGAACGAAAATGAGGTTTCTTTGGCATTTCAAAGCCCTTCTCCCGATTAATCATCCGGCATCGGGCAGAGGCGTTAAACGAGAAGCAATTATGAAATCAAGGAGGGCGAAGAGACGGAATTGGTTCATAGCACACTGGTAACTGGCGTCTTTAAGGATCCCGCCTACCTCGTGCTTGAAATTGCGCTGCATTGTGTTTGAAATGCGCGTTTTTCGAAACAAACTATTAAACGTGCACCCGATGTGCTCATCTACAAAAGGGACACGCACTTCAGACAAGGGCTGCCGAGTACTTTCAAAATGTCGCGCACGTTATGAACACCATTTCAGAACACTACGAAACTGCTAAAAACTGTTTTTTTTTTTTTCTTTTCCAAAGCGCTGTATCTCGAAATAAACGCATCATACACGAACAAAACTACTCTAGGGCTCTACGCTAAACTCCCTACAGACTTCCCACCAACAAAATAATAGTGTCACCGCTGAAATTCCCACAGGTATAGGCTGTTCACGGTGAAGTGAGCACTTTTTAAGGCCCTCCCAACAGGCATTAACCACTAATAAATATATTGCATTGCAACCTCAGACGTTAACTTGTGAGAATGGTGAAATGTATACACTGTGCTTTTTAGTCAGATGACAATGTTTACATCAAAAAGTGGCAGGGAGATAGAAATTGGCTGGAAGTAAAAGTTAAGCAGGGCCTTAAAAAGTGCTCACTTTACCGTGAACAGCCTATACACGCAGTGCGACTATAGAACACTGCACGCCAGTTCATAGCCTTGCGCTTAGCGGCGATGGCGCACTTGATGTGCATGGCAGTGTTGGCCTTATTGCTCCCGTGATTCTCGGCCTCAAACGTGGGGGGGGGGGGGGGGGACTCCACGTAAGTCGTTCAGCAAATGCCAGTTGGTTCATGGAGACGGGTGAGTGATGGGTCCGTGAAACGACTGGTATTTTCCACCGTGGAGCTCCATAGTGTCTGGGGTGTCTCAGCTCGATTGCTTATAGCGAATTCTGTGATGTCTTCCACGTTGTGGGTTTACAGTCACGCGTCTCGCAACCGTATCGACGCAAGTAAACAGGGAACTCCTGTTCCGTTCCTGGCCGCATCGCAACGAGCATGTGAGGAAAGAGTGGCTATAGGCTGTTCCCGGTCAAGTGAGCACTTCTGAAAGCCCTCTCATTTGGAATAACAGTCAATAAATGCATTTTATTTCAGCCTTAGATGTTAACTTCCGAGAGCGGTGAAATATACACTCTTTGTGTATTACTTACATGGCGATATTCATTTTAAAAATGTGGTTAAAGGGGGAAAAAAAAGCGGCCGAAAGGAAAAAGTAACTTGGGCCTCAAAAGTGCTCACTATACTGTCAAGAACACTCTATACTCAGAAGTATAAACTTACCTTATTCATTCGTGCACCGAAGCAGGCTGTACTGCAAACGTTAGAAAACAGAGTAAACTACAAATACTTACTTTATGTTGGCAGACAACACTCGATTAGCCTACATTTTCTGATCATTATTATTGATTCCGTCGTTTGTTCGCGGTTATTTCAAACCACAAATGCATTCATGTAAATAAGAAGCGTATCCACGTATATGAAACACTGTTTTATGAAAAGTTTCATGCAAACATTCATGAAAGTACATGTGATACGTAACAACATTTGCGAAGGTCACATAGACAAAGAATACTGTGCAACCACCTTCAAAATAAATGTAGGTGATGGCGCACGTTTTTCCACAGTATCTAAAGAGGAAAACTTTACCCTCGTTTAGTGTATATTTTCGCTGCGCGCAGGCAGTAAATATTCTGCGTGTGTTAATATGCACTTTTTTTTAATTTTTTTTTTGTTTGGATGTTGTAAGGTGGAAGAACATCGACTTCGGGTATCTTCGGTAATGATTCGTTTCCCTTATTCCAGGAACTGGGGTCTGCTGCACCAAAACTGTAGTTTGCAGAACACAGCAGGCTCAGCCCAGGAGCGTGGGACTAGATGGGGCCTATAGAGTTCTTACCGAGCACGGTACGTAATTCATTTTCTGA
Organism: Dryococelus australis; assembly: GCA_029891345.1. Taxonomy (NCBI): domain Eukaryota; kingdom Metazoa; phylum Arthropoda; class Insecta; order Phasmatodea; family Phasmatidae; genus Dryococelus; species Dryococelus australis. The sequence continues at coordinate 316,142,346 of CM056993.1, forward strand.
CAAAATTTTTAAATTTTTATTATTGCAATAATACTGGCCTCACTTATGCGAGTTAATGCTATCAAGAAAATAACACGGCAAGCAATCTTCAGCTAGTCAAGTACAGTGTCGTAGTTGATATGTTTTGTCGGCATTCCTGCTCTTTGGAATCGCTTGACCGTTACCAACCGTTATTCTATTTCGTGCTTTCAAAGTCGTTACAAATGATTCGTTAACAGTATATAAGTACGGTTACTGCGCGACGAATGCATGTTTTTTTTTTTTGTGAATCGTATTCACACTTGCATGTACGAAAAAATACAAGTGCAATAATATTTTGACTGCTTCATTACGAAAATTCCAACGCCAAACTACGTCCGAAAATGTTCATCGCCCCCAGCAATCCCTCTTACAAACTCCTCGTTTCTTATATATATATATATATAATTTCTTTCACAAACATTACAATTGTTTCTTACTGTTAACAGTGTGATAATAATTAAACATGTTTTAAATCATCCTAGTATGAGCCACGTGCTCGCGCGTACTCCTTTTAGAAATTTAAAAGAACATGTTTTAAGAAATATAATTGATGAAGTTATACACAATAATGAGCCCATGCCATTTTCGCATCTCTTTTCTCTGATTCCCCATGGTATAAATAAAAGTTCGGTAAATTATGAAGAAACAGAGTTTATTCTGCGTGATCGGCTTTAAATAATCGTTAATGGCCCCAAATCCAGCCAACACTTCTAACCTGAGAGTGAAACCGCGGTGCGCTCATAGGTAGGTATAGGCTGTTCGCGGTAAAATGAGGACTTTTGAAAGCCCTGCTTGAGATCTACTTGTATGTACATGGTGTATTCTTCCGTTTAATGTAAAATGGACATTGCCGTGGGCCTCTTCACTTGATGTACGCGTCGGTCAAGTGAAACTGTGAAATTATTAGAAAAGTAAGTATTTTACAAATCTGTTCATTGTTAACTTCGGTGAATTAAAGAACAAAAAGCGAAAGAAATAATTCAATTGATCACAAATGGTTACCTAATACTATTTGTTCGACGATATAATATGGAACTACTTTCTCTCCATCGTTACAATCTTTACTGGGCGCATGTCACACAGTGAGCCCGTTAAAATTAATGCAGACAGGGGCAGTGACATTTTTATACGGTTGATTTCAAAAGTGCTCACTTTATCATGAACAGCCTTTAGTTTGGCTTAACGTATCTTCGACAGCGAGGTCATTAGAGATGAAGCGGTGGCGCTCGTCTCCAAGCAAGGCGAACCGGGTTCGATTCCCAGCTGGTTCTCCCCCGTTTCCACTGACATTGTATTCCAGGTGCGGCTACGTAACTCACTTCGCCCTCATCGGCTCTCAAGGCCCTGCCCGAATCTCTCCACTTTAAGAGTGGGATGGACCTTCGCATTTTTTGTTTAATAGTTGTTTGCGCGAATACGCGTATCTCGGTAAATAAATGTTGTAAATACGACTTTTTTTTATCAGAAAAGACAAATACCAATTATCTATACCCATTTTTTTTTTTTTACTTTTGTAATATTATTTCTATTCGTGAAGAAAAAATAAATAAAATGTTCAATTATTCCATTTTTAAAGCTTGCCTATGCAGTTTCCTGAAGCGGTAAAAGAAAAGTACAAAGATACAGGCGTAGTTTAATCTATGGTCTTTCATGGCGTGTAATAAAACCTCACTGTTGCAGATCTAATTTACACAGTACAGCGTCACGGCGGAAACACTGCACGCCATGCGCGTAGGAGCGATGAGGCGCTAGAAGTGTGTGTTAGTGTCGCCCGTATTGCTCCCTCGCGTCTTGATCTTGGACGCGGGGTTCCCACGGTAGTCCATCCCACTCTTCACCTGGAAGAGCCAACTGTTTGTTCTCCCACGCTCCTCGGCTCGGACTAGCCCCGGCCACAGCCAACGTTGCACGTGACGTGGGGGGGACGTCGCCTGCCGCAGTTTCGCAATCCTTTTCTTTCCGCACGCGAGAGACTGGCTCGCGACGGCATCTCCGCTCCATCCACGTGCTCGCGACTGCTCCAGGCACATCCTCCTTCGACCGCAGATAAGCGTTACCTCGCACGCCAAACTATTCGAGCCCTACAGTTATCTGCGTTCCACTCGCAGGTCGGCGTAAATATGTTTGCCTCCTACATGCAGCTCAACTAGGCGTCTGAAATCGTACCTAATGTTCACACGTTTGATGTAAACAATACCAGGCCCACCAAGAGAAATTCGGCGCTCCTGAGCAATGCGTGCTGTGGGCCCCCCTAGCGCCTCCCCAACCAAAATTCGACCATTTACAACAACATAAATAGCCGTCATAATTGCAAAAAAAAAAAAAAAAAAGTAAATAAGTTTCGAGTGTCGAAATTAGATTTTTACGTAATACTTAGTTTTATAAATAAACATTTACAAGTCTTGGCGGGCCTGAACAATACAACGATTCTCATTGTTTTTCTTTGTGTTACTTACATGGCATACTAAGAAGTATCACAATGGTATTAATTATCGTCATTCATTTATGGATTTGCAGTGTATTTTCAGACATGCCGTAAACTTTGCTCCAAAAGTAGATCGTAAAAGGCGCATCACATGTAATAATTATTCTCGCATATTTATATATCGTTCCTGATAACCTTCGAACACTTTTAGCTCTCACGGCCGACATTACCATGCCATATCTTGTCATTTTCATGATTTGCTATTCGCGTACGTTACATTATTTTTTATTTAAAATACTGTGCACGAGAGAACAGAGATTCTTGTCCGCCCGGCGACTCCACGTTACAATAACTTTCCAGATTTGGTTCTATCAACAGGACCCACGCCGTAACTACTTTGGATTCCAAAAAAGGACGTCATCCGTCTTGAAACTCCTCAAGAAATAATAAACACAATAACGCAAGAAAATCTGCATAAAATTAACAAGCTTCCGTGCTAAGTTAACCACATATTGTTGTTAATACAATTAAAAAATATTTGGCTAGTGTCAAGTATTAAATCTCTGCTGTTACGTTTTAAATGTTAACGTCATATAACATATCAGTGTTGCAATAATAAAAAAATTAACTAATATAAAAAATTACATCAGTCCTCTGTAAATGACATAAAATGTATTATATATTTAAAAAATTACAAGCATGATTTTATATTTTGATGTTACATCACTTAGAGCGAGAATTATCAAAGTAGCGCAATTTTCCAAATTATATAAAAAAATATCCTTCTTAAAACCTTAAATAAAATATCCATTTAAAAAAATTACTGTGATGTGCAAATGCCACACATGGGACCAGTTTTTAATGGTACAGGGAATTATTTCAATTGCGCTAGATAATTTTTTTATGAAAGCATTACTCCGATACACAAAACTAAATTTAAACAAGAATCCATGTGTCACTGTTTGAATACGCGAATCAGACAGTTGTGCTGAACGCAAATCGTGTCAGTGTCGAGGACGTATGTAGAACGAGAATCAGTTTTATCTCATCTTGAGTCAATGCCGTGTTCCGCCGCTCCTGTGGGGTGACGTCACGATTCGCCTGTCCACGAGTCCCGGTTTCCGCGAGGCGCTGGCAGCAGGACGACTTCCGGTTCCCTCCGGACGAGCTCGCGATCCTGCAGACGTCAACGGGAAATAACCGTCGCCTTTCGTCACCTGGTCAAGTCCATTTCTTCCCAGCGCATTCACTGCGTTGTCAGACAACGGAAACTGAACTCCTTGCGTCATGGTTTATTTTTTATTCCTAACCTACCTAAAAACTAAGGCCACGTTCCAATTGGCACCTTCTGCTAATGGCTGTTCAAGATAAAGTGAACACTTTAGATATGAACTTTACAAAAAGGTCACTGCCCCTGTCTGCATATATTTTAATGGGCGCACTGAGTAACATTCGCCCAGTAAGTTGGCAACGATGGATGGAATATAGTTCCATATCTTAACGTCGGATAAAAAGTGTTCGGTAACTATTTGTGATAACTTAACATTATTTCTTTCACTTTCGGTTTTTTTATTGCATCGAAGTGTAAAATTAGCAGATTTGTAAAGTATTTACCTTCTTAATAATTTCACAGTTTCACTTAACCGACGCATGAATAAAGTGATGAAACTCTTAGCAATGTTAATTTTACGTAAGGCGGAGAAATACACAATGTGTATAAAATTAGATCTTAAGCAGGTCTTTCAAAAGTGCTCATTTTACCGCGAACAGCCTATAACAAAATGGATTAGGTGACTTATTTTGTCCGCAAAATCGATGACGTATTTTTTTTTAAATCCTTGTTATACGTTTTGTCAACGTGGAAGCTTACAAATTACCAAATGCAAATCACGAAATTCGTCGCCATGTTATTTTTACCGTCTTAATATAAAAATACGCATACGGCGGTTATTTTCCCCTCACTACAGGCGATTACGTCTGCGGGACCACGAGCTTGTCCGAGTGAGCACTTAGGCCTCATCTCTATCTTCATCTCTGACTCTCCTCTTGGACTATGTTCCAGTTTGCTGGCTTTTCGTTTGTCGTAATCTATGTTTAGAATTTTGTATGGTTTTAGTTGGAACATCGCGCCGTCAACTGATTAGCACGCAGCACTGTTGCACACACGACTTGGCTGATAAAGGCTATTCACGATCAACTGAGCACTTTAGAAAGCCCTGCTGAAAATCTACTTGTATGCCCGTTGTGTATTCTTCCGCCTTATGTAAAATTAACATTGCCATGGGCCTCACCACTTTATTCATGCTTAGGTCAAGTGAAACTATGTGAAATTATTAGGAAATGGATATTTACACATATGCTCATTTCTACACTAGGTGCATTAAAAAATTACTGAAAGCGAAAGAAACAATTAAAGTGATCACAAATGCACGAATGGTTACCTAACACTTTTTAGTCGACGTTAAGATATGGAACTACTTTTCCTACATCATTACTGGACATATGTATCACTCAGTGCGCCTTTAAAAATTATATGCAGGTAGGAGCAGTGACTTTTTTCTAACGTTGATGTCAAAAGTGCTCACTTTATAGTGAACAGCCTTTACCGTATAAACGTGAAATAATTATTCGAAAACCTTAAAACTTGGGAGTTATTAAAATAAACCATATATCTTCATAAAACCGCGTGTACAGCACTATTTAACATTTATCACCATCAGAATAAAATAATAATGATGTCAAGCTGACATTAAAAATAATTAGACAATAAAAAAACCAATTTACTATAAATATTTATATATCTTGCTTTAATATATAGTTATTTTGAGTTTCGAATACTTTGGTTTATTACACGGCCTTCGATTGTAAAAAAAAAGTTCACAATAAACGCTTCATTACCGAGGTCAAAAAGGTCCCATTATATCATCTACGTACCCTGTACATTTCATTGTATTACTCCTATGGCTTCATTCTAGAAATGTGGTGCCATGGTTAGTAAGTACAAAATGAAAATGTTAGGGAGTAAATTTAAAAGTGATTAAAACAAATACAACAAATTAAGAATGAGTTTATTACAACAAATCACAAAACAGTTTTTAAAAACTACGACTTTCTTGTTGAATATAAATGCGGCATTGCCGGAAGAAATTCTCTTGGAAGCGTCGAAGCCATTCAATTTTTTTTTTTTTTTTTTCTCCGGCTGCTTGCGGGTTTCTTCTTAGTTCCTCCAAACTTTCCTGGGAAACTTCTGTTGAAAAAAAGTTCTTACGCACAAAGCATAGTGACACGGCGCACCGTAATTTTGAAATGCCTTGTTTCTGTGAGTCTCCAAGTCAACATCTCTAGCAGTCCAGGAAGATAGTTAGTTAGAAATTGCAAATCGGATTCGCCGTCCAAGCGAGCTGGTAGTTAGAATGGGCCGATTAGCTGGATGTTCAGATTGCAAAACCACAGACTAACACTAAACTGTGCTTGAAAATTGGGTTCTATCGTCAAATGTAAGTTTTCGATACGCGTATGAATTGTAGTTGTGGACATTAAACACCTCTTTGCGCAAAAAATGTGACTTGTCCGCCCACAAATTGTAATTGTAAAGGGCTCTTTAACGCCCCCCGGTTTTATGCTTGAAAGCTTAGCCGGGAACGGCTTACAGACTAACTCATAACCTAACTTAAATTAACACCGATGCCTTACCCAGAATTCGAACCCAGAGCCTCCCGCACCTCAGATCGGTGGCGCACCAACCGACTGCGCCACGGGAGGTCAGCTCCGCCCACAAAATTTGCCCGAAAAAAATTATCGTTGTCCTCTTGTCTTCATGACATTTCTTCACACAGTTGTATATACTCTTCTGTAGTAATTCTCTGGTCGCAATTGTTTGACATGTCTGACATGGTACGGATGATATCCAACTAGCTGGAGAGAGCGACCTACCTCTGATTTCGAGATTCCGATACGGCGACCCACCATTCTGACACTCATCGATGGGCCTCTTTCAATTTCTTAGACAACTGAATCTATCACATCTGGATTCTCATTGCAGGTGTACGACCAGGTCTGGTTGTGGGTACGTGACCTTGCATGTAGGCATTATGAACTCTAATGATCATTCAGTGGCCAGGGAACCGCTCGGGTTGAGATCCAGCTCTATGTTCCCTGTAGATTCTTGCTGAATGTAGAGCGTTATATGCTGTTCACGCTAAAATGAACAGTTTTGAAAGCCCTTCTTAAGATCTACTTGTATGCACGATGTGTATTCTTCCGCCTGATGTAAAACTAACATTGTCATATGCCTCATGATATAGTAATTTTAAAACTTCGATGCATTAAAAAAACAGAAAAAATTGAAATAATTTTAAATTATCGCATATGGTTACCTAACACTTTTTATTCGACATTAATATAATATGTAACTATTTTCCAACCATCGTTACTAACTTTACTAGGTGCATGTCACTCAGTGCGCCCGTTAAAATATATGCAGAAAGGGGCAGTGATATTTTTCTAAGGTTGATTTCAAAACTGCTCACTTTATCGTGAACAACCTTTACCTTTCTCATAACCGTAGTAAAAAGTAGTGCATATCTTAGTGCATATCTGCGTAGTCACGCAGCAAAAACGCCACGTTCACTCTCATGCATGTTCAAGTCTGGTAAAACTGTGGTGATTGCAATCCCTGGTGATTACACAAAGCCAAATCGTTAAGTAATTCACATTTCAGTACATTGTGCCGCGTTTACAGTCCTAGTTAAAACAAATTCAAATCGTGGTGTACTTCAGCGTCCGTGAAAGAAACGAACAACAGTGATGCAACCGTGATGGTACATGGCCAGCAATGGACAGGCTGCAAAACAAGGACTGGTGTATACCAGTATCTGTCAGTCCAACACTCATCTCGACACCATTGCAAACATCGCAAGCAATCTAATGGAGTCTAGACGCTTGCAAGAGAGTTTCTTTCGGCAATGCCACATTCGTATTGCACAAAAGGGCCTTCACTTTTTTAAAAATCCGTTTTCACTTACCCTCACAAATTAGGATTTCTCGTGATTTCTCAAATTCTTAGGATGAAGCCGTAGAAGTAGCGCGATGAAATTTTGCAGGTTTGGCCTACGAGTGTTCCGCGTTTCATTAAGGCGAACTTGTTTATCAAAATATATATGCTGACTTCGAACACATACACCAGATAACAGCAAGGATTTACAATTTTTTGAGGGGGGGGGGGAGAGGATAAATAAAAGCTTTTACGTTACTTAAAGGCGTTGTCTGTAGCCGTACTTGTGATGGTTTACGGGATGGGTGCAATATGCTGTGAGAAATATTCTTAGTTCGGCTACTCCGTGTCCCATTCTGAGAGCGCATTCTAACCCGTTCTCCTCTACGAGTATAATAAACATTAACCTTGCGAATATGGGTTCCCTAGATTCGTCAATGTTCGTATTTTGACTTGAATACGTCTTTAAATTTGCGACCGTAGTGGGAGGCAATCCAGAAAATCCGATGATAACAAAATCGGCGGATACAGTTTGGCATTGCAGCTCCGAATCTATCATCTACATCCAAAATTAAATTACACCACTCCACTAGATTTCCAAAGGATTAAAGAATATGTTACGTTGATTGGGACTGCGAAGCATCGCGCGAGGCCGAGGGGGGGGGGGGAGATAGTGAAGGAGGGGGGAGGGGCATAATTTTGAGTTTGTTTCACCGCGTCTCATAACTTACGCGTAGTATAACTTTTGACTAGAAGAAGCTAAGACGCTCGTTTAAGTTTCAATCGACAGCTCTCGTCAATGTCAATAGATTGCGTGTATAAAAACATTTGTGTTGCGTGGTTATGGTGAAGTTGTATAAGTTTAATGTAAGAAATTAAGAAAACTTAACACAATTTCGGCCTATGCTTGTCAAAAAGCCAAGTCGAAATAAGGAAATTACATACGGTTGGAAAGAGCATCTCAAAAGCAATCCAGTGATACCCATGAAACCCCATATGATCAAGTAAAGCGGTGCCAGGAACGTAATAAAAACATCAAGGTGTCCGAGCCCGTCAACGTAGACGTATTCACGCAAAACAAACGGCCGTGTCCCCAACACAGCCAAGCCCAATTTTTTTTCATTCTTATCTACTTATAGTATTGATGGACTTTGACGAACGTTTTAGTGTTGGCAATTAAAGCGTGGCAATTCTAATCTCAGAATAATAGTTGGGCGCAATACATGGCGACATCGCCTCTCTACTTAGTTGCACTATGGAACCACCGCCAGCTTGAATGATGCCTTGCTGATAACTGAGGTTCGTGGGCCCGCGAGATCTGCGCTACGCTCTAACCCTGCCATATACTCGAAACAAATGAAACCTTGTGTTGTTTGAATAATTCATGCAATGAGTATGAGGGTAAAGACTGTCCACAATAAAGTGAACACTTTTTAACTCAACCGTAGAAAATACTCACTGCCCCTGTCTGCATTTATTTCAACGGTGGCACTGAGTGACATTCGCCCAGTAAAATTGGTAACGATGGATGGAATAAAGTTCGACATCTTAACGTCAGATTAAAAGTGTTAGGTAACCATTTGTAATAACTTAAAATATTTCATTCACTTTGTACTATTTTTAACGTATCGAAGTGTAAAAAAGAGCATATTAGTAAAATATTTACTTTTCTAATAATTTCAAAGTTTCACTTGACCGACGTACGAGTAAAATAATGAGACCCATGGCAGTGTTAATTTTACATAAGGCGGGATAATACACAACGTGGATACAAGTACATCTTCAGCATGGCTTTCAAATGTGCTCATTTTACCGTGAACAGTCTTTAACTGGTCGTTTGAATAATTACGGACATACGTAATTGCAAATACGTTGTAATCACAGAAAACCTACTGGTTAAAATAATGAATCTCCGATTAAGAAATAACTCATTGAATAAATATAAATAAATTTAATAGTAATGAACGAGCCTGCTTTACTGCCATTGGTTAAGACAGAAGGAGGCAGCCCATTTATATATACACCTGCTTTTTCCAGATGTCACAGCTAGCCTGTGACTGTCTCAAGGACTGTGTGTCTAAAAACGGAACAGATTGTAGTTTTCGAAACGCCGCACCTGTTGTCTGAGGAAGCTTGCTATTTTTCGTACGTATTGTCGCCGTGTCGTCCATATTTACAACAGTTCCAGCCATTGTGTTCGTTTGTGCTGTGCTCGTTGTTCGTCCAGTTTTAGGTAGTATTCTTCATTTTCCATACCTGTTGTTTATTTGTTTGGCCACCAATTCTGGTTGTATTGTGTCGTTTTTATAATGTCATCCGACTACATTCCTGTTCGGAATTATATGTATTTTATGTTTTTGTTTTGTTGTGTAGCTGTGTTATTTTTCCTCTGACTTATTCATTCGTGGAATTATATGCGAGTTACATGTTTGTCGACAACAGCTAACTCAGGATCGTTCATTATTGTTTAATTTATTTGCATGTTTAATCTAAGTTATTATTTAATATAAGAAGCTTTATTTTACCTAGTAGATTTTCTGAGACTACAACAAAGTGGTCGCAATGGTGCATGTCCGTAATTGTTTAAACAAATAAAACCTCGTCTCATAGGACCGCGCCGCATGCTGCCAGTCCTCCATGGTTCAGTCAGCTACATCACGTGCCATGGTTAGGTCTTCTACTGCAGTATCTCATGGGCGCTCGAAAACGCTGCACCAACCTGCGGCATACGCGTCTCTTACCTCCAGAATTGAATAAGAATGCTATTTCAGGCGACGTGGGTCGTCTATTACTACGGCCTCGATAATTAAGAACCCGTGGTTGGCCTCTGCTCTGTCAAGTATGGGTTTTAACGCCTTCCTAGAAGCATGATCGGTAAAGTCTGTTCACGATAAAGTGAACACTTTTGAATTCAACCTTAGAATGACGTCACTGCATCTACCTGCATATATTTTAACAGGCTCACTGACTGGCATGTGCCCAGTAAAGTTGGTAACGATGTGAAGAAAATTAGTTCCCTATTTTAACGTCGAATAAAGTATTAGGTAAGTTAACCGTTTAGGCTATAATAACTTAAATTATTCTTTTCATTTTCTGTTTTTTATGTATCGATGTGAAAAAATTACCAGATTCGTAACATATTTACCTACTTTTATAATAATTGCAAAGTTTCACCTGACAGATGCATAAAGGGATGAGGCCCATGGCAATGATAATTTTACATAAGGCGGAAGAATGCACAAAGAAAATACTAGTAGATCTTAAGCAGGGCTTTTAAAAGTGCTCATTTTACCGTAACAACCTATACACACATGGCATGGTATATTGAGTGATGTTGAATGTCTGCACAGTTTCGGAGAGGAGCTGAGAGATTTGCGCGGTTCTTAACACCGAGGTCTTGACAGTCTGTGTGGGCGAAACGAGGTATGGAGCAGCCCCGGGATGGTTGGACAGGGGAAACGGGAGACCCCCGAGAAAACCCGCCGACCAGCGGCATCGTCCGGCACGATCCCCACATGCGACAAACCGGGAATCGAACCCGAGTCGACTAGGTGGGAGGCGAGCAGTCTAACCACTTCACCACCGCGGGCTCCACAGCTTCGGAAATAGTGTGTCGCACCCGTCTGGCAATCATTATCATATGCCCCTTTCGAACTACGATAATTCACGTCGCCTTACAAGGTGCAGCCTAGACGATGTTCATACTATCCTACGGGCTGTCAGATCACACATGACAAGTTCTGAGTATTTCCAAAATGTCGTGGCGCGGTGGCGATACCTATTATCATCTTCCATATTTTTAACCAATGATTTTTGGCGCCTAGGCGTAATTTCATCAACTCTTGGAATAATTTTCTGTGTCCTTTTATATCTGCCTGTTGTTTGGTAAGTGAATGATAACTATTCGCGCCAGTACCCAGCAACATTGTTTTCGGATTGACCGTGGGGCAATCACAGTGTTCACATGTTCCAATCGTTTCCGGCTTATCGTTGTCGTGGCCTTGGTGTACCCAAGTGACATGCCAGCACAGTGATCTGCTCTAGAAGTCAGACTAATATAATTAACATACTGAAGTACCACAGAATGCTCATAGGCGACTCCGCCGTGTAATACTTCCTCTTGAGAGCTATACTCACTTCTATACTTGCTCATATACTCGGACTCTCAACACACATAATAATTCACTCTAGGACGGCAACGAGGGGGGGGGGGGAGTAGCAATTACTTCTATACAACTAAGGTAGGCGACACAAGTTTTTATAAAACACTACAGATTTATTCACTCAATTATACACAATCTGGATACTGAATTATCGTTTGATTAACACAATGCAAACTCTACACAATACTTTAATTTGATCACTGGTTCCTCTCGAAGGAGTCCCTAGCCTTAAGTGAGCTGATCGCGCCAGTGACTATAAGTACCGCCTTAAGGATTCTGTAGGCCTAGACCTGTACCGTAGCGTATGAGTCGTCTTACACTGTGTATTATGTCGAACGGGCAGAAGCTCCTCTAGCCCCAGTTCTCGATGGCGGATGTCGTGCAGTCTTTAGTGGTCTCGCCCCTGGATCGCAGCTCTCTGCTGTTCTGCCCCACGACACCTCCGTCGGGCGGCAGCAGCCTCGGGAGCTCGTCGTCGGTGAGAGCGACAAAGGGTGGGGGCGGCGCCCTGCCTGTCTCTTAGATATGCGTGGTGTTTACCTTGCCGCCTGTTTACTGGAGTGTCTTAGAATGCGGGGAGGCTGTGTCCACTACAACGGCTAACGTGCAAACCATCTGTCACGTGTCCATATTATTTAGAATGACTGGCATTTATGACTTTACGTCCGTCTGACTCACGTCACCGCAAGTGATGTCGTGACTATTTCCTTTGCTAATACAAACAAGTATGTTGACCTTGCATGGATACAATTTCTTAAGTGATACATACTAAATTGCAGTCACTGCGTTAGCTTTATTTCTAAAAGTATAAATTAATATTTTTAAATATCTTGGAAAACAGAGCAATTTATTGCAACACGCCACATTTAAATAAACACTCTTCATGCCATACTATTACAAATGAGCTTTATATTATTACGAAAATATGCCAATATAAAAATATTTACGCTAACCTGCACATTCACAAAAATCGTACTTAATAGAAAAGAAAAACTTAAGTGCTGCACCCTATCTGAATTAAAACTGACTAGCAGTCTATTTAATTTTCTTTGCGCTAAGTTACGTTTAAAAAAAGGGAACTGAGACCATCATAATGAAATAGTTTCATGCCAAATTTAATATTCATCAATTGCGTTTCTGTTCTCTGAAAAATTATGAGGCACTGTAATGGGTTTTAATGAAAACAATTTGGAACACAAAACTGCCATTCGATTTAATAAATGATCGTCAACAAGAACGTTGCTAGTGATGACGCGATGTTACGCCTGTGTTACACCAAACAGTATAGTTAAGTGACGTTATTTACCTGTCTGAATTTTCTGCCGGAAGCTCTCCGTCGGCAGCGATGCGACGAAGGCCGCATTCCACTTGGTACGACAGCGCTGATCAGTAGCATACCAAAAGCACGCTATCAGTAAAATTCCGCACTGAGTAGCGCCCAGTAGTGGAACCAGGTGGAACACTCGTTAGCAGAGTTTTCAGCAGGAATAATGACGCCTGCTATGTGTGGTGAAGCAATCCTAGGCCTAAACATCTTGTCAACAGGGATGGATATTTTTTCTTTTCATTTTCGTCTGATTCATATACATCAATTGACGACGAGATCGAAGAATGTGAAAATATACTTTCCACCTGCATCTTCTGCGTTATCCATCGCCGCCATGTTGCGTCGTCTGCTTTTACTGAGACTGCCTGACGTCCTGCACGTCAGTAGCGCCAGCAGGAAGTATAACCTCCAACCCAGACGCCGCAACACCATTCATCAGTTAATGATCAACGGAATCAGTAAGTAAAGAAACGCTCGTCAGTAATCTCAGTCACTGTCAGTACCAAGTGGAACGCGGTCGAAGTCCCGCTTGCTCACGGCGATATGAAAGCAGGATCCAGCTCAGGTGTTGTTGATCTGGTGTACGGCGTCTTTCGACTCCTCCAGCTCGAGGGCTGCTGTTGAACCAAGCTCCAAAGCCTAATATCTCAGTTACCTTAGTCTGTTTACTGATATACGGGGACGTCGATAGTCTCTAGCGGCCCGGGTGCACCCTTTCCTAATTTAACGCGCCACAACTATTATTTTTTCTTAAGACAGTGCACTTTTACGCATTTCTGTCTATTGTTACGTGGATAGCGAAACTGGTACTTACGTTTTAACGATGATTTAGGGGGGGGGGGGGATATTTTATCAGTTTCTTCCAAGACAACTTAGTTTTCATTCCTTATTATTTTTCAAAGATACAAGGAACATATACTAGGTGACGGGCCAGCGAAATTGGCGGGCTAAGCCACAGTTGGTGAAGCAGGTAATCGTACATTGTATTTATGGTACAGTGTTGTCTCGGAACTCCCGCTTGTGCTCGCTCGCGCCTATCGGTACTCGCTCACACATCCCGTCCTGTAGTTGCAATGAGGAAAGATGTGAAAATTAATGCATACTTATGGTATATTCAATAATTGTGGGTGATCTATTGGCCCGGCATGAACGTACGATAGCTTATTGGAAAGCTGGGGAAGTGCAGATCCGACTATGGTACGAATCGCGACATTATCGTACAAAATACCGAAATTATGGTAAGCAAAGTTGGGCCAAGATGGCTTTGTACCATAATTGTGGTACAAATTATGGCATGCACTTATGGTGGGGGGAGTTACCCTAAGAGTCTAACCTGTTTTAAGAGGTAGAGGGCTTAAAAAGAAAGGAAAGTACCAATTTCCAACGAAGTACGATAAAAATTATATATATATATATAATATGTACACATACGAAGGCGAAAATCAGGGAAAAGAGGGGAGATTTCGAGCGGTGGCGGGGTGTAGGTTCGAAGTGCCTGATCTCCTATGAAGGGCGTAATCTCCTGTGAAGGGCCTAACCCGTTTTAGGGAGAATAGAGGGCTTAAAAAGAAAGGAAAATATTAAGATTCCAACCTAATACGATAAAAATGAGCTACATAACACTTTGCGAAGGCGAAAAAAATATGTGGAAAAAATGGGGTTAGGTTAAAAGGGCCTAATATGCTATAGTGTGATGGTGTGGTAAACAAAAACAGCCTCCCTAGAAACCGGGAGTAAAATATATGAAAGTGGGGCCATACAGAAATTTGGGAAAATGTAAAACTTACCTCCCTTGTCCGGCTATCTCCTTCCAGGGGGAATGGGGGGAAATTTCGGAGGGGCGGAGGTTGCAAAGAGGAAGGATGGGAGACAGGTGTAGGTGGGTCGGCTTACCCCCCTTCTTTTGGTTTGGCCACAGCAACTCCCCAAAAACAGCGTTTTTTGTAAACACAAACCTTAATTGTGGGGCACAAAAACGGAACCACACACTCCGGAAGTGAGAGTGGTTCGGCAACCATAACTGACTTATTCCCCATGGGGCACTATCGATCCCCCTTAGTCCCCCTAGGCCCGGTTCTCGATTATTCATGGGGCACAACCCCCTCCCCCGGAAGTTGGAGGCGGGGCAGGGACAATTACTGATATATTCTCCATGGGAAACTATCAATCCCCCCTAGGGTTTACCCCTCCCCCTCCCGTTTATGCATAAAACGTTCGACCGGGCAAACTTTCGCTCTTAATTAGTAATATAAGACACACACATTAAAAATACATATTTATAACTGACAATTGGTAGGTAATAACTTAAAATCAGGAAGCCAAGCCAGGTTATTAAAGTGCCCGGTTGCCCCTTCCCCCCTCCTATTCAATTTGCCACATAGTGGTCGCGGTGGTGTAGTGGTCAGACTGGATGCTTCCTACCAAGGCGAGCCTGGTTCGAGCCCTGTCGTGGTCACTCTCGGATTTCCGCATGTGGGAATCGTGCTGGACGATATCGCTGGCCGGCGGATTTTCTCGGGGATCTTCAGTTTCCCAGCTTTTGAATTCCGCCCGCTCCTGCATCCCTGAGCTACTTGCTTCGTCCCTAATGGCCTCGCTGTCGACGAGACGTTAAGCCCTCCCTACATACCTACCTACCTTGCATTCCGGCGCTGCTCTATAGCATTGAGTAAGGATAGACTAGAGGGAACATGATATAGGGAAAAATTCAGCCAGTTTTGCTGGCCGGATTCGTGTAGTTGGGCTGTTCACTCAGAGGAGCGCTGCTGCTTCTCGGTGCACAAACAAGTTGAGCAGATGACACTGGGTGAGCAGACGACACTTTCTACCCGCAGCCTTCAGTACTGTTATCAGATCGTGTCTGCTACCTGCCCTCACCCACCCCAGACAGCCGGACTGGCCCGCGAGGACTTACCCACCCCCACACCCCTGCTGTTGACCGTAAAACGAGACGCGCGCTACTTCCAAGGCCTTTTTTCTGCGAAAAGACAGATCGGTAAAGTTTTTAGTGTCCCCGGACGGCGAAAAGTCCACACCACAAATTTGGCAGTCGTGAAAGTGAAACCATACCAGCATTCGCCTGTAGCGATTTCGGGTCTTTCCGAATGCGAGTTCAGTGTTTTACCACTGCACCATGTCACTCGCCATATATGTACAAACGTAACGAAAATATAACTAGTTTTGAAAAACATGTCAGAAAAATATTTCGAGATTTTCCATCTTCTGTAGTGTATTGTATTGTGCTCTATTTGCATCGGTTTTACACGACGAAAATATTGTTTCACCCAATGACAGACAATTATTTTGTAACGTAAACGCGACAGAAATATCGGGCGCGACGGACTGGCTGAATAGAAATAATATCTAATTGTATCTCGTCACGGGCAGTATTTTCTTGCTGCAATAGTGGTGGCAGTGTTCATTTGATAACATTTGCAATGAATTCTTTGATTTCGCAAGATTTTCTGATCTAGAAGGTAAACTAAAAAATAATTCCTTCGTCGGCGAGTGATAACGATCATTCTGGGTCAATGTATACATTGAAACATTTTTGTTTATATTAGTAGTTGTCTTACTTTTCTTTCATACATGTAAACAAAGAAGTTTTTCTGTTTACACTATCCTATTTGCCGCCATGAATTGTCATAATATAGTTTTTTTTGGTGTCGCGTCAGTCGCGACACTGCGTTTTCATTACAGCCACAACATACAGTCGCGTCAAATTTGTCCCATCATGCCTGTCACGCCTATGTAAGTCCACCATTACGCTAGACATAAATCCATCCCATCGCAGGATTCAGCCTGCGTCAGGCGCGGACCCAGACTTGATATTCAGAGGAGGCCATAAATTATTTAAAAAAAACACATATTGTAAAAAATCCTCTTCTACGTGTTAAAATGTTTTAATTGACTTATGATACACGTGACAAAATAATTCAGTTAGGTTACAAAGGTGCCGAACTTTCTCTTCAGCAAATCTATCTATAACTTTTCAGGGTCAATTTTCAAGTCTCTGTGTATGTACATGTAACAGGCAAAGACCATTCAACCGCTCCTCGGTCATTCTTGATCTAACCCAAGTTTTGACTCGCTGGAGAGCAGAAAAAAAAGCATTTGGCTGTAGAAACTCTGTCCACAATAGTACACACAATTTACAGTAGCACATGAATTGTAGGAAATATGTCAGCATCCCAGTCATCTATACCTAAAGCACTGTCTGTGGGTCTTTTGGTCCCTTCTCCATTTGGCTTCCCATAGTTTAAATTCCCCAAGAAGACAAATCTCGGATACTGTTGATGCGAAATCTTTTTGCAAAAAGAAATTGTATTTTTTGCAAGTGACTTCATTTCTTGCTCCCTGCGTTCATTTGATGCATTTTGTTTTAAAATACTACTTGGCATCAGAAGGCTTAAGTTTACAGACTGTAGAAATACTTCTGAAAATCTATCTGAAAGATCGGACAATGGAAACACAAACACCTGCAGCTACCGCCACTTTCACAATGACTAATCGCTGTTACTGATACTCTTGAAGGATTGGTTTAAACAATATCGATGAAGGTCATAAGGAGATGGGTGTTGAACAGGTGCTAAGTGTAACCAAATACAGTAGAGTTCTCTGCGGTATTTGGCATAACTATGTGACGCCGGAATGAGAAAGGGAAAGAAGAGAAATTGGTAGGGATTAAGGTCGAAGGAGGAGAGTGAACAGGTACACAAGTGCAACTATGTGAAGCTGGAAATGGAAAGAACGAGAACTGGAGGGGTTAACCTTCTGTGCCGTGCGAACTTGACCATCACAGCTAAATATATTGTTGCAACACAAAACAGAGGAACTGTGTGTGTTACCTTTTTCAAAGCTCTGGGTAAAGTGTGAATTTTAAGTAGGTACTATTTTTCGATTTTTACTTGGCATTTTTTTTAGAGCCGTCTCGGGAGGGGCCATTGCCCCTATGCCCTCCCCCTCTCGGACACGCCTCTGGCCAGTGTGTTCCAAGGCAATCTGTTTGGATGTCTGTGTAGTTATAAGTCATCTCCTTCACATTTTAACGAACCTGATTTTTGCGAAAAGAGTTTCAAGTATGCTAGATTTCAGTAACTTACTGACATTCTTGAATTTCCCTTTGCTAACTGGCGGCGTGTCTTCGGGAGACGTAAAAAATTTTTATTGACTGGCTACAATCAGAAGTGGGACCAAGAATTGGAATATGTATGAGGAGAAATGAAACTGACAAGGATATAAAAAATAATTGAATTTGAAATATGTAAGCATCTACAATAGTTTTGACAGCCCTGCAACTAAATTTCTGTGCGGAAAAATTCCATATCTTTTTAGCGAATTTACCAGGTGATATTCGTAAGAAAATTTCGAACTTTAAAGCCTGTAGCATGAAAGCTAAAAGCTGTTAACTGTAAAGAGAGCACGTTTGAAAGCTCAATAACTTTATAGAACCATGCATTAAAACGTAAAAATCATTTCATAAAATTAATTGTTCGTAAACTTGGGGGAAAAAAAACTTGCCTTGAAATGTGAACCAACTTACTAACTGATGTACGCCTTTGACTCTGTCCTACGTACAGTTACAACACATACAATTAGGGGGTGGGGATACGACAACTTTAAATAAATTACATTCGTAAATAGCCTTTCAATATTTTTATTTCAAGTAATCAATTTTCATTAAAATATCTCAGCAAGTTGATTTTTTTTCGTATAACGATCGGGTAACTTTCGACGTTCTAACATCATTTACATAAAATTGGGCTCATTCTCACGAGTCTGATTTCAATGCCTTAGTAAAATAAACTTCATATTTATTGCGAAGAGTGATGTTATCTATGCTTTGCTACCTTTGTCCTTCCCAAAATCTACCGTGCCTCCCATTACATTATTCAGTCTTTGAGTTTTGGGCCGCCAATAAATAAGTAAAAAGTTCCTTTTTTCGAATTAAAACAATTCAACTAATTTCAGAATATATCGGGATGGCTTATAGGCTCACTCATTCTCATTTTTAAGTAGACCTAATCTGGGCGATGGACAGTTATTCTAACACCTCGAGGTACTCTTCACAGATTGTCTGTAAAGGCGGTGACTGACTTGTAACATAATCTTGTATTGTAATGCTCATCGCAAGCATTACATTATTTTTGTCTCTAAGATTACTTACTTTGAATGCTTGGCTCAACGGTGCTCTATTTACCAATCAATCGATCCAGAGATGTCGGACCTACAAATCGCTAGTGCTGCTAAACGGTGGTGGCATAGAACTCTATTTACGGAAATAAGTGTTAGTGCCGTCATGCTTTCTTTATTTTAGTTTATTGTAATGATGTGGTCCCTGAGGACCCAATAAGATTTTTTTTGCACTATTTCTCAATAAAATACGAAGTATTTTCTTGAAGCTACTGTATTGTTTTTAACTAAAACCAATCAAGAGCGCAATATGTTATTTTCCGCGCTCATGTACGCTAATAAACATAGTACATACACACTTCTAGCAGGCACAATGACAACTATTAGATATATGTAATAAGTACACACGTTCAGAACGAACGTGTCGCCGCCTGCACTAGCTTGTAAAGTAACAATCAATGGGGTTCTCGAAAAACCCGACAGTCTAGTGGAACACGATTGATTGACTCAGCTCGGCTCGCCACTCGCTCATCGGCACTATCAGACGATCGTGGTACATTGAATAACACTGCAACATTTTGTTAGAAGTCAGTCGCCGACTGTAAAACTGATTTGTTTAAACTGTTTGTGTAAAGTGAACACTTCTGAAAGGCCGGCTCAGGATATACTGCTCTCATTATTTATCGTCCCGCTATATTTGCTGGTTTCAGGGAACTTTTAAGGGCGTAATAGTGATACTAATGTGCCAGTTGGTACTCCAACGTGTAAAAAACAAAAATTAATTTCAGTGGCTATGTATTTGATCACTGCATTCGCAATATAACGCCAATACTGCAAATTCAAGGAGCCTCCCTAGCGAAAATTTTTTTAACGCCTCAAGGTTACATCCGGCCACAAGGAAGCATTGCGACGACGATGGACAATAGCATATAAGAGCTCCGCACGTATTCGGTTTCGTCATAATTTTAAATGGGGACTGTATGGTTTTAGTACAGCAGTCTGATGAGAAATGATACAGCGTTGTCGCTATAGTTAACAACACTGTTTTACAGAAGAGCAAATACCTTAAACAGAGGGCTGCCTACAGTGATTTTTGCTGACTTGACACTTTTTAAGGACCACAATTATATTTCAATATCAAAATTTATAAGTTGGTAACCAAATACGATTTTAATTTACTTCCTGGGAAAAAATCCAATAGAAATATCCCATAGTATATTTTTGTAATTAGAACAGACACAACTGCTTACAATGAGGTACATATGGCAACTAGAGAAGCCACTTATGTGTGGGCCTGCATGATAGTAAGCATATCAAAACTAGTAACGGGTAGTGATATATTTTTTTCTAATATTGATTTCAGAATTGGTCACTTTACCATGAACAGTCTGTCACCTAATTGTTAGATGTGGAAAAGTAATACTATATTAAAATGTAGAAAATTTAAACTGCACTTTTTATTTTAATACTTACGGTAACAAGAAATATTCTACATTGTTAATCGATGCCTGGGATGGATGTCGCGATCACAAAATAAGCATTTTTGGAGCTTCCTGATAAAATATTGAAAAGGAAACGTATTTGTCAGGACCATTTGAACGCGACACTGACTTTACGAGTTCTGAAAAGGCGATATTTCTTAAAACAGCATTGCCGCGTATTAGTAGTGACATTGTTCCAGAAATTATTTTTAAATCCCCAGAATCGAGTGCTGCTGTTCCTCAACACACGTTAGATAATGCAGAAATGTGTGTAGGTATTTCAGGACCGAGTATTAACACCGTACCGAAGTTATCTGCGGTTCCAAATTCGAATGCATCGTTTCCGTCCAGAGAGTGCAGAAGTTCCGTCCCAGACACCACATTTGCCGGAAATATAACTGAAAGCAGTGCAACGACTCCACTCACATCGTTCCAAGAAAAAATTCATTGCCACGCAAGTTCTGTGACTCTAAATGATTTAACTCCAAGGGAAGTAAAATTGAAAAGAAATCTGGTGAAAAAGACCATACTTTCAAAACGGAAGTCTAACCAGTTGAATTACAGACGAAGAAAGGGACGTCAATTCTCACCTGCTGACCTTTTGCTAGAACTGAGTGATTGTGTCCCCGAATTTCCTTTTGCGATTTAAAAAATGCAACTAAATCATCGGACGTAAGAGCCCGTTAACATAAATGTGTGGCCACTATATATACGCATGCGTGTGCACGCACACTTAACACATCTACCTTCACACACATATGATATATATATATCCCACTTTGTATCTATCGCAAAGATAATGCCTTAACTTTTTAATCGGTGGGTGTTCTTTCAGTTTTGGGACAAAATGACAAAATGAAACTGGAAAATTAGTGTTTTGTTTGCGGTACATATTTTTGTTTACATCTTGCTCTCGAAATCACATTTGTTTTAGGTTAGCTCAAAATTTACGTGGAATACGGACCTGCAGTTATAAATTCAACTCGATAACTGAACTCCCCTGTTATGTTTTGAACTTACTTGCCATCTGGTTATACTACTTTACTGGGTCCTGTCAGATACTTGTATATCATGAACGTTATATAAGTAGTTTAGTTTTTACCACTAACCCCATCTTCACTGAAAATGATCAAGTTACTGCGTTTTGACATGCGAAGATTTCTGATGGGTAATGGATATCTATTTCGAATGTCATTTGACGTTAAGTACACTTTACGTGGCATATATATTAGCTTATACTTCCAGGACCGTTTCGAATGTTGTTGTTTTGTGTCCGGAGTATAATGCGCGTACTTAATCAATTTAGACATTTAAATTCGTTTAATTTTAATATATCATCACTGTCGCAATTTACGGCAGCTGTAGAATAGGCCGAAGTCCACAACGCGCTGTAGTGACACCTATTGCGGAGCTTTAAAACTTGACCAGGTTAAACTAATGAACTGATCGAGAATTTTCATACCTTGTCAAAATTATTCAAAACATTTTGTGTGTAGCCTCCTCTTCAATAGTAGACTTCCAGTCCCGTGAGAAATGCCAACCTTTCTATCCCCACCACTCTTGAGCTCAGGAGCCGTCAACGGTATCCTGGTATTCCTGCCGTCAACGGTATCCTGGTATTTGCGCCGGGACGTGCAGGGCGTCCTGACCTCTGGGCTATGTGTTCTTTGCGGTCTGGTGAGGGAAACTTCCTCAGCCCGCAGAGAGATACAACTGCTGCAACCGTATGGGTGGTATAAGGGCCCGAGCACACCCCCCGCTCTGAGCTTCGGCAATGATGAGAGGTATCCTGGTATTCCTGCAGATGGATGGGCAAGGGCTCGTACAAGTGAGACGGGAAAACCAGAGAAGAAGAGAAGATTCAACATTTGGCCACGTAAAGATCCTTACACAACATAAAACTTTAGCATTTGACTTTACGTTTCCTTTCCTCCGACGAAACCACTAATACACAATACAAGTTGTAAAGTCAGAGTTTAGACAATTGAACATCGGTTCTGCGAGCTTCGTAAAAATGTTTATATTGTTTGTAAGTAATTTTGGTATTATCCAGGAATACATTTTAAGTGCCTTTTTTAAATAGGCTTAAAATCTATATTAAAAGTTTATTTCAAAACAAAAAAAAATAATTGCTAATTTTTTTACATGCCAATTCATTTATTTCCTCTTCACATTATATTTGTTTGATATTTATTTATTTTAAGACGAGCTTTGTTTAGTATACCGATATTTTAATCACCCTACAATAAAATAACGCACTTTCAACATAACCTCTGTTAAATTTTCGGCAAAATGGCTGCTTGACTTTGATTTTAAATTTCAACTTTTTGAAATCGTAAAGTCAAGAATGCTTGACTTTACCTTTGACAGTTCCATTGTGTCAAGCTCCATAAGAAACAACATGTCGGAAAGCAAACGTAAAGTCAAATGTTAAAGTTTTCAATTGTGTAAGGGCTTTTACCCTCCTGAACCGGCCACTGGCAGACTGAGCTGCTGGGAGACACTAGCACTTCACCACGGCGAGCCGCCCAACTACAGATTTCTACCTGGGGGAAAAAAAGGCTGAATTTTTAACCTGGGGATGTTCTCTCTAGTCTATCCTTACTCAATGTCCATACTCACCTCGCTTCACCCTCATCGGTTCTCAAGATCTCGATGTTAAGAACTGCCCAAATCTTCCCACTCTCCACTGCACTACTGGATTGTAGTATATAACGATACAAATTCCTTATAATTATTTTATGACTGTGTATCTCCGTGTGTGTCATGCGTGCTTGTAAATTTTTTTTTTAAGGGCAGACATAAAAAATAGGCACCAATATTTTAGATTTATCTGTAACATTCATTTCACAACTAATCTCTTGCACACGTCGATTCGAGGAAACGACCACAACTCCGTGTGTGTCATGCTACTCTGGCCTAGCGTGTGTCAACTAACTGAAGGTCACGGCATGGGTTGCTGCACCTTCTCAACGTTTCGCCAAACCTGAGGCATCGGGATTTCCACCGCTTCCCGAGCCGTCGTGTCGCAGTTCTAGGCCGGTAGGAAGCACATCTCCGTCTGCTACGCTTCCGCCCACTTCCCCTACCACAAATATTCCTATAGGCTGTTCACGGTAAAGTGAGCACTTTTTAAGTCCTCAATTTTTGCTTTCATCCAATTTCCATCTTCCTGCTGCGTTTTAATATAAGTACTGCACTGTGACCCATACACACAGTCTATGCATTTCGCCACTCTCAAAATGTAATGCCCGAGACTGCTATAAGATATATTTATTAGTGGTTAATGCTTGTTGGGAGGGCCTTGAAAAAGTGCTCACTTTACTGTGAACAGCCTATATAGGCTGTTCACGGTAAAACGAGCACTTTTCAAAACCCTGCTTAAGATCTACTTGTATACACGCTGTGTATTCCTTCGCCGTATATAAAATTAACATTGATATGGGACTCATCACTCTATTCATACGTCGGTCAAATGAAACTGTACAATTATTAAGAAAGTAAATACTTTACAAATCTGCTCATTTCTGCTCTTCGATGCATAAAAAAAAACAGGAAGGGAAAGAATTAGTTT
Source organism: Dryococelus australis (assembly GCA_029891345.1). Classification (NCBI taxonomy): domain Eukaryota; kingdom Metazoa; phylum Arthropoda; class Insecta; order Phasmatodea; family Phasmatidae; genus Dryococelus; species Dryococelus australis. Next base: position 316,166,462 of record CM056993.1, read on the forward strand.
TAAGTTATCACAAATAGTAACCTAACACTTTTTATTCGACGTTAATATATGGAACTACTTTCTATCCATCGTTACCAACTTTACTGGACGAATTTCAGTGTGCCCATTAAAATTTATGCATGCAGGGGTAGTGGCTTTTTTCTAAGGTTCATTTCTATAGTGCTCTCTTTATCGGGAACATCCTTAACGTTCCAGCCTTTACCCTCCCTTCCACCGGATTCTCCTACTCTTTTAGCTTCCCTTCTTCAGCAGCTCCATGCCTTAATTTCTATTGAGACAAGTGCGTTTGTAATTGCGCGTACAGTTTGTCTCTCCGCCCCCTGTCCATTCTCTACGCAACTCCGTTTTCGCCTGTCCGCTATGGAAAAGTATTGATCGGAAGACGTGTGTTGAAACGAACTACAGAAATATGGACAATTACGCTAAAAAACTCACTTTTAACACCCACAAGCACTTACGTTTGTATCGAAGGAAGCCCACGTTTGTGGATTTACTACTTGTAGTAGCGTAAATACCGCAAAAATTATGTTTTTTTTTGGTTGGACTGGCACCGAATGTGTCACAGTCCCCGAAAAGTCAGCTGCCATACTGGCGATTGCTGTTCACCTGGCTGGTGTTGACGCCTGCTGCCACTAGATTTCAGCAGTGTTCCTTCTTCGTAGCGCACCGGAAGGACAGGCTAGCCCGCGTACTTATGAATGGCTAATTTCAAATATAACGGAAATGACGTGACAGATAATGCACTGGACTGTTATTTACTGAATGTGAATTATTGTAACCCCGATAGGAAGTAATTGAGAAAATGATTATTTCGACAGGGCTTAGAAACCAGAGATTTTTCTGTTTAAATTTGAAAATAGTAGCGGATTTATATTTTTGAATAATTAATTGTATAACTGAAGTTTACCTTAAAAATACCTGTTAATGGCCATGGCAAATTTTGGGTGGCCAGGTTTTGGGAGACATAAAGTTTTGCGTTAGTTGAACAAAAAGCCAGAGATACAATTTTAACTGGCTGTAAATGTCATGGCTTGGGAAAGTTATGGACGGAACTATAGGATGAAGTCAAATCTTACCTATTTTAATAATTTTTTTTGTGAATTCTAATTTTGAAATCCGTTTTGGCTCAACACTTGGGTTTTACTATAGGGGTAATATCGGTGAATGTGTTAATCAATTTTGGTGAGAGAAAAACCAAAGAAAATAAATAAATAAATAAATTATATATATATATATATATATATATATATATATATATATATATATATATATATATATAAGTCCTTGTGGGACAATATGTTTTTAAGACATATATCTGTTTCTCTGAAATATTATTGTATTCTTTAACATTGTAATTTAATATTCATACAACCATTTTGGGTCTTTGTAATATTTTTCCAAACGAAAAGAAAAATAATTATGCTATATATTAAAAATTAATATGAAAACATTCATGTTTCAATTTGGTAGTGTAGTTTTAACCTTATGCAAATTAATGAAGGTTTCGGTAGTATATTTTCTGCTTCATTCACCACGTTGATGCACACTCTATGCCTTTTTCTTTGTATCACCTTGTTTTTAAACAAACTTGGTTTTTTAGTATTCCTGAAAAATGTATATTTGAGGTGTCCTGGGTTCTCACGACCTCACCCTGCTTCAACCACTTATTTCCATTCTTACTCTGGTTGCTTCTCAGCAGTTCCATTAGGTTTATGTTTTTTTTTTACACTGATGGTTGTTTTGGTTAGTTTACCCCCTCGTTCTTTTCATGTACTGCTTGTTTGTTTCATTTTCCGATTTTGTTCCCTTTTTCTCCTTGCTCCGCAGTAGGGTGCTTTCAGCGCTGGTATGCTGGGATTATACTATGTTCATTGTTACTTGTTCTTACACTTTTCCTGTTTTCAAATACATATTATAAAACAAAAAATAAATTAATAAAAAAGGGCTGCGAAAAATTAACTAGTATAGGTTATTCACGGTAAAGTGAGCACTTTTTAAGGCCCTCCCAAAGGGCATTAACCACAAATAAATATATCCTATTGCAGCCTCAGGAGTTGACATTTTGGAGTGGTGAAATATATACACTGTGTTTACTGGTCGCATTGACTTGGGCTGTGGTATACTTCGCGCCAGACATCTGCGAGCTTGAACAACGTCACAGGAAAGAGGAAGTCACTGATGATTCCTGGAATACAACCCTCCTACCACCAAGGCGAACCGGGTTTAATCCCCGGCTGGGTCACAGGATTATCGCAAGTGAGAATCGTGCCGGACGATGCCGTTGGTCGGCGGGTTTTCTCGGGGATCTCTCGTCTCCCCCGCCCCTTCATTCCGGCGCCGCTCCATATTCACTTCAATAACACTCATCGGCTCTTAAGACATCGCTGTTAAGAACCGCCAAAATCTCTTCACTCACCCCTGGAATACATTAGAGCGCAAAGGGTTGCGACCGAGCGGGGTGGCGCAGTGGACTCGCATTCGGGAGGACCTGGGTTCGATCCTGACTTCGGTTTTCAATGGTTTTCCAAAATAATTCCAGGCGAATGCTGGGATGGGTCCTTAACAAAGGCCATGGTCGATTCCTTCCCTTCCCCAATCCCTCTTTCCTGTGCAACTTGCACCGTCTGCAATGACCTCGCTGTCGACGAGACGTTAAGCCCAAAGATTGCAGTACAGGGTTTATGACGCTCACTGTTGCCAGATTGCTTCAGCTTTGTTCCGTAACTGGCAAGCTGAAAATAAATGGGCGGTAAAGGAAATTGCCCGATTAAGATAATTTTTATGTGTTTACCTCCCTGCCAACTCGTAAAGGAACCCATCCTGAGACACAAAGCTAAGTGGCTCCTTTGAAACTGAAGACTGTGAGAAACCCTATCATTGTGATTGGACGGCGCGCACGCGACGTAGATAGTTTTCTTTTTCGAAGTTGCAAAAAAAAAAATAACTCATCAGGCAACAGCGCCCGCAGGAACAAGGACAGAGTTAACGACAGTAACTATCTATTGGAAAGAGACAGTGAATGTCCATTACACCGCACACTGCAATCTACGAGTGTGACGCTCTATACCTACCGGAAGGATCGGGTGTAACCGAGCAGACTAGAGCCGGCCGTATCACTTAGAGAATAACATAAAACATTGCCCGTGTGACCACTTTTTACTCATACTCGTTCATATTTTCAAAGCCATCCATTATTGCGGAAGTGAGTACACGAATGTTGTCGCTGCTGTCCCTATTAACGCTACATAGATTTATTATTATTTCATATGTGTTTTGAAAGTTGAAAATTAATCTACCTTCGCAGTGCTGAACTTATTGGAGTAGTTAATATGTTCGAAACAGTTAGCAGGAAGAATTCGGTGCTGTGCTCTCAGGTTACCTGCTCATCCTCCATACAGCCCTCCAGTGATAGTGGACGATAGCAGGGCTGTTTGTAACGGGATTACTTAAACAATAGCAGATAAAGCAGTACGTAGTTTGAACTGACTCGTTAGCGGCCAAACTACCTAAGTCCGGCCAATATAAAATCACTTTACAGTGCGTTGCTTTGAAATCAAAATAGACACAGATAGTACTCAATAGCTTTTTTTTTTTACAGTCGACAATTGTCTTTAGAAACAGGCCAACGGGAATTAAACTTTAGTGTTCATTTTCGAAATCAAAACATAAATAAGTGTTAATTTTTATGCATTATCCTCCGTGGTTGGCTGTACTTAAGACTTGTCAATTGATTTTTCTAGTTTCCAATTTTTACTCTGTGACGCTTAAGCAGCAAGAATAGGAAAATACAAGTGTATATACATTGTGTTTATAATTAGATATGAGCCAAATCAATGGAAAGCTTTCTAAGTTCTACTGTTTATTACTTAAGTTTTCCATTGTGTACACCCCTTCCATGTAGGATTTCGGCAGACCGAGTCAGGGCAGGGCTGTTAAATAATCCAAGAACCATAATGTCAACAATGGATGTTTCTCTCGTGAGAAAACCCTCTGTGGCACGCGCTCATTTAGTCCATAGGTTGACGGGGGGGGGGGGGGGGCGAATACACGTTTCCACCCCTCCAATAAAGGAGTGTAGTATGATAATTATTTCTTTGTAATTAGTTACATGTATGGAACAATTGTTGAGGATTTTTTATGGTCTCACATGAGAAGGGTAATATAGCCTATCTGCAAGTGGAAGCAAAAGGCAACATAAATGACCACTGCAAGGCAAGTGGAGAGCTGATTGTTCCGCGGGGACATGACTTGGGTCAGAGCGAGAACTGATTGTCTGGCGGTTTCCAGGGCGTTTCGTAAGAGAATGGTCGCGAAGAAGAAAGGATGAGGGACTTATAAATGACCACTGCAAGGCAAGTGGAGAGCTGATTGTTCCGCGGGGACATGACTTGGGTCAGAGCGAGAACTGATTGTCTGGCGGTTTCCAGGGCGTTTCGTAAGAGAATGGTCGCGAAGAAGAAAGGATGAGGGACTTCGTACCGGGAGTTCCGGGAGAGGTAGACGCGTTCTAGAATCGGGACCTACGGGAATATACCCGATCGCAATCCGGACCTTCGGGGCAGTCTGGGTTGCAAACTTCTGATAACTATCCCGTGATCAATAATCCGGTCGGGAGCCGGTTATCCCGGGACAACAGTAAACCGAGCGTGTAAGTCTTGCTTACGCGCCGGTGTTGGCGTCTTAATAGTGAACTGATCGGCGCACGTCGTCGCACAAGACAGCGACCTATTTTAGAGGTCTAACCTATTTGCCGAACAGTCGGTCATAAAACTCGGACAAATCTTTCATTATGGAGAGTGTAGCAAACCAACCCAAGCTAACAGGTGCGACTTGGCAGAATTGAGCAGGGCCCACACAGTAACGGCAGCGAGTATGTCAAGCAACGTAAGGTGTTACATATTTTTCAGTCTCGTGTGATAGAGTACAGACTGAGATCTGTCCATTCTTGTTTCAGGAAATCACGGTTTCTTCGGACGTTTTGAAACAAATTTTTGAAAAATCACTCCATGTGATACGTATCTACTTATTTCCTAAATATGCCATATATCAAGCGTTTTATACCTCAGTTAACACAAACGTATCTTATTTTTCGTTAAATTGAAGGTTTACCTATGTGTTATTCACACGTTATGATATTTCTTCTGCGATAATCACAAATAAATACAATAATAAAAATCTGTGTTGCAGCGCCTAGTAAGAAATAGTTCTCATACAAAATGTTATTAGAACTGAGTGCGCACGAATTCGGTGCATTGTTTTTGGTGTAGTTTTCTAGACATAGTTAAGCTCGGTTTGCACGAGGCGGAGGGATATCCTGGAAGTAGAACTTTAGAATGGCTTCAGAAAAATGGAATTAACCATGAAAAGAATATAGTTCTGCGTGTAATAAGGTTTGAATTTTAAGAGTGGGTTATAAAGACATATGAACAATACATAATGGCAAAGACACCACCACCACCAACACTTTAAGGGCGTTGGCCACGGAAAAATATGTTATTTTACATTTGAGCCATACATTGTTGAACTTGTAGACCTTTGTTTATGACTACCTTATCTTCAGATAACATATTTTTTGACTGCATGTTTTTATTTTGTAAAGTGACACGTCAAAGTCAATATTTTACAGTTTTTTTATTGTAATGTACTAATAAAATAAACCAAAAGATTTGCAGAAAATTTGAAAAGAGCATCTGAAAGATCTTGTCTGAATTCATTTCAAGGTATGTCAAGCGAAAGCTATTTTCTAAAAATTTAGATGCAGCCAAAAATAAAAAAATATGCGAGAATTTCTTTATTTTCCAGCAGATTTTTTTGTAGTCGAATAAACATTTTCGTGTACAATTTTAGAGACATCTTGGTGTAGCTCTTGACATATTCCAGTGTGGATTATATTATTTCTGTACGTAAGATGGTTTCCACTATTCGTACGTCACAATATAGGCGATTCTCAGTAAAGTGAGCACTTTTTAAGGTCCTGCTAAATTTTTCTTTTCAACGGATTTCTATCTTCCTGCCCCTTTTTAATGTAAACATTGCTATCAGACTAATAAACATAGAAGTGTATACTTCCAAAAATGTTAACGTCTGGGGCTGCAATAAAATCTATTTATTAGTGCTTAGTGGCTGTTGAAAGGGTTTTAAAAAGTGCTCACTTTACCGCGAACAGCCTATAAGAGTGAGATGATGAGGCAGCAGACAAGTGGCGCGGCAGGAGTAACCGGGAGGTTCCTCACGCCGCGCCGGTTCACCTTGGCGCGTGAGTCAGCGACGTGGTCCGAGAGCAGCTGCGGCTCTCTCGGGCGTCACTCATGGACCCGCGCACAGTTTCCACTACTCCGTGATTCACCGCGCCACGGTACCTGTGTGCGATGACGCGTCTGCGATCCAACTTTTCCTCCTCCCCAGCTGGAACCATCATTATAGGCTGTTCACGGTAAAGGTAGCACTTTTTAAGGCCCTTCTTAATGGCTTTAACCACTAATAAATGTATTTTGTGGCTACTTCTGACGTTGACTTTTGGGTTTGGTGAAATGTAAAGGTTGTTCTTATTAGTAACGTGGCAGTGTTTATAATAAAGAATTGAATAAAAAATAGTAAAAATAGAGAAATTAACTCATAGCAAGAATTTAACGTGAACAGCCTATACAACCTGCGGCGGACAACGAGCCTGTGCGGTCAAAGGACGACGTTCAACCAACCACCCATGCCTCGTCATACATGGGGTGGTTTTTCAAAGGTTTCATTCAAAAAGTGTGAAGAAACCGCGAATAGACTATATCGTGAAGTTAATACGAATGGGCGTTGTGTTAGAGCTGGCGTAAGCCGCCTAGACGTTAAGTGTGAAGTGGAACAGTATACTGCCAGTATTTGACGTGACGTCATGTCATGGTATGGTTCGGAGCTCGAAACTGCCGCCGCGCTTTCTCGCAGCGTATGGCGCAGCGCCAAGACTGCAATACGAGTTTTGTTGCCTGATTACGGAAAACGTTTACCCGTACACGTTTGAGCCATAAATCCACAAGAACAAGTGGTCATCAGTCTGGAACCGGTCCAGCAACAGACGTAACGCGAACTGGTTATATATATATAGTTTGTGGTAGCAAGACAAAACAAGAAGGCAACGAGTAATCTTATTATTAACTTTCCAGGCACTGCCAACTATGTACTTTACAATACTGCAATATTTCGCGAATTTTTTTTACTGTCCATAGCTACTTGTGATGTCATTTTCTGCAAATACACGTGCTACGGGATCTCAAAAACCACATTCTTGTTTCAAGAGTGGGATGGACCCCCCGTGGGAACTTCGAATCCAAGGTCAAGAAGCGAGGGAGCGATACGGGCGACACTAACACGCACGCCTAGTGCCTCATCGCTCCTACAAGCAAGGCGTACAGTGTTACCGTGGTAACGCTGTACTGTGCAAATTAGATCTGTTAACAGTGGGATTTTATTATACGCGATAAAAGACCACAGATTAAACTACGCCCGTAAACTGCATAGACAAGCTTAAAAATACATTTGACCATTTTCACAATTTTTTTCTCCAAGAATACACTCAATATATATATATAAAAAAAAAAAAAGGCATAGATAATTGTATAACTTATCTGACAAAAAGTCGTATTTACAGAACATTTGTTTACCAAGTTACGCGTATTCGCTCAAACAACTATTTCTCAAACAATGCGGGGGTACATCGCACTCTTAAGCTGCCAGTGCCTTTACATAACACTTCCCCAGAAAAATTAGGCAATGAGTGTCCAGCTCTACTAAACACAAATTTATGCCCATGCCTTACCAGGAGTTAGCATTCGCACACTGGCAAAATATCTTGTAGCGGCCACAATTTTTGTAGCCACAAAATTTCAGTTCACCAGCAGCTTTGCGAGTCGGCATGGACGATTCCTATTACAGGCTGTTCTCGATAAACTCAGCGCTTCTAAGAACCCTGATTAATATCTACTTGTATGCACGTTCTGTATTCTTCCGCCTTATATAAAATTAACATTGCCATGGCATGGACGTGTGCGAGGCAGATAAATACTTTCTGTTGAAAAAGGAATTAAAAACAGGCTTTTGAATATAGTCGGTATTTTCCATCACTGTTATCCTGTGTTGATACATCGTGCTGTGGATAATACAGATATGCTTTTATAAGTTAAAAACAGACTAACAAGGGAAATAAAAGCATTATTCAAAATCGACTTGAATTTACAATTGGGCTGGCGAAGAGAGAAAAATTAATGGGGAAAAAAGGGGGGGAGGGGAAGGAGACAGTAATTTCATCCAAAACGATCTTTGGAAAAACATGCCTGTCCCCTCCCATACGCTCCACCGCCAGGTAAGCGAGTGTCAACAGCTAGACGTGGTCGACGCTAAATTGGTTTCTTATCAGGGCTGCAGAGGAATTTATTCACGCTGAGGTCAAGTGAAACTGTGAAACTATTAGAAAAGTAAACATTTGACAAATCTGCTAATTTTTTCACATATGATGCATTAAAAAACAGAAACCAAAATAAATAATTTAAATTATCACAAATGGTTACCTAACACTTTTGATTCGACGTTAAGATATGGAACTACTTTCATCCATCGTTACCAACTTTGCCGGGCGCATGTCTCTCAGTGCTCTCGTTGAGGTACATGCAGGCAAGGGCAGTGACTTTTTTCTAAGGTTGATTTTTAAAATGCTAACTTCATCGTGAACAGCCTTTATACGAGTAGTTGCTGCATTCACACGAGGCACACTTGGTGCGTGCGTACACGCAGTATGCATATGATTCACGGTAAATACAGTAGAACCTAGACTTTACATTACCCTCAGTTACATTTTCCCCTTAAATAAAATAATTTATTCATGTCCCACCATTTTGCCTATGTTCACAGTGTATTAAATTCCTGCCATTTTTATTGCAATTCAGTATGGTTTCCCTTGAATTACTCTTATTTCAAATTCATGGGGTTAACAAAATTTGGAAATTCGTACGTTGTAATCTTGTCTATAAAACACATTTATTCCAATATTAAGAGTGCAATAATATGCATACAGCACAATTTCATTGGAAAGTAAAAGTACCACCCTGAAAATGTTAACGCTGGAAAAAAAATATTTATCAGATCTTCAGCAGGATTATAGACTAAAGGATCATTTAAATTGAGATAAATTTATTATTCTGTGATTTCTGGGAAAGACAAAGAATTAAAAAGTTACCAGTTACTTTTAGACGCAGTAAATAAAAATAAATACTACTCGTCAAGTTAGTAAAATACTTCATTTCAAAAACTAACCCAAACATAAAACAGTGATTGAAAATTAATATATTGATTTAGCATCTTAAAATATTAAACCAAAACCTGCTCAACCCATTACTCTACATCAACATAAACTCTTCAACATGTACTGTATGCATAGTCAGTGACTTGTGTAGTTAAAGAAAATTATCATGTCTTTAACATTGCCTCACTGCTATTGGAAATTAGAACAGTTTATTGGTTTCGTATGTATTTAGAACCTATGAAATTAACTATACAAAATTACCAGAAAACTTATTGAAGTATTTGTATGATTTAAAAAAGTTTGCGCACGGGAATTTTTTCGTAGTTTGAATAAATCATTGGCATTCAAAAGTACTTACGGCTTATCTATTATGAATCCTTGATGCATAGATAAAGACGCTACTACCACGCTAACAGAATCTACAAAGTGCTCAAGTTTAAAAATGTATATATAATACAGTGGCATTGAAAATCGCTCCTATTAAATTTTTTGTATCCTGGAAAGTGTTCTAGGACTAATAAGGCTACCTACAGGATTTAAAAACTGATAGCGTAGTTTCAGCAAACATTTTATGAAATCCACACACACGAGAAACGACGCGTTGGCTATTTTAATAGCTGTTAAGGAAGACCTTGCAAGATTTTTGATGGAATCAGGTACCGTATTATATGGTCAATTTGGTCGTGTTGGGAGGAAATTTGTCAGAGTTCATCTTCGTAAGACTTAAGAAAGAAGCGGAGTATTAGAAATACCAGTACATAGAGTAAATAAGGTTGAGTGGGCCCACCACTATACAACATATTAAAATATCTGCATTCGTTTGTAGAGAAAAAGTCGTGCTCATAAATAAGTTTTATTTATTTATACGTTTATAAGGTATATTGAAAACGCCGTGTTTTTTCGCTAGAAGGCAAATAGCGTGGAAAGGGGGAAAACAGCTTGTATACTAAACTACCTTATAGGATGTTCAAGGTTAATCGAGAACTTCTGAAATCAACATTTGAAAAATGTCACAGCTCTTAAAGACTGTTCACGATAAAGTGAGCACTTTGGAATCAACCTTAGAAAAAACTTGCTGCCCATTCCTGCAAATATTTAAACGGACACACTGAGTGACATGCGCCCAGTGTTGGTAATGATAGATGGAAAATGGTTCCATAACTTAACGTCGAATAAAAAGTGTTAGGTAACCATATGTGATAACTTAGATTGTTTATTTTGCTTTCTGTTTTTTTTTTAATGCATCGAAGTGGAAAATAATCATATTTTTAACATATTTTCTTTTCTTATAATTCCACAGTTTCCCCTGGCCGCCGCATGAATAAAGTGATGAGACCCATGACAATCATAATTGTACATAAGGCGGAGGAATACACGACTTATATACAAATAGATTTTAAGCAGGGCTTTCAAAAGTGCTCATTTGACCGTGAACAGCCTGTACCAGCATACATTTGAATGAGTACATTGAATGAGATGCGCCGAGTAATGTGGGTAACAATGTAGGGGAAGTAGTTCCATGTCATAACGTTGAATTGAAAGTGCCAGGGAAACATTTGTGAATACTGAAGTTATTTCTTTTTCTTTATGTTTCTTATTGCATGTAAGTGTTGAGAATGAGTAACTTTGTAAAATTTTTAATTTCCTGATATTTCCACAGTTTCAATTCGTCCGACGCGTGAATAAAGCGTTCAGGCCCTCTGCGATGTTATTTTTCCATTTGGTGGAAGAATACACAATGTGCGTACAAGTAGATATTAAACAAGGCTTTAAAAGTGCTCAGTTTGCCGTGAGCAGCCTTTAGATTTGCATCTAAAAAAAGTAAACATTCATGGCGTGTCAGGGATTCGAATTTAAAACCTCGTGTATTGAAATAGATGCGTCAAAGACGTCGACCAAGGAAGTTGCATACAGAGTCGGCGTTTCGAAATTTCCGTGTCGCGTTGAGCAGGAATCATCAGTTAAAAATAGACAGCAACTGAACCGGAACGACGAACAACAAATTTTTTCGGCTAGCAAACGCTATCTTTAGTCGAGAGAGTTGAGTTGAGGTTTTGGCGGAAGTTTAAAACAACGAGTTCTTGAGCGCTGGTGCGGGTGACGTGAGGCGAAGATGGAGTAATGGCAGAATATAAAGGGGGATGAAGCGGGAGTACTCCGAGAAAATCCACACGCCAACGGCAACGTTGGCGCAATTCCCATATAAGAAATGTCCGCGTGACACAACCGAGAATCAAACCCGATTCGTCTTGGTGGGAGGCGAGGAGTCTTATAGGTTGTTCACGGTAAAATGAGCACTTTTGAAAGCCCTACTTGAGATATACTTGAATGTCCATTGTGTATTCTTCCGTGTTATGTAAAATTAACATTGCCGCGGGCCTCTTCACTTTATTCATGCGTCGGTAAAGTGAAACTATGAAATTATTAGACAAGTAAACATTTTACAAATATGCTCATTTTAACACTTCCATGAATTAAAAAACAGAACGCGAAATAAATAATTTTAGTCATCACAAATGGTTACCGAATACTTTTTATTCAACGTTATGATGTGGAACTACTTTCCATCCATCGTTACCAACTTTACTGCCCGCATGTTATCCAGTGAGCCCGTTAAAATATACGCAGGCAGGGGCAGTGGCATTTTTCTAAGGGCTATTTTACAAGTGCTCAATTTATCGTGAACAGCCTTTACCTAAAACTGCATTAGTACTTTTAGCACCCTAAAAAAAAAAGCATTACGAATATTACATTTTCCGCAGTTATCCACTGAGTTTATCAAACCATCCCTTCCTCCTGCGAAATTTTTCAGCATTTATCGGAAATGCTATCTATAATATACTTTATGTACACGTTACATAACGTGTACATTCAGGTGCAGTGAACTCAGAGAGTACTGAAAAATCACAATTAAAATTTGCTGTAAACAAGTTCGGATCAAACTGGGGAAGGGGATAGAATTCAATAATTCCTATTGCGTAAGTGGACGGGAATGTACAATATGTTGCACAGTTTTCTATAAACACCCGGCCGGGGTGAAATTAAAGCATTCAAGAAAAACAGGTCTTTTCATTGAATAGTCATTGTTCACAGCATGCAGGTGTTTAGAGGTTAAAAATAACTTTTTGAAGCATTATACAACAGAGTAAACAAATATTTCTCACGGTAAATTGTCGACAGAGTACAAAAAAATAGAATTTTACGATTTGAAGGTTTCACGAATAATTTATTCTGTGTTCCAGGTTATCACAAATAGTAAGATTTTTTAATACAACTTCCTTCTGCATTCCTTTTATTTGCATTTCATTTAGAAATATAAATTTCACATTTGGCGATTGCTACTCCCTTAACCTCAAGGACGTAGCAAAGTGGGCTATAAACTACCCAAACAATGAAAATAGCAAAAGGTAGGAAAAAACCCCATTCAGAATTTAAAAAAAGGGTAAACTACAATTGCCACACAAGAACTCATGAATTATGTAATACTTTACTTTTGATATGTTTTCTTTAAATATCAGTACGAAAATACATAGTATTATGTTGTACAAATAGCATACTAACACATGATTACACCAAAAGCACCGTTTCTTTAATATTTTTCAACAATCTTAACCATTTGACATATGTTAAAATTCGAGTATTAAAATATTCTTCCCTTTCCCTATTGTTGTGTCAAAAATCTAGCAAAGATTTCTACATTCATTCAACATTTTCTCTTTCTTTTGTTCTTTTGTATTACAATCTTTCCTAACTGAAACATCAACTCAGGTACTAACAGTGTGAGAATTACGTTGCATTTAAATATTGAATGTCAAATTTACACACACTCCTCAAAATGGGTATTCCCACCATTCCGAAACTATAGAACTGAAATTTTATTTTCATAAATTACGTAGTCACACACCTCAATTTTAGGAAATAACTATACAATAAGATTACGTCCTAATTCAGTCAGAACTCGGTCCAAGTAAATTTCTGTACGTTTTAAATTTTACTGTAAACGCTGTAATTGTTTTCATCGTTGTCTGTGGACCGTCTGCATAAGATAGCGATTGACTTTGCTCGTGAGGTTTGCTAACACAAATAGCATAATTCAGTATCATCCTTCTACTTCTTTGCACACGCTCTCGAGGTTCAAGGACTAGGTTACAGGCTGGATGTGCGCAACAGGATTCACGCTTGCTTACTTTCCTGCTGAATCGCAGAACATACAGGAAGTGTAAGAGTTATATGTGAAACCATTGTGGTTTGAAAAAGCATCCTGCTTGAAAAAGTTTTTTTTCCTCTATGAGGAAATAGAGTTTACGTCCGGTGACGCGATGCAGTCACGGCCAAGCGTTCTGCCCTCGTAGGGCAACTGGAAATATTAAGATGATTAATTTGTTTACGACACAATTCTGTATTTCTTTCCCGATTTGTCTGTCGGTCTCTCTCTCCCTCTGTCTTCCTTTATGCGTGTGTGCGTACATCTGTTTATCCTTGTAGCCACATTCATGTGATGTTATACCGTATTTATTTACAGACTTTAGCAGACTTTAAAGTTGTATCCATTCTCATAGTTCCTTGGTGAACTCTTTTCATCTGACGTTATGAAATGAAGTACACGTTCTAATGTATATGTTAAATTCATTTTATAGACCAGTTGTATTCAGTCTGTGTTACACGAGTCCCTGGCGGTACGTGGGTTTGTTTCGAGTAGTACCCAGTATTTGGTCAGCAGGTGTTTGAAACAAGTTAACTACGTGCACAGTACAGTCAGATGACGTGTTACACGGTTGTCTCAATCATTTAGTCCAATATGACCACCGACAATCAATTCCGTTCTTGATGAATTTCATCTATATTATTACTCTACTACGTATATACCATTCAGAATGGGTTTTTAACATTTATAGTATTTCTAGTGATAGCTAATTTGTAACGTAGTGTGATCTTGTAAAAGTAAAATTAATTAACACTTTTGACAGAAGGGTTTGAAAGCGACTTCTTCGATTATAATGGAGAAAACACTATCGCACTGTGCTCGTCGCTAAAAATGTATTATTTTATATTTGTTGAAATATTTTTCAACTTGTAGACATTACTGACAAGTAGGCCTACTATTTTCCCGCGTGAAAAAAAAATTAAAAGGTGTATTTTTTACAGTGTCTTATCAAAATCAGAATTTTAGTGTTTTTCAGACGTACAAATAATAACAACCAACTCACTTACTGAAATGAGCTAGTTTACATTTAAATAAAGTTACATTTGATATGTACCTCAATGAAGCTGTAAAATCATACTATGAAGTGTTCTCAGAATAAAAAAAAACTGCTTCAAATAAGGAAATTCTAACATGTTTTTTATTTGTAGCAGTCTACGATTTTACTGCCAGTCAAAATACATATTTTCAATAGCCTCAGGGACGAAATTAGCTATGTAAGTGGTGAGCTCATGGGGCGAAAACTGATATCACCCTTTTGAAGATCAATACTAATATGTCCTACGCTAGGACATGGGAGCTTTAAGAGATAAAATAGATTAGGTTTAACACCCGAAGGCTAGCACACCCTCCATCCTCCCGCACTGCAACTGTACTCCGATGAATAAGACAGTGCGCGGCACTTTCTCCTCTTTTGGCTTAGTGCCTTGTGCCTTCTTTCTTGGTCTCACACGGCTTTCTCAGTTAAACTTGCCTCCTCGCCAATCGGGTATGACCTGTAACTTTAAAATTAAAGCCTTTACCCGAGCACTCCCTCATGAGTCATCGGAATGCTCCAGTTGCCACCGGTCAAACTCCTCAAGCCTTTTTTCAACTCTGGTAAAAATCTGTTCCACAACTTGTGGAGTTCCTGATTTTCCATTACTCTTCTCATTTCCAACTGCAATCCTCTTTGTTCGCTTTAAAGTTGCCGTGACCGGTGTGCAACTGAGCACTATAATGGTTCATCATGTTCCATTTATTTTTCATCCTCTGCTCCACACTTGGGAGCATCTCATAGGTGATCCTCACCTTGGTTGACTGATCAATAAAATAGGACAAAGCTCCCAGTGGAACTGGCGCTGGCCTCTCCAAATGTCCCCTCTAGGTGGCCGATACCTATAAAAGGTCATACCTAGAGCGCTACTTTCTTGCCAAGTTACTTTAACCCCCGCAAATCCAAAAGCTAAATCGGCTCTTTTGTTCTTCAGGGTCCACCGGGAACTTTGCAATTTTGACACTGCCATGCTGTCCGAAAGAGAAAAGAAAACTACACTAATCTACTCACACAAACACTAACTACCTCGATCTGCGCAAGTCCTTCCCGTTAAATTTAAGCATGGTGGTATACCCATTAACCGCATTTGGCCCGTGCGATCGGGCTGAGAAGGACTCAGTTTTGGGAAATGTCCGGTAATCCAGTACCACTCCCCGCTTCCTCGCGCCCGATCGCAAGGAGCATTGCTGAAACCACACTGCTACTTTTCTGTGCGGCACTCATACACACACACTCTCATTCTAATACCTACTCTGATCCATGCGGATCATATCCTTCATTACTTAGCCATCTGGTTCTCGTTCTGTTTCCATCTCGGTTGTTCTTTTCGGTTGGCTATTCCCAGGGCATAAATATCTTGGGAAACCTGGTCATCATCAGTGGTTTGTCTAGTTCGTGTATGATTGGGTGGGGTGCGGTGAGAGGGTGATTGTGGTGATCCTTCCCAATTCCTGTTCGTTCCATCCTGAGCTTGGTGCAGCCGAGAGGGGGCCTGTGGACTCCTTTTCGATCCCCCTCTCCCCAAATTATTCCTCACCCACTCAGGCTTCCCAAGGAGGGAAGTGGTGACTTGTCTGGTGAATGGCGTGATCTTGTGTAGGATGCCAACCGAGGTGGAGGACTAATACCTGACCACAGTGTACCCCATGAAGGGCTTGCTGTAATCGAAGGTAAGCCTTCCATATGTTCGGATGGCATCCTTGAGGATTTCTGTTTCATTAAACCGCCCTCCTCTACGCCAATATCACTCCCTGAGTAAACTTAGGAGTTCAGTCTGCTGGGTTGGCAGGCCTGCCTGGGCGACGACGAGCCTGTCAACAGTCTCCATTCTGGGGAAGACGACTCTGTTCCGCTCCCCTCCATCCGCCTCACAACCAGGGCAAGGGCAGGCATCGATAATATCGCTCCTTTATAATCACATCATAGAGCCACTATGGCTCGTCTGGGTGTGCTGCCACAGGCCAGGCCTGCACCGACGCATCTACCATGTTTCTCTCATCTGGCCAGTCGATTGTCACAGTTCTTCCTTTTGCTGGGGTGGCTTCTGCTTTCCTTACCAACTGTTTCTGAGGAAGACCTCCCAGGCAGCTTTGGTTTCCCTTGGCTGCCTGGTCTGTACCCCCTCCATTGGCACCACCGCTTCATACACCCTGCTGGCTTGGTTCATGGCACAGACTGTTCTTCATCTGTTATCCCTTCCCAGCCTGCCTATGTTACAAGTAACACGGGCAAAACCTGCCTGAACGAACACCACGGGGCTCCAGGCACACAGCCAGCTCGTACTAGGGCTTTCCTCATCCCTGCCTGGCCAATCATTGCAACTGCCTCGTCCTGTTCCATGGTTCTCATTGTGGGTTCCTTTTTAGGTGACTCCATACCCTTTCCCATTTTCTTATCTTCGTGAGGCTTCACGGAGGGGGGTTCTTGTTCCGTCCTGATCCCAGACACTTTCATCGTACCAGCGGTCTTTCCATGCACTGGCACAGGTCTTTCCTGCACTAATGAGCCCGGAGTGAGAGGGCCACCCTCGCACTCTTCCAACACAAATACTTGGGGGTAGACATATTCACCCATTGTGAGAGTTCACATGTTCCCCATCTTCCTCCAGACTGTCTCCAAATTCGTCATTCAATTGGCGAGTTGCCCACCAGACATCAAACGCCTCCCTTCTTTTACCAATTATGTTAAGATGTCCTATTGCGTCTCTTATTCTATTCATATCCCTGGGCATGTCTCCGACTCTGAGGGGCCCATGTTTCCCCTCAAATTCCAGTTTCAGATCCTCTATATTGAGGCACTCCAATGCATGGTCTGGGGTGTCTAACACTCCACACACCACGAAATTGGGCTCGTCCATCAGGCCCATTGAGGATAGCTTCTCCTTAAAGTTTCCATGTCCTGTAAGGAACTGCGCCGAATAATGGCCCACTTCGAACCACTTCTCCAGCCGCAGCCTCCCCCGGATATCTGAAAATATCCAATACATATTCCTTCCTTTCATTGAGTTGCCCCCCCCCCTCCAGTCTGCCATGCTGTTATTGTGGCTTCCTTTTTTGCTTCAGGTCCTCAGGAGGAATACCTCCCCGTCTCCTTCTAGCAATTTGTCCCTTTTCTACCACCAGCAGATCTAGGGGGATTTCTCCTGCCACCACTTGGAGTGACTCATATGAAGCCATCCTATAGGCCTTGGTGATGCCCAGTAGTGCTGCTGTCGGTGCACTTATAATCTTTCTTTTGACATGGACCCTCTCCGCCTCGGGAAAGCACACCACACACGCGTACATGAGTATAGGCAGGAACACAAATCGATACATGAGCTTTAATGCCTGGTAGCCAAGCCCCCAGCTCGCTGGAGCCACTGCCCTGAGCCTTTGAAACATCACCACGGCTTTATTCGCCACGTGACGTACGTCAGCATGGAACGCCAGCCGTGCCTCTAGGATCACTTCTAGGCACTTCATTTCCTTAACAATCTTAACCCCTCTGCCTCTAAACCTGATCACTGGAGATCTCTGTAGTGTCCCTTCCAGCATGATACCGTTCATTTTCTCAATTGAGGAGTCCAACTTGAACTTCCCAGCCCATCCATCAATCTTTTTCAGGGCACTATCCGTCTTTTCCTCCAGTTCTCTCCGTGACCAGGACGGTGCCAGGAGTGGACCATCATCGGTGTATCCATATATCGCGCAGTGACGCAAGAGTTCCAGCCTTAGCAGTCCTTCAAAGATCGCATTCCATAATATGGGACCAAGGACCGATCCTTACGGACAGCCCTTGGTCAGCACCTTTTCCTCCCTGTGCGTCCCCATATCCATCATGCACATTTTGTCAGTAAGGAATCTCTTTATTACTTCATACACATTCTTGGGGCACTCCAACAAGCGTAGCTGCCGCATAAATAGGACAAGAGGAAAAGAAATCATTTATGGAAACTAACTGAAATTATATACGTCTACAAATAAAGAGCTATTTATTATTATATCGTAAGAGGCTTAGTTTAAAGATAATAAGAGCCAGAAGGAAGTCCAAGAAGGCTAATAAGGAAAGGGAATTCACGATCGCTCGTCGGTGAGGGAGAAAGGTGAAGTCTTGGCCGCCTGTACTCTGCCGACTGCGATGTTACACCAGTTCGGAGCCCGGTCATCACTTTTCGTTCTATTCCTTCTGCCGTTTCGACCTTCGATTATGATCGGATGTGAAGTGTTTTGTAGGTGGAGTTTACCTTCCAATTGTTGATAATCTTTCGTCACTTTGAATGTTTAGCATTTTGGTCCTACCTCGGCGGATAGTCCAGCTTGCTTAGACTTTCGAGATCTCAGCTCTCTTTTTTAAAACGTCTTGTAAACAGTCCTCTGACCTGTATTCGGCAGCTCGTTATCTTGTTTCCCATCACATCGTTTTGCACAGAGTTTGGTGGGCGTATATGCGGAAAACTAATAGGTTTTGTATCTAAAACTGCTCGATCGGCATACTAATTTTACGGGATGGCGCCGTGCCTTGCTGGTCCGTGGCGCTTCGGTGCAATGTAATCATTGGATTATACTCCTACCGACATAGATACTAACATGCTTGCTGGGGGGGGGGGACCCAGAACTGCGAAAGAGCTCACACTAGTGCAGCGGGATTTGGAGGCTCGCCAGATAATCGGACTGAGCGCGCACGCTTCCTGTCGACCTTTCAACTGGGTTTCCTTTGGTCGCATGACCTGCGTGTCGCTGCTCCGGCGTCATCGGCTACATCATCGGCTGGTTTTAAATTCATTGGGAAGATTCGAGTGAGTGAAGAGATTTGGGCGGCTGTTAACGTCGAGGTCTTGAGAGTCGATAGGGTGACGCGAGGTGAGCATGGAGCAGCGCCGGGATGAAATGGCGAAGAAAACCCGCTGACCAGTGGCATAATCCGGCACGATTCCCACACTCAGGGGCGACCCCGCCGGGAATGGAACCCGGCTCGTCTTGGTGGAAGGCGAGAAGCTTAACCACTACACCACCGCGGCCCCAGGAAAATATTTGAATACGATTAGAATAATAGTTCCCAGCAGTTTATTTTACACCTGAGACGGGGAATGGTGATTCAAGCCTCGTGTAGCTATAGGCTGTTCACGTTAAAGTGAGCACTTTATAAGGCCTTACCAACATACAGTAGCCAGTAAAAATATATCTTATTACAGCCTCATGCATTAAATTTTGAGGGTGGGGAAATTTATACACTGTGTTTATTGGTCACGTTGCAATTTTTATATTAAAAAGCAGCAGGAAGATGGAAATTGGATGAAAGGAAAATTTTAGAAGGGCCTTAAAAAGTGCTCACTTTATCTTGAATAGCCTATATGTGGGTTACCAGTGAGACCGATGAACACTCTAGGGTTTTATTTTTGTGGAAAGGAGTGGGTCTGTAGGTCAATTTTGTATTCTGTGTTAAATTTGGTTCCCGGAGTTCTATCAAGCAGACATAATTATGAAAATTCTGTACATGGCGGTTATTGATGTGGTGTATATGACTGGTTTTGATGTCATTTCAAAATTCCAACTAATTTCAAGGTTGATACTGGCCAACTGGGATGATAGGTACGTCTTTTGAATGATACTTGTAATGGGGTTAATTGATAAATTCCTTTGAAATCAACGTCGCGAAGGAAAACAGAAGATTTTTTAAAAACATTACCGAAAACAAGCTGTTGTCAACAGATATTTAAAACACAAAAAACAATCCCACAAGCAATCCAGTCAAAAGTTCTAACAAACTAAACGAAACAAAACAATAAGAGTAACAAACGAATGCGCAAAAGAGACAAGCCAATATAAAATACACGCAGCAGCTCTAGATGACCCGACGAAGATGGTACTGACGCACGCTGAGGCAAAGACAAATATGCAAGCTAAAAACCTGACGACAGCACAGAGCACACACGGTTTTCTTGGCAAACCAGTAGCGACGTTTTGGGAATAAGCGTCTCTTCCCGCCTTCAGGCAAACACTGAGAATTAATTCATCTTATAATATTTGTTGACAGCAGCTGGTCTCGGCGTGTTCCCATATATATTTATAATACTATCCTCCTGAACCGAACTGAGCAGACGTCCTGATTTTGGCAGGACAGTTCTTTTATCTAAAGCGTTGTCCTGCGGAATGCTAAATGCCAAATGTCCTTCTTTAGCCACGTGTCCTGCGAAACGTCCTGTTTTTCTTACACATAAATTACCAATGAAAATTTGTTATTTACATGCGCAGTGAGTTTTATTAACATGTTTTTTTTTTTACAAAATAACACTTAGATGCGTGTCATTAATTTAAATGAGAAATGTATTTCACAGAAATATCAGTAATAAATAAATTAGTGTATAAATAGTAATGATGCTTTTAATTTATATCCATATATTTTCGGGTATACTCTTTTCAATTACTCAGTTGCATTAGCTTGTATCTACATTACTGCCATGCTTGAAAGCTAACCACAACCCTTTTACTATAAATCTCATGTCTTATGTTAGGTGTCCTACTTCGTGTATTAAAATATCTGGTCACCCTACATCCTCTATGCTTTCCTTGGCGCGACATAGCCCTGCACTGGCGTTATGTCCGAAGTATTTTTTTTTTTCGTTTAATCGCAGACCACAAGCCACTCTCTTCTCCAGCATGCAGCCTGTACAGCTTGGGTGTTCCCATTGCACATAGACTAGAACTTGGAAAGGAAACATCAGAATGCGACTGATGAGTCAAGGGGCCTCGACTCCCACTCGGAAGAACCCTAAATTATATAGTGAAGATTAAAGCAATGAACAAAGGACATGTGAAATCGGAGTAGCAATAACCATGGCAAGTAAACAGGAAACGAATCAGGACGCTGAAGACGTAGGCGATGTATAAGGTCAGAGAGTAATGGTGTGACAAGGTTCCAGACTAGAATACTGGTCAATGGGGTAAGGAAAGAAAAAAAGGGGGGGGGGGGGCTCAAAAATGAGTACACAGGCTCCTCTCTCAGTTGGCAGTTCCAAAATTGATGACTGGAAATTAAATATATTATATAATCCACGTAGTATTAGTTTAATGCCACAATATTGGCATAATATAATCAGCAATAGAATAGAATGTCAAGAAATTGCCCACCAAGCTGTTAGGAGAGTCAGGGTGGAATGCAGGAAACGCGCCGCTCGCACCTTCCAGGCAACTTGGTGTAGATAATTTGCAAAACTACATTGAAATGTAATTCATAAAGGCTGTAATGGGAAAAATAAAGTATCAAATCAAAGAAAAAACAAATAAAAAAGAAATACCCGGTCCTTGGGCAATAAGAAAAATATGTGACCGGCGGCCATTGGCTGGCCACGAAATAAAAAAGAAACTGTACTGCAGCTGGGAGCCTCTTCTCCTGTCACGTCACTAATTTGCGGTACTAACTAGCTCGAGCTGGTGGACGTTCCAGCGTGGGCCCGTGTCCAGTTTCTGAGGACCGCCTTGAGGACCGGACCGGCTGTAGCTTCATCGAGATGCGGCGCTGGACGCTTGCCCGCAACACGTACGCGCGCACCCGAGGCCTTCACGTGCATCCCCTGCGGTGCTACAGTTGCGACCTCCAAATGTCTCCACGCACTCGAGACGTCCGCGTCGAGGATTTTCAGAAATTGTCGCTAATACCTGCTGAAGGTCGCTCGCTGGAGCGAACCGCGGTTCCGCGCTGTGTAGCGCATCTTGAAGCGACCGCCTCGTCCCGCTTACCATGTACACGTTCCTTTTGCCCTCATGAAGTCGGTCTCGCACGTGTAGCTCCTTCGCAGAGTCCATTTCACATCGTGGCATTGGTGAGCGTTCACGAGTGGAGTAGAGAGGCACTGAAACATTATCTGTGAAATCGTTGTTTGAGCCTAAACGCGTGTTCTGGAAATACGAAGTTTTGCCAGAAAGGATAAACAACTGTTGTCTATATCGCTATCTTTTTACTTTTATCATATTAAGTGTATTAATTGAGAAAAAAAAATCTTGAAAGTGGTCAAATATCGCATTTTTAAAGCTTGCCTATGAAGTTTCTTTAAGCGCTAAGAGAAAAGTACGATTGTACGCAGGTAGTCTAATCTGTGTACTTTCATCGCGTGTAATAAAACCCCACTGTTACAGATATAATTTACACAGTAAAGCGTTAGGACGGAAACACTGCTCGACTTGCGCGTAGGAGCGATGAGGGGCTAGGCGTGTGTGTTTGTGTCGCCCGTATTGCTCCCTCGCTTCTTGACCTTGAACGCGCAGGTACATAGGACCCTTAACCTTGAGATCTTGAGAGCCGATGAGGGTGTAAGCGAGGTGGGCATGGGGCAGCGTGGGAATGCAAGGGCGGGGGAAACGGGAGATCCCCGAGAAAACACGCCGACCAGCGACATCGTCCGGCACGATTCCCACATGCAAAAATCCAGGAGCGAACCCGTCGGGAATCGAACCCGGTTCGCCTTGGTGAGTTACGAGTAGTCTGACCAAGTTACTGAATCCGGATAGAATGAATTGTAAGTATATTTTCCTGTTAATAATTCATTGGCGGCATTAATCTATAAAATTAGGAGCATTTCAGTTTCATACATTTACACATCAGTTACTAGAAGGTCTAACTAAAACTAAATATAATTAACCAACACGGAATGTCTTTGCTTACAAGAGAAATAAAAATAATTTAAAAAAAAAACAAGACAATAAAACCGAAGGGAAGCGTGAATGGGACAACGTAAAATTCGTGTTTGTTGCCTTAAGCTTACAGACAATAGCCGTCTTTGTTGATGGTACCAGAGGCGTGCTGCACGTCTGGCACGTACCCGCGGTAATAATGCGAAACAGAGCAACGCACCACCGGAATTACCTTGCAACGCGCTGCTGGATATTAGCAGGCGAACGTGCAACTTGCTCCATCTCTAATAGCCTCGCTGTCGATGAGACGTTAAGCCCAACCAACCAACCTACCTCCCTATCTTCACAGGCGAAGTTAAAACATTGTGCCCAATTTTATGTGTAGCGGCTGCAACGAGAGAACATACCTTTAAGCCCAGGGCCGTCACCAAAAGAAACTTAATCCGACAAGTTCTCCTTTACAATCTACTAGAAGGCACAGGGGTTAAAATAAAGTACATATTTATGCATATTATGGGGTAAGCTGTAAGGATTGCAGCAGCAAAAAAAAAAGGGGGGGGGGGAAGAAGAAGAGAAACAGGCTTTAGCTTTAAAAACTTTTCGTGCATTACACGCTAACTCTAGTCTCAAAAATTGTATAAAAAATCTTTATACGGAACACAAAACTGAAGCCGTTGTCACGATAATAAAGTTATTTGTGTGAATTGGTAAGGAATTTAAGCTATGGTGTCATCAAGAGAATGAATCTAGTGAAGTATCAACGCAAACGTTTGCTTGTGGTGAAGGGCAGCGCTCTCCATTTTCATTTTAACGAGCAGTTCATTCTGTAAAAGTCGTTCCTTGCCATGGTTTCTTCGATAGCTTTTATTTTCCAGCCGGCCAACACAGTAAAAGGCATCACTCAGTGTTCTGGCGTAATTAAATTAACCTAAACTTTTGTAGATTTTTGTAACATTTTTTACTACCATTTTTCGACGTAAAAGAAAATTAATATGATGGTAATAAAACAACTTCGGCAGTCAAGTAACTTCATTGGTATGCATGAAATTTTTTTTTCACTATTTGTCATTGTAACGGAAGAAAACAGGCGAAGTTGACGTAAGACAGGCGCGAATAAGTTAGTGAATATGAGAATGAATTTCGGCACTCGTCCGTAGATATAGTTGTTTATAGATGATACTCTTCCACGAAAGTGAATCAGGAGATCGACATGTTTCGTTAATTAGCAACAATAGCAGTTAGCAGTTGCTGACAGGAAATAGCAACCGAGAATTTCCTTATAGCAAAAAAAAAAAAATGTTTTATGAACTGGGACATGTAAATTTACCTACACTTCAATTATACATCTGTCACTTCATTTTTAATACTGTGTTTTTCTTCAGGGGGTGCATGTATGATAGTTGAAATGCATTTTATTCTATAAAACATTGTCTAAAATTGAAGTAAAAGTATAATAGAACGTTCCTTTCCAGAGGTTTTATAAAACAAAACGTTTAAATTGAAACTAAGTCACTGTAGTATTCGTTTTTGTGTTATATGCCTTGAAATGAAATGAAACAAGTCGTTTTCCCAGGAATATTCTTGACTTCGTGTGCTTGTTTTGGTTTGTTCTCAGGAATTCCACCATGCATGGTCTACCACTGCAATGACCGTGGATGTGCGCAGATTGCATACTGATGTTTACGCGCCGAGAATAACTGACGTGTGTAAGGAACTTAATGAAACCTTACACACAATGTAAAGCTTATTGTGTCGTAAATTTCTGATGATGTTAGGAGGGCACAGCCCGCTTCACTGTTGCACAAATACAACCTTCGACGTAAACGTTTGATCGATAGCATTATGGCAAAATAAAATCTTAATGCTTTACTTGTTGACAAGATTTTTTGTTGTTTAAGAAATTTTCAAGTCGATAAGTTAAAATTTTTTTTGTAAATAACTTCGTGTAACTTTTCACTTTGACCCTAAATTTGCTGCATGTTTGTGCGTTATTGCATGTGTGTGATTATTTACTGTTCTATATTAATTTGCGGCTTAAAACTATGTTCACAAACCGCTGTGTTTCAACACATTTGCATCATGATAATGTGATTCCTGTTGCATTTTAATCCCGTCTTTCCCTACATAGGGGCCGCAGTGGCTGAGCGGTTAGCATGCTCGCCTCCCACCAAGGTGGTTCTGGTTAAATCCCCGGCCGCGTCACTCCCGAATTTCCACACGTGGGAATCGTGCCGGACGATGTCGTTGATCGGTGGGTTTTCTCGGTGATCTCCCGTTTACCCTGCCCCCTTATTCCGGCGCTATTCCGCACTCACCTCAATCACTCTCATCGGCTCTCAGGACCTCGCTGTTAAGAGCCACCCAAATCTCTTCACTCACTCCGACACATTTCTTAGCTTTTCTCAGATCATTACATGCAACATGATTTTAACATATGAAGTATACCTACATATTTATAAAACAAAGCCCAGCTTCCTAAGTTTATTTGCAGTTAAATAATCTATTGTCTGGTCTAGATCTATTTTAACTACAGAATAAATGTTCAGTGTGCAGGTTCTTTAAGGTTGGTTTCACTCATGCTGTTCTTTACATAAGTCTTCAACCTTTTGAGTGTGGAGAATGATCTCTCAGCAATGCCAAAGTACTTTCGCCACAAAAATGAAAAATTTCAATTGAACTCTTAAAATTGTTGTTCAGTTCAGTGACCTCCATGTACCACAGGTAAAGTTCATTAGTGAATACACTTATTTAGGTTCTGTATCATTAATATATTACACAGTTAGTTCAATAATTTTTTTTTATTTTCTTCCTCTGTTGGCTGCCTTTCATTAGGTACAAGAGATGCAAAACTTTGTAGAAAATTGTTATGTTTAAAAAACTTATTAGTCAAATGGGTAAAATAATTGTCAATCCATGGACTGAAAACAGAAATTCGGTAGAACTCTTCAGGAGTCTGAGCAGCAAAGTTTTGCTTGTGTATTTGTCTTGCAGCAAGACGTGGCATATATATATATATATATATATATATATATATATATATATATATATGTATATCTTCTGCATGTTGTCCAAGCTTTTTATTTTTTAATCGCATACGTACAGTACGCGTTATTTTGGACAGTCATGTATCACACATTTTCATTACAATCACTTCTTACCTTAATATGAACTGTGGACACACTTGGGATAGATAAGAAAATTGGAGTGAAAAATAAAATGGGAAATGAATTATTTATTGTAGACGATACAGTATGAACAGCATCTGTACTTGACATTTGTTGCTGAAAGTTAGAATGAAAGAAAAATGGCATTAAACATCACGATTAATATAACCATATATAAATTTTATTATATAATATAAAAACACATGGAATTAAGAACTGATACTTTCGTGAGACACTGTATCAGCAAGAGATAGCTAATCTTCGCAGGATCACTTAATCATCCCACAAAATGAATCTGATACCAGATACAGGTTTTAAAAACCAGAATGGCAGCTGCAGATAATGTGGAGTGATTATGTGGGGAAATAGAGGAATTATGTGCGATGTTACCAGGCAGAAACACAATAGATTTATAAGCTGTGCAAAAATCGAAGGTACAATAAATTAATTCCTAAGAATTGCAGAAATAATCTTTGGAATTAGGAAACCCAGAAGGGGAGGGAGGGGGCTACCACACCCCTTGGGTACGTCACTGACTATTTTTGATAATTACTCAATATGAAACGAATCGCTTCCATGTAGTTATAGGCTATTTACGGTAAAGCGAGTACTTTTAAAAGCCCTTTCATTCGGAGTAATAGTCAATAAATATTTTTTATTTTAGCCTTAGACGTTAAATTTCGAGTGCGGTGGAATATACACATTATGTTTATTACTTACATAGCAATATTTACTTCAAAAAGATGGTTAAAGGTCAACAAAAAATTGAACGGAAAAAGTAATTAGGGCCTCAAAAGGGCTCACTTTAAAGTGAACAGCCTATATATGTGTTTGTGGTATCGACCGTTATATCTACGAAAGTAATGAAATGTCTCAGAAAAGTGTTGTGCAGCGTCACTCATACTTGCACCGGGAGTAACACAGAAAGTGAAATTTTATGTCTATAACGTTACTGATCCTGTCACGCAAAGATCATGCAATCGGCAGGTGGTAAGTTACAACAGTGTGTTCTGGTGTTCTGGTTCCTTCTAGGACACGGCATCTGGAATCGGAGTCTGAATTCCGTACTTGGCGGCGTAGGATGCACAGATCGCAGTCTGGAGCCGCTCGTCATGTTAGATTTCGTCACACCCGGGGACCAAAATTCCGCGTTTTTTTCCCCCTCAAGTGATCCGTTAGGTTTACGAAAATGTCCGTTTAGCCCTCAAAATTTCCTTTCCCCCCCCCCCCCAAAACGTCCGAAAATGTCCAAAAAATATGTGAAAATAATGCTTGCTGCTCGATGCGGCTGATTATCCGCAAAAAGTTGTATCGTCAGCCGCAATGAGCAGTTATTTGACAGGAGTGGGGGGTGAGGATGGGGAGTTGGGGTCAGGGTGGTGTAGTGTTTGGTGAGGGGTGTTGAGGGATTGGGTGGGGGTTTAATTTTTGTTTGCATCCAAAAGAGTTCAAGTACTGAACTGGCGTAAACTTAAAAACAAAAATAACATACAAAAACGAGACCTATAGTTCCATTCGCAATATCTCACACTTGTTGAATCCAATCTCTCAAATATTATACCATGCACTGCGTATTTGCTTGTTTCTTAAATATGGCATGCATCACAAGCGTTTTATTTTTCATTGGAAACAAAAATATCTCATTTTTGTTCAATTTAACTATCTCTTATACTTTATATGTAAATTATAATATTCGGTTTAATTAATAAGAATAAAAACAGAGAGTTAATAGGTGTGATGGTAATGCCTAGTAATAAATGGCTCTTATGCAAAATGTTTTTATACTGAGTGCGCACGAATGCGGCGCGTTGTCCCTTCAGTGTGAGGTGGAGGGATGACCTAAAAGTAGAACTTAAGCAGGGCTTCAGAAAAGTTGGAAGTAACCAATAATGAACTATGCCGGTATTTGAACCGAGTATCTAGTGGTCCGAAGATGATGCTTGAGTGTCTCTGTAACGGCGATCGCTAGGCGTAGGCGGAGAAGCTGCGGATGAGTAAAGTGATCCCATAGCAATGATAATTTTACATAAGGTGGAGATATACCCGACGTGTATACAAGTAGATCTTAAGAATGCTTTCGAAAAGTGCTCATTTTACCGCGAACAGCCCATAACACAAGTTTTATGAGCTACGAGTTTATTAAAATGAAAGTTTTGGTACATAGACTCTACTTAGCCAGAGTTAATATCCGAGGCGTGATCATTCATTTATACAAAGCACTTAACATAAAATTAAAACAAGTGTTAAGTTATAATTATATCAGGCCGACGTAAATTGTTTTCGATAAGTAAAACCCGTTAATGCCTTTCATGTGTACGGACAAGCGAACCCTCCCTTGTCACAATCAATATTGATTTCCGCGTCAATAAGTACCAGGCACGATAACCTCAAAAGAAAGTAGCATTTGGGGTCAATACATAAGGAAAATACAAAGCTGAAGTTCATCGGCATATGCCTGGCACAAGTACAATTATGTTAAGAAGGTTTCTGACTTAAAAAACCCTGTTATATTCAAATAGCATTAAGGGAATTATACTTATCTTGAATGCGGGTGTTAACTTTTTTCTTGCAGACGTTAGAAGGCAAGTTCAAATATGGCTCAGAATACGGCTTACACTGAGTTCAAGTAACACGTAAAAAACTAAACTTCAATGGAAGTTTTTAATCTACGGACAGTATGTAAAACGGTTAAGATATCGCACCGAGAAACGCAAGTATCGTGTGTCATTACAGTCTAGAACGTTCTTGCACACAAATGATATACAACATATGTAATTTCCTGAAGTGGGACACTTTCCACCAAGAATGTGCCACCTACCTGGCTTTGTCAGCTCACAGATTGATGGGCTCTGACAACCAGCTGACAGCTGCGAAATTTAAATAGGAAATACCATGTTAAGGAAATTTCACCTCAGTGTGTTAATTCTGCAAATAGACGTTTCAAACAAAATGTATTCTTCGCGACTTTTTTTAGGATACGTTTCCTACAGCGGAGAGGTTTTCATAACATGGATATCCTGTTTGCAAGATATTTTTAAAATCCATATTTTACAGAAAAGTACTTACTGCCTATCTAGATTGAAAATATACGCAAGTAGGGATCTTATAAAAAAAATTCGCGAAGAATGCATTTTGTTTGAAACGTCTATCTATAAAATTTACGCACTGAGGCGAAATTTCCTTAAGATGGGAATTCCTAGTTAAATTTCGCAGCTACCAGCCAATAGGCCAATAGGTGGCACGTTCTCGGTGGATAGTGTCCCACTTCCGGAAATTTCATACGTTGTATATCATTCGAGTGCAAGAACGTTCTAGACTATAATGACACACGTCACTTGCGTTTCTCGGTGCGATATCTTTGCCGTTTTCTCTCTGAGCGCAGGAGTTATTTCCAGTGAGCTGCTGCTCTGCCACAGTACGCCATAGCTGGCTTTCCGAAGACTTCCTTTTGTTTGTAGTTTTGTTTGTAGTCCATTCACGGTCATTTGACACTTTTCTGAAGCCCAGCTTAAGTTCTACTTTCAGGATATATCCTCCGCCTCATGCCAACGTAGCTTAAACAAGTCTTGAGAATTACACCAGAGAGAAAACTCACCGCACTCGAGCTAACTTAAGTTTAATAATATTTTGCATAAGAATTATTTCTCATCAGGCATTACCAACATACCTATTTTCTCTCTGTTCTTGTTCATACATCTTATAAATTAAATTAAATAATTTATTGAAAAAATATAAGTAAAAGTTCAATTTAACACAAAACAGAGTACTTTTATGTTGACAGACGTATTGAACGCTTGGGCTAAATTACATATTTGCGAAAGAACTAAAAACTTAATTCATGGGGTGATTTTTCAAAGGTTTGATTAAAAAAGTGTGATGAAACCGCGAAGAGACTACACCAACGAGACTCAAGCTTCACGTGATTCTATACTCTATATTCTAGTCATTTCGCCACGTCGCGTCGTCGCCTGCCTTACCCCAATGGTCCTTTGATCTTTTAAATTTATTTAAGTGTCGTGGCTCACCGGGCAGTTTTCTGAGGTAGTTAAAGTCGCCGCTCGTAAAGTGGAGGTTATGGAGAAAAACATTTATTGCCATTTCTCATAGCAGTGGTGAATTACTTATATAATTAATATTACACGTTCTACCTCTGTGACGTTATAATATACATTTGTAAGATTCTTATATTAGGGCTATATTTAGGAACAAATTAAGTCGATACATATTTCTCAGGCAGCCGGTAACGCGCACGAAAAAGTCAAGAAATCGGGCAGCAATTTGTTTATGCCAAATAAAATAAGCCTACAGTTTTTTAAAAATATACATGGGGTACTTACATTTAATTTTGCTTTTCGTAGTTATTAACAAAATTTATAATGCAACGTCCGTATTAAAATTCTTAGTAATTCTTTTACCCCATAACAACATGATTTCTAATGCAGAACCAATTACAAAGCTGACTGTAGTAGCATGAAGTTTTATATGTGAAACTTGTACAAAGCACATGTATAGTTTATGAAACGACGTTTGAAGTTTATATCATCTCTGTAATTCCGGTTCTCGGGCAGAAGGATTACAGAGAAAAGTTACAACAACCGAGGGACTTATTGAGGTCCCCACGCATGCCAATTCAGGCTGCGGTCAGTTCAGCGTCGCGTTGTTAGGGCGAGCGAGTGTGGGCGGATGCAAAGTGTCGCGTGCACGGGCGCAAATCACGTCACGCCACGGGACGTCGCGTCGGTCGCAGCGCGAAGAGCAGGATGTGACGACGTCAGAACGTTGTAGCCGTCCGCCCACTGGCAGTTACCGCCTCTTACGGGGAGTAACACGTTCTCAGAGGTCACTTACGCGCCGGCGCTCGCCCCCGCCACGCAATGCATACAGCGAGAGGGTAGTCGCTTGCAGGTTATCTGACGAGGCGCTGCGATCCCACGCGTCGTCTCGCCCCACAAATCACGGAGAACGAGATTGGCCGTCCTAGAGACACGATTCCTCCTACTGACTTAACCGACTCCTATCTGTCTTTCGCGAAAATTTTACATCAGAACTGGATCGCACAGTAATCAGCGACGAGGTCGCATAAAAGCACAGAACCCACCTCCTCCCCCCGTCATATCTTCCTCTTTTTATCTGTATCAGCTCGGTTCAAAATGTAAATGTATTTTTCATTCCTCATTGTACATATATCTGCATGTATATAGTCTATTATTTTCCCTGCATGTACACAGTCTTCAAAGTTCTTAGTTTAATTTCACCAATATGTAAATATGTAAATATATTCGAGATATTAAGTCCCCTTATTGTAAATATGTAAATAATTTTATTGTAATTGCCGATCATCCCTTTTATTGATGTAAAACGGGTTTTTCCCATTGTGTTTTACATGTTAACTATAGTCATAATAAATTACAATTAATTAGTTCAAGTCCTGATGATTTTTTTTTTAAATTTCAACATAAGCTTGAAAGAGCACTCGCTGGAGCGAGCTTATTAACAATATAAGGCTAGTACACCTAATGTACTGATTTTTTTTTGGATGAGCTGATTTAATAAAATTATACAAAAAAACTCGGAGCAAGCTAGGATTCCGCCTAGGAACGGCGATTGACGTAACTGCCGCCTTTCGCGAAAAAATTTTCAAGGTAACTTGATCCCACAATGATTTTAAGGACGAGGTTGCATGAAAACTCAGATTTTTATTTTGGCCTGGCGATCTGAAGCAACTCGGCGACCAACAAGATGGCGCTATGAACACGTTCGCGAGCACATGGTTTAACCAAACTTTGTAGCACTTGTTTACAGTCCTTAAAATATTGCTTCTATTTTTGCACAAGACACGAAAATTTTTCTCTTCTTTTTAGCTATTCCATTTAAAATAAGTTATATTCGATACGTCCATGGCGATGTAAACAACCGATTTAAAGATACGCGCATTTGGCGCTAAGAATTAATTAGAGATGGAGCGAAATTTCAAGACACCGAAATTCAACA
Organism: Dryococelus australis; assembly: GCA_029891345.1. NCBI lineage: Eukaryota > Metazoa > Arthropoda > Insecta > Phasmatodea > Phasmatidae > Dryococelus > Dryococelus australis. The sequence continues at coordinate 316,198,740 of CM056993.1, forward strand.
CTGATGTCATCATGAAATGGACCAGGAAGTAGTTCGAAAAATTTTACTCATGACTAGTTACATAGCTCCAAATGGCCTAACTCCACATAACTGCCCCACATAAGCCAATCGTGATCTTGGTTTCATAATAAAGCCCAGAAAACAATAGCGAAACGGCACACAATGTGTATATCTAGAGTGGTATGACATAAGCAGTTACCTCATATTTTTCAGGAGAGTTGAAAGTTGAAGGTAGTATGAAATATGTGTTTATAGTACAAATGCGCTAAACTTATAAATTACGATATTGTATATCATGTTATACCATCTCACAGAATAGTACAAAAAGTATCATGTTTCGAACAGTGTTATATTTCACAAACCACTCAAAATTTACATATCAGATTTTGATATAACCCAGATATGACCACGGGTGTTCACCTAGCTGTAAATCTCAAAAACGAAAGAAGGGACAAATAAACTTATGCCATACCACTCTAGCTATATATGATCGAAGGAAAACCAGCTACAGCTATCAGAGTATTTGGCTTGTCACATAATGAGAGGCACTAGAGACGTATTAACAAGCTTGCGATGAAAGATTTGTTAGCCATGACACGATTTGTTAGTTCAAACTTACTTTTATCATGACGTGGGCACTAACAGCTATATTAAGCCATACTATTATTAATTTGTGGTAAACGTAAAAATTAATATTGAATTAAAAAATAATGTTTACCGCATATTATACATATTACCTGAATACAAGTATACAGTTTAAATTGACAGGCTGATACCACGGGTTCACTGTGAGGGGCCAATTTATGTTACATGGGACCCTTATTGCCACCCAAGGTCTGTAGACCTTGATCGCCACCCACGGGCTCCTGCTGAGTTCATGCTGTGGTGCGAGATACCATGTTGCATGTCTTTGACATCTATCTAGGAGTGACTTAAAACCCCGAAAGAGGAGTAGGGTTATCAGGTATAATTGTGTGCGTTTCGCTGCTACACAAAATAATAGCGATATATGTACGCTCAGTATATACATCCTGAGTTGAGTTGAGAGATTTGGGCGGTTATTGACACCGAGAACTTGAGAGCCAATGAGGGTGAAATGGGGTGAGAATTGAGCAGCACCGAAATACAAGGGCGGGGGGAACGGGAGATCCCCGAGAAAACCCGCCAACCAGCGGTATCGCCCGTCACAATTCCCACTTGCGAAAAACCGGGAGTGACCCGGCCGGGTATTGAGCCCGGCTCGCCATGGTGGGAGGCGAACAGTCTAACCGAAGAGCCACCGTGTCCCCAGAAGTCCTGAAAATTGCTAGAATATTTAGCCGTAACAGTGCGTATTATCGTGTTAAATATTTTGACTTTTTTGAATTTCGCACCTGTAATGACTCATTAACTGAGTTTTGCTTCTGTAATGAGCTATTTGTAGTTATAGCTTATGGCATAACTGTAATAAAACCTGAATAATGCTTAAAGAGACAACGAAATCAATGTCATGACACACAGAGAACTTTGAAAGAAGGAAGAAAAGCTACAACCCGCGGACATTCCGTTAAAACAGATCATATTTGTAGTGGGATAGTAAAATATAAGGAAAGTAAAATTGTAGTAAATAGTCCTCTGAAGTTACATACAGTACACACGACATTATTACAATTATCTAACTTCATAGTTGTCCAATTACAGATCATGCTAGTCACAAAATTAATCTTTGCTTAGCCATTCAGTCAAATGAATTTTAAAAAAACATACGGAGGAAGAAAGGTGCTGCAAGCTTATTAGTCTTGTTCCCATTTAATCACACAAAACCAATCACAAAATAGGAGATGTCTTCTGTATTATTCAGATATGGCGTGCTTTGAGGATCAATCAGGTGCTTGAAGAATATTTTAAGATCTTCGACATCCCTACATATATGTCTGAAATGTTTTCTAAATAAAACATCAATATCGTTCAACTTCCCGTCCTTCAGGGGCTCTTCCGACTCCGATAGTAGTAGAAAAATTAGGTTACGAGGACAGAGGGATCCGAATCAGGATCGGACACCATTTTTATTATGTCATTTCCGGCCACCATCTCGGATTTCGTCATTTCCAATCGCCATATAGGATTATATCATTTTCGGCCACCATCTTGTATTACGTAATTTATACCTGTCATTTTGGATTACGCCATTTCCGGCCGCCATATTGGATTGCGTCATTTCTGGACTCCGTATTGGATCGAATTTCCGACCGTCATCTTGGATTACATCATTCCAGGCTGCCTTTTTGGATTACGTAATTTCCGGCCGCAACATTGGATTACGTGATTTCTGGCCGCCATGTTCGTTTATGTCATTTCTTTAATCATCTATGTTCCACCTCATTCTCTATCATTCCACCTCGGCATCCACCATCTTGGATTACAAATATTTAGTCACCATCATGCCACATCATGCTCTATCATTCTGGGCGTGTGACCCCCATCTTGGATTCCACCTCTCACCTATGCTCGACAGCCATTTTGTCCGCCATCATGTTTCCAGTCACAATCTTGTTTCCCACTCTATGCACCTACACACAGCCACCTACCTACTGCTCCACCTACCCACACACCCACTGCTCGTCTTACCTTCCCACCTACACACTGTGCTACCAAGCTACCCACCTTCTTTAACTAACCACCTACTGCTCTACACACCTACCTGCCACTCCAGCCAATGCTCTACCCACATACTCTCCACTCTACATACTTACCTACATACCCACTGCTCTAAACACCTACCCACAAACCCACTGCTCTAACCACTTACCTACCAAATGCTCTCCCTGACTACCCACCCACTATTATACCCCAATACCACTCTTCTTACCTACCGACGTACCTACCAGTCTACCCATCTGCAGCTATAACAACTTACTACTTTACCCACCTACCCACAACTCTAATAACAAACCCATCTACCTACCCACCTACCTATTGCTAGACCAACACACCTACCTACATACTGCTCTACCCACCTACCCACTACAAAACTAACCTACCTGCATTTAAACTATCTATCCATCTACCCACTACCCTACCCACTGTTCTACATACCTACCCAAATACCACTCTACCCACATACTGCTATACCCACCTATCCACCACTCTACTAACCACTTACTGATCTACCCACCTATCCACAACTCTAACAATAAACAAATATACCTACCCAATTCTCTATTTACCTACACACCCCACCTACCTACAGCTCTGCCCATTTATACACCCTCCCACCTACCCAACACTACCTACCTACCCATCCATCTTTCAATCTGCTGTCCTACCCACATTCGTAAAACTCTACTAACCTACACATATACCTACTGCTCTACCCATATAACCAATTGCCTACCATTCTACCTACCCACACACCCACTGCTCTTCTTACCTTCCCACCTACCCATTGCTTCACCCACCTACCCAACTACTTAATCACCTCCTGCTCTACACACCTACTCACCACTCAAACCAATGCTCTACCCACATACCCACCACTCTACGTACTTACCTACATACCCACTGCTCTACCCACCTCCCCACCGACACATTGATCTTTCCACCTAACCACCTACTGCTCTACCCACCTTCATACCAACCTACCCACCTTCGGCTCAATTCAAATACTCACTTACCCTCCACAAGTCATACCCATAACCCTTCATACCTAACACTTATTATCTTAATTACTGACTTACTTATGGTTCTATCCACCTACCTACTAAACACTGACCCTCCTCTACAATTACCCACCAACTGCTCTACTTACAGCTGTATCCACCTACCTAACACTCTACCCTCCTACCCACTGCTCTACCTACCATTCTAACCACCTACTCACCTACCTACTCCTCTACCAATGATGAGCCTACATGCAATTCATATCATCAGACTAACCAACAAAATATTCAAGCCATACATTTCGACCTTTTATACTAACCATCTCACCTGTCATTATACCTCCTGCCCTCCTGTTTATAGCCATACAGGCATGTCACACTCAGAGGCAAGGCTGTTACATAAAAAAACTTCCCCCTGCAGTCAACCCAAACTACTACAATGTTCCCATTCACACATTTAAAGCATCGCTATACATACTGATAGGCATACAAGCAAGAGACACCGACAAACCAGTCAACCAATGAATATACCCAGCTCATCATATAGAATATTAAAAATAAAAGAGACTGACCTCACATCTCTAGCAAAACCTCTCGACAGGTTATATTTTTCGAACAGTAGACGCGAGTACGGCTAACCAAGTTGCAAAGGAGATGAAGACGAAGAGTAGGGAGGGGGGACGAGACTAGTTTCAACATTGCTGCTGGGGAGGTGCTTGTTGACAATAGAGAATTTATCCCCCATTACCCTACAAAATAACACCTACCTTTACCTAGCCACCATCCAATACTGCAAAACAAAGAAAAATCGCAAAAATTGGGGAAAAATATACCAAAATTCGTAACCCCAACATATTTGCCATAAAACGATTGCCATCAGACACCAGCCAAATATCATATCACTCATCAAACAAATCACCTGATTGTACCAACCATCCATTCCAATAACAACAAATGCTGACCACCACATCTCAGACATACAAAACAAAAATACGAGTGACACTTCTGACCAGGAGTACTGAGTATTATACCAGCCATATCACCCAACATACACACCATACCATCCATATTAACCCAAGTGTATCAAGTCACTTTACATTCCAGACTAACCAATAACACAAACATTCCTACCATTTGTCAACCTAACATAACCAACTGATACCAGAATACCCAATGTACCAACATCTTTAACCAAAGAAAAATTCAAACATACCATCCAACACACCAATTTTACCCTCCATCATAACTCGAGCAACTGTACAGTTGAGATCAGCCTACAACCTAACATCTATTCCATTTGCACTACTGACCAGCATCAGTCAAATATCATACCATCCATAAAAAAAACCACCTGATTATACCAACTATCCACACCAATAAAAATTATAACGACCACACCTCAGGCATACGAAACAAAATATGAGTAACCATGCTGACCAGGAGTACTGGGTACTATACTGACCATACAATCTGGCATACCAACATAATATACCATCTGAATATATCAACTAAAACATACAGTCCCAAAACCATATCATTCCCTCTAACCCAAGCATACTTCAATCAAACTATTAACAACTTAGGCCATATCAATCTCCATACTGCTGACTTACTGATCAGACGTAACAGCCAACTTTATTGACACCATTTCAGCCCATCTAACTTTACCAGTTACACATAAAAAATATGCCATACCAGCCACTGTAAATCATGCATACCATATGCTCTACCAACAACACCAGACAAAATATACTCATTGTTCATACCTCTTACTTAAACTCAAGCATATCTCAACCACTCAGCTCACACACTGACCATACCAAAAAAATAATTACTTACTGCTCTACTGGTCGACACCAGCCAAATATCAGTCATTTCCTGTATCCAAAGAAAAATTCAATTCAACCGCACCACCAAATACACTAAGCACAATATCCATCATAACTCAAGTGTACCAAGCAATTCTACAGCTGAAGCCAGTCCATAACCTACTTGCTCTACCAACCAACACCACTTATACCTACAAACCATAACTCTAGTATACTTCAACCATTCATCCACACTGACCATACAGCCCATGCCAGTAACTCATTCAACTTCTTCTCATACCATCCACCATGCCGACTGACACCTGTCAAATACACTGGCCACTCATACCTCTTACTATAACTCAAGCATGCCTTGGCATTACAGAATTCACCGATACACACATACTGCCCACACCATTCGACATACACCAACAATCGCAAGACAAATATACTGAAAAACATAACATACCAACCATACCATCCATATTCACTCAAGTGTACCAAGCAAATTTATCGTCTAGACCAACTCACAACACTAACATTCTTACCATCTGCCAACATAACATAATCGACTATTACCAGGCATCGTGTTATGATGTCACCCAACCATCATGTTGGGTCACAGGTGAGCTTGACCATTGGCCATTGATACATCAATCCACCAATCCATCAATCCATCGATCCACCAATCCAGCGATCCGCGAATCCAATCCACCAATTTACCAATCTGCAGATCCATCGATCCACCACCACCATCTTGTGTAATTGGCCATCTGTAATCATATGGCAACTCGATGATTGACTCGTCGAACAATGTAATAATGGTGCAATACGATTGGTTGATTGTTTATTCACTTATATAATAATTTTTCCTGAATGTGCAATATTTCCTACTCCTATGTAATATAATGCTAGGTCATGGTTAGGTAGTTGGGTAGGTGGGCGAAGCAATGGATACGTGGGAAGGTAAGAAGAGCAGTGGGTGTGCGGGTAGGTAGAATGGTAGACAGTTGGTTACATGGGTAGAGCAGTAGGTATGTGTGTAGGTTAGTAGAGCTTTAAGAATGAGGTATGATGGTAGAGTGAAAGGTGGATGGGTAGGAGATTGTTGGGTATGTGGATGTGTAGATGAGTAGAGCTGTAGGTAGGTGGATAGGGCAGTGGGTGGGTGAATAGATTAGTTGTTATATAAGTAGGTTAGCAAACTGGTGGGTAGGTGGGTAGAGCAGTACATGGGTAGAGTGGTATTTGGGTACAGAGGTAGAACAGTGGGTAGGGTAGAGGGTAGGTGGAAAGATTAGTTTGTATGCAGATAGGTTAGTTGCATTGCGGGTAGGTGGATAGGGCAGTGGGTAGGTGGGTAGGGCAGTGGGTAGGTGGGTAGGGCAGTGGGTAGGTGGGTAGGGCAGTGGGTAGGTTGGTGTGTGGGTCTAGCAATAGGTAGGTGGGTAGGTAGATTTGTTTGTTAGAGTTGTGGGTAGGTGGTTAGAGTGGCAGGTGGGTAGAATGGTAGGTATGTCGGTAGGTAAGAAGAGTGGTATTGGGGTAGAACAGTGGGTGGGTAGTCAGGTAGAGCAGTTGGTTGGTACGTGGGTAGAGCAGTGGGTTGGTGAGTAGGTGTGTAGAACAGTGGGTTGGTGGGTAGGTGTGCAGAGCAGTGGGTATGTAGGTAGGGTGTGGAGCGGTGTGTGAATGTGCGGAGTGCCATGTGAAGCATGTGGAGATGTGTGCTGAGGGCGCGGAGATGAGTGTGTGGAAGGTGCAGTGAGTTGTGCGGAGGGTGCAGAGAGTTGTGTGGAGAGTTCGGAGAGTTGTGCAGATGGTGCGGAAAGTTGTGCGGAGAGTTGTGCGGTGCCTGCGGTACTAAGTGCGGTGCCTTCGGTTCTAAGTGCAGTGCCTGTGGTACTTGTGGTACTAAGTGCGGTGAGTGTGGAAACGAGTACGGAGTCAGCATTGAGGAGTCAGCAGTGAGAAGTAAGTAGAGCTGTTGAAATATGGTTAGGAAGAATGGTAGGCAGTTGGTTAAATGGGTAGAGTAGTAGGTGTGTATAGGTTACTAAAGCTTTAGGAATGTGGGTAGAATTGTAGAGTGAAAAATGGATGGGGAGGTAGGTAGGTGGGTGGGTGTGTGTAGGTGCATAGAGTGGTGGGTAGGGCAGTGAGTGGGGGATATATAATTTTTGTAATTAGGTTAATAGAGTTATGGGTAGTAGGGTAGTGTGGTAGGTGAGTAGAGTGATAAGTAGTGCAGTAGGTAGAGCAGTGGGTATGCAGGTAGGTAAGTAGTGTGATGGGTAGGTGGGTAGAGCAGTAGGTGGGCAGGTCGAGCATTAGGTAGATGGGCCGAGCAGTAGGTAGGTGATTAGATGGTTAGAGTTATAGCTAGATGGGTGGAGCGATGGGTGGGTGGGTAGAGTGGTGGGTAGGTAAGTGCATAGAGCAGTAAGTAGGTGTGCAGATTTCTAGATAAGTGAAGTGGTAACTAGTTGGGCAGGTAAGTACAGCAATGAGTGAATGGGCAGGTCAGTGGGTGAATGGAGCAATAGGTAGGTGGGTGGGTGGAGTGCTAGGCAGGTGGTTAGGTAGGTAGAATGTTGGGTAAGTAAGGAGAGTGGTAGGTAGGTGGACAGTGAGGTGGGTAGACTTTTGGGTAATGATGGTGGTAGACGTTTGAGTTGTGAAGTGGGCCGGTGGCTAGAGCAGTAGGTAGATGGGTGCAGCAGTAGGTAGGTGGGCCGAGCAGTAGGTAGATGAGTAGGTGGTTAGAGTTATAGGTAGATGAGTGAAGCGATGGGTGGGCGGGTAGAGTGGTGGGTAGGTAAGTGCACAGAGCAGAATGTAGGTGGTTAGATTTTTATATAAGTGAACTGATAACTAGTTTGGTAGGTAGGTAGAGCAATGAGTGAGTGGGCAGGTAAATGGGTGAATGGAGCAATAGGTAGGTGGGTGGGTGGAGTGATAGGCAGATGGTTAGGTAGGTAGAATAATGGGTAGGTTAGAATGGTAGGTTTGTGGATATAGTGGTGAGTAGATGGGTGAAGTTGTGAATAGATGGGTAGAGGGGAGAGTAGATTGGTTGAGGGGTTGGTAGGTAGTTAAGGCAGTGGGTAGGTGTGTAGGTGTGTAGATCTTTGGGTGGGACAGTAGGTAGATCACTGGGTAGGTAGGTTGGTTGGTAGGTAGTTGGGTAGAACAATGGGTTGGTGGTTAGATAAGTGTGTAGAGTTTTTATTAGTGGGATAGGTAGAGGAGTAGGTAGGTGAGTAGGTAGTTGAAGTGATAGGTAGAGCAGTTGGTAGGAGGGCAGGAGGGTAGAGTGTTAGATAGGTGGGTACGGTTATAAGTGGAGCAGTTGGTGGGCAATTATAGAGCAAGGCGATTGCTTAGTGGTTAGGTCGTTAGGTGGGTAGAGCAATGTGTTGGTGGGGAGGCGGGTAGAACAGTGGGTTGGAGGGTAGAGCAGTGGGTTGGAGGGTAGAGCAGTGGGTAGGTGGGTAGAGGTGTTGGTTGGTGGGTAGAGTAGTGGGTATGTAAGTAAGTATGTAGAGTGGTGGATATGTGGGAAGAGCATTGGTTGGAGTGATGAGTAGGTGTATAGAGCAGGACGTGGTTACGTATTTGGGTAGGATGGTGGAGCAATTGGGAAGTGGGTAGGTAGGTGGGAAGGTAAGAAGAGCAGTGGGAGCGTGGGCATTCAGAATTGTAGGCAGTTGGTTAGATGGGTAGAGCAGTAGATATGTGTGTAGTTTAATAGAGCTTTAGAAATGTGGTTAGGATTGTAGAGTGAAAGGTTGATGGGTAGGTAGTTAGTGTTGGGTAGGTAGGAGGGTGTGTAGATGGGCAGAGCTGTAGGTAGGTGGGGTGTGTAGGTGCATAGAGTGGTGGGTAGGTAGTTTGGTTTGTTGTTGGTGTTGTGGGTAGGTGGGTAGATCAGTAAGTGGTTAGTAGAATGGTGGGTAGGTGGGTAGATCAGTAAGTGGCTGGTAGAGTGGTGGGTAGGTGGGTAGAGCAGTATGTGGATAGAGTGGTGTTTGGGTAGGTAGGTAGAACAGTGGGTAGGGTAGTGGGTAGGTGGACAGATTAGTTTTAATGCAGGTAGTTTAGTTGAGTGGTGGATAGTTGGGTAGAGCATTATTTAGGTAGGTGTGTTGGTCTAGCAATAATTAGGTGGGTAGGTAGATGGGTTTGTTGTTAGAGTTGTGGGTAGGTGGGTAAAGTAGAAAGTTGTGTTAGAGCTGCAGATGGGTAGACTGGTAGGTATGTCGGTAGGTAAGAAGAGTGGTATTGGGGTATAATAGTGGGTGGGTGGTCAGGTAGAGCAGTTGGTAGGTAGGTGGTTAGAGCAGTAGGTTGGGGGTAAGTGTATAGAGCAGTGGGTATATAGGTAATTATGTTGAGTGTTGAGTATGTTGGTAGAGCATTGGTTGGAGTGGCAGGTGGGTGTGTATAGCAGTAGGTGGTCGGTTAAAGAGGGTAGGTAGGTTGGTAGCACAGTCTGTAGGTGAGAAGGTAAGACGAGCAGTGGGTGTGTGGGTAGGTAGAGCAGTAGATAGGTCTCTCTGTGTAGGTACATAGTGGGAAACAAAGATGGTGGCCGGAAACAAGATTACGGACAAGATGGTTGTCGAGCATAGGTGAGACGTGGAATCCAAGATGGCGGTTACATGACCCAAAATGATAGAGAATGATGTGGCATGATGGTGGCTAAAGAAATGTAATCCAAAATGGCGGATGCTGAGGTGGAATGATGGAGCATGATGTGGAACGAAGGTAACTAAAGAAATGACGTAATCGAAGATGGTGGCTGGAAAAGACGTAATCCAAAATGATGGCTAGAAATGACGCAACCAATATGGCGACCGGAAATGACGTAATCCAATATGGTGGCCGGAAAATGACCTAATCCAAGATGACGGCCGGAAATGACGTAATCCAAAAAATGGAGACAGATTCGGATCCGAATCCCTCTATCCCCATATCCCCATGTTACTACTACTTCCTATAACGTCTAGTTTCATGTAGAGTAAGTTTTCCCTCATTTGTGAATTCCCTTATCTTCATCAACGTCCATTATATTAACCTTATCCTCTGGCAAGTGTATTGCCAAGTTTACTTCTAGTGATGACAACTCGTTTCACTGGAGCAAATTGGAAGTGCCATCTTCCAGGATACCAGATGACCTCAATAACTACATCCTTCCAATCCTGATTACTGAAATCTGTTACCAGGTGAAATATTTATCCACGAGCTTTGAATAATTAATGGTAGTCATTGGGTTTAATTATGGTGACTTTTCTCCTGGAAATCTTCTCGATTCGAGCAAATATTCTATTCTGTGGTATAAATGAATGCCAAACCACCGTTTAGAAAATGTATACTTACTTCACATTTACAGCAGCTTCTTGTGTTAATCAAGAACATAACATACCCAGAATTTTATGGTTCTTGTTTTGTCTAGCACGCCGATTCGATTTTATATGGATGTTGTGGGTGTAATTAAAATCAGTATATGTTAACCTATGCTGCACTCTGCACATCTGAGTAACTTACAAAATGGACAAGTCTGGAAAATACGTCAGCATATAATAAACAACCAGAAAAGTAGGTAATATTCAGAAACATAGGACGGTGTGGATGTAAGCAGTTTTGTATATTAAAAGTTCCATAGCCAGGCATATTGATATTTGATAATTATACACCAAGTTTTGCTTCATTATAAGGGAGGGGATTCACTCAGTTTTGCTTTTGTTTGAAACTTTTGGTCACTAGAGGATAGTGTAGAGAATGAAATGGCGGCAGAAACCCATCTGCAAACAAAAGCAGATTTACCGAGTTTTGTAAATTGATGACTCATATATCCACACCAATGTTTAATTGACGTGGTTTGTTAATATTTAGACCACTAAATACTTGCACATTTCTCTACTGAGCTGGTAAGCTACATCTATTGAAGATCATTATGAAAATGATTTTAAATGCCTAGAAAGTGTTTTAATAATTGAGAAATGAAGTACAAAGACGTAAGTCCTGTAAGCATCGAAGAGTGTGTCTGAGACAGTGTCAAGTTCTTTTTGTAGGAACGTAGGGAATTGCGTAATAAGTTAGGGACCTGTATTTAATTAGTTTACGAATTATATGACATAAGTGAAGTAGTCTACGCAACATTAACATAACGCACAGAAAATGTCCTATTTTTCCCCCTTTCAGTTTTCCAGAATAACCGCAAACACCCAGTAGTGATCTAAGTTATATTAGTATGATTCTGCTAAATTCTGAGGCAAAACTCACATATTTATACGAACTCCTTTCTTCTTCGTAAAATCCTGCAACGTTCGGTGTTTTTATTCAAGTTCACGTATAAGAAGGAATAAATTAAAACTTTACTTTCACGGAAAAACTTATTACTGCACTAAAATCAAGCTCGGTTTTTATAAATTACCAGTTACTTAGTTTTCATAGGTGGGTCCAAAAACATGAAAACTTTACTTGAAAAATTTACATAGTATGTATATTTGCCAAGTTAAGTTTTCATTCGTGAAATCAAGGTTTAATTTATTCCTTCGCATGTGTTAATTTGAATAAATCCTTCAATTAAATTCGTGTTTATAAATTACCTGGTAAATAGTTTTCATTTCGAGTTAATACCTATTATATATTTCACGTCATCTGAGCCGATCAATGGAAAATACATTAGTGTCGCCCTTTGTTGGTAAGTAATTGAGAAACACTGTTGTAGAGAATACGAAAAAGGCGGCCGATGAACCAGGAAAAAAGGAACAGATGCTGATAACAAGAGTGATAAGAGGATTCACTAGAATCAGGATCCCGGAGAAAACAAAGGGGCGATGTCCAGAACACGCGCAAGAGCTAGCTGATGTGACGAATAGTACTCGTTTCCTATAGGCTGTTCACGGTAAAACGAGTACCTCCGAAAACCCTGCATAAGATCTACTTGTATGCATCTGGTGTATTCTTCCACCGCATTAAAAACAGAAAGAAAAATTAATCATTTCGATATTTACGAATGCTTACGTAACGCTTTTAATTCAACGTTGATACATGGCACTACTTTACTTCCGTCGTTTCTTATTCCACTGGGCGTATTCCTGTCAGTGTGGTCGTTAAAATATACGCAGGTAGGGACAATTACATTTTTTATAGGTTGATCTCAAAAGTGCTCACTTTATCGTGAACAGCCTTTACATTCAATGCTTTGATACGCAAGCGACTTTAAATGTTCGAAACTCATCCTTATACAACATTTTATGGCGAGAATGTGTTATTTAAGAGTGGGATGGACACCCACGTCCAAGTTCAAGAAGCGAGGGAGCGATATGGGCGACACTAACATGTACTTCTGGCGCCTCATCGCTCCTACGCGCAACGCGTGCAGTGTTTCCGTCGTGACGCTGTACTGTGCAAATTAGATATGTAACAGTGGAATTTTATTACAAGTGATGAAAGCCGACAGATTAAACTACGCCGGTAAATTTGTACTTTTCTCTTAACGCCCAAGGAAACTGCATAGACAAGCTTTAAAAATGCGATATTTGACCATTTTCACGAATTTTCCTCCAAGGATACACTTAATATGACAAAAAAAAGGTATGAATAATTGGTTTTTATCTTTTCTGACGAAAAGTCGTAATTGCAGAACATTTATTTACCGAGATAGGCGTATTCGCCCAAACAACTATTTCACAGGAACCAGAAGGGGGGGGGGGGGATCCCATTCTTAAAGGTGGCACGAAAACCTTCACATTTCCTAATGCTAGTGAGCACTTTTTGAAGCTGTTTCATCAGACATAATAACCAGTAAATGCATTTCATTATGGCCTAGGACTTTTGGTTTTCGGTATGGTGAACGTATACACTGTGTTTATTACTCACACGTCAGGGTTTACATTAACAAGTGGTAGAAGGATATAAATTGGTTGAAAGAATAAAGTAACTAGGGCTTCAAAAGTGCTCACTTTATCGTGAACGGCCTATACCAGTTCGTAATAACTTTTTTACTATCCGTGTCAGTGAAACTCCCATGGGTTTCGTGAAAGTTTTAAACATGTTTAATATCTGTTATTCAGTTGGGGCAACATTATGACGTTTTGGGTGGTTGCCGTATTTAAAGTGAAAATTGAGAATTCTCCATGCGAAACGCATGTAAAACAGTTAAGTAAATTAATACATAACTTCATTCTATTGGCGAATTTCCTAAGTAAAACCAAAGTGGTGGAGGACACAAGTATTGCGATTCTGAGCTTCTCTTATTCTCCTGAATATTTGTACTCAAACTATCCATAACGAGGAAACGCGTTAACAAGTAACCATTATGAATTAATAGCTGAATTAAGAGATGGTATCGCTTTAGCTTTTGAAGAGTATGTAAAATATTTTGTACTTAGTAGTAAAAGCAAGTAATAAGCAGGAAACAGTAAATCGATGTCACAGATTTACTTCATCTACAGTTTGAGACTATTAAAATTACATGTGGCTGGGAAGCACTTATTATTCTGAAAGCAGCTACGCTAGTCTTCAATACATAATTTCCCAACAATGTTCAGAACCAATAAATATTATGTTACTTCACTTCTGGAACTGAGTTTTTTGTTCTTCCTCTATCGTCATAAAATTAATAAGTTCATTTTTTTCAGTTTTATATTTAATTATATTTCAATTACTTGACAACGCGAATTACATTCAAGTTGCAGAAATTTACTTCGCTATTTTTTTATGCGGGTCGCATTTTATCGGACGATTCATGCGTCAACTAGGCATATTCTCAAATACTAAATAAAACCTAATCTTAAACCTAAGAGCGTCTCCTTGAGGCAAATTTGGAATAAATTTTACATTATATCGAAATATAGGCCTACCTGGTAATCTCATTGCACCATTTCAACAAGCTGCGCCCAAAAGCCGTACTAACATGGATGGTTGGCTATGAAATCGTGTAATAGGTAAAGGCGGATGTGTTATATTTAATAATTAAAAAAAAAAGGAACACTTGACTGAACAAATAGCTCAATTTGGTGAAGATCTTGGATTCAGAGAGATCAATAATACGCAAAAGGCAGTTTCGTGCCCACAAACATAGTTTAACAGTCAAAGTTTATTTACCCTCTTACTAACACCATTTAATTGAAGTGAATATGAGGCTGCGTATTTCACGTGCACACGTTTCTCAGTGATCAATATTTTTAGTTTTGCTTAAGAATATATTCCTCTCTTCGCTGTCATACTTTACGACTGTATTGAATTAACTAAACGTTTATCAAACGTTGAATTTCGTTTTTTATTCTCAGTGGACAATTCGTTTTAACTTTTGAGCTTGAGAGTTAGAAAGGATAATTTAGATTTGAGGAAGCTTAGTTTTATAAAAAGTTTATTAAATTTCAAAATGAAATTTTTACCCACTGCGCTAATTTTTGTTAAATATTTAAGAATGAATTAACTAAAAGTTAATAAAACATTGAATTTTTTTAAGCTCGCAGTGGACAATTCGTTCTAACTTTTGAGCTTGAGTGTCAGAAAGGCTATTTTAGATTTGAAAAAGCTTAATTTATTGAAAACTCTATCAAACGTTAAAATTTTTTTTTTTTTTACCCACTGCGATTATTTTCCTTAAATATTTTAAATTGAATTAACTAAATGTTTATCAAACTTTGAATTTGGTTTCTTACCTTTGTGGACAATTCGTTTCAACTTTTGAGCTTGTGGGTTAGAAAGACTAATTTAGATTTGAGAAAGCTTAATTTTATAAAAAGTTAAACTGAAATATTTTTTTAACTTTGATTAACTTTTTTGTTCTTTGTGATGCGATGATGTTAATTATACTACTACTAGTATTGGGGTTTATTTGTTATTACAGTTTGGCTCCAAATCGAAGAAATACTGAGCATTTTACATGGTTCATCAAGTTTTCAGTAGATTCAACTTAAGTCTTAAGAAAGTGTGCGTTCTGCACCTGTGAGTAATCCTCCACTGCGATTTTTATGGTAAAATATGTTATTATAATCAGTGGGAGTGAAGACAAGATCCCCGCATCTGCGTCTAGTAGTGCTCGCATTCTGCAAGACCTTCGTAAATTTATTCTTTGGAAGTAACATTCTGTTGGCTTCTTTTTCGTGACAATTTACCCACTTTACTTGATAAGGACAACTGTGTTAACCTCAAGCCACGACGATTCATGTCACCCAGTCATTTGTGCCACAGAACTTCCTTGTCTGCTGAGTAAAACTTTATATTTGTACAACGAGGAGAAACCGTGAATACAGTGTTCTCCAGATGTAGCACATGCAAACTTTAAGCCCACTATTGTCAACCTTTTTTGCATTGTTGGCCCTACTTTTATACCCAAAACCAACCACTTTTTCATACACAGAAGATTTAAAATATTTGTTATAATAAGCTTTTCTATTTTTATGTTTAAGTTATTCTTAAACAGTCTTATTACGCCCTTTGCTAAATTATAATCCATTTTTTTCTGATATAAGCTTCAACATCAGTCATGCACGACTTCAAATTTGGCATGACATGATCACACATTCGGATCTAGATCATACTGCATTTCACCCTCACTACATTTTTTTCCTCGATTGTGAAATCCCTCTCTGAGTTTGTCTTTTTGTAATAAAATGTCGAGTATACAAAACATTTTCCCACTCACTTTAATGCAATAAAAGACATTTCATCTCTGTATTGCCTGCTTGTATATATTTTACCTTCAGTTCTGCATCAAAAAGTATTGACTTCACAAATTCCAGAGTCATGTCTGTAACCATCTTTCCAAGAACTGAAATGTCATTTTCATTTAAGCTGGGAAATGGTTAATCAAATTTGTCATCATGGTCGAGTATAGAGTCTCTTCCCTAAAAATTGCGTATCAAGATTTCAGGATTGTTGAAATGCCCCTGCAATGACATATCAGAGGTAAGGTTGCTATCGTTGGGCTGGCTCCTTCATTGGGCCACCCAGATATTTCCACATGTATAGACAAACGGCGCACTTTGTTGATTGTAATGCGAACACTTTGAAAGCAAAGAAGTGTCGTCGAAGTTCCAAGTTGTTCCATACAGTCGGAAGAAACATTTGAGCTAAGGTAAGATTTACAAATATTTATTATAATTTATTAGTGTTACTGTAACAAAATTATGGGTAAAATGTTAGTTATGTTTCATTGTTATCTAACATGCACTAAAAATGTGACATGTCTTGAACCAAGGATCTATGTCTCATCCCTACACTCCCTCCGTACCCCTCACCTTCGCCTATACCCTACACGCCCCTTCCTAACTCCTCAGTTGCTCGTCGCACAACCCCTCCAACTTCCTCAGTCGCTTTCAGACCACCAAATGGTGAAGACCTCTGCAATAGCTGACCCCCTCCCCCCTTCCCGCTCCTTTCCATTCCGTCGTCAGAGCTCCATCATCGTGCGCTGACCACCGAAGAGTGAACATCTACAATTTCAAATGTCCCGTGTGCCATTATTACTGCCACTACCAATAGCCAATCACAGCATACGTCGGAGAGGAAGGAGGTGGTGGGAGAAGTGGCCAATCACAGCACTGGAGAGGAGAGGGGAGGGGCGGAAGAAGTACACATACAGTTGAGAGGGGAGTGGAGGGAAGGAGACACGACATAACCTCACTTTTATCAAATTATACTTGTGCCACTCTTGCATTTTGTATCTCGAAACCCTAAGCTCATTCTAATGCGAATTACTTTTAAAATGTATACGTTATACAAGCAGATAAAAGGTTGTGTTAAACAAGACAGGGCCAGTTGCCGTCAATGAATTATATTGAGTCTCCATCACTGGGCCACTGGCCCAATCATGGGAACTCCGTATGCTCACGTTTGCTTTGCAGCAAGTATTTTGAGCCGGTTAATACAAAATTGCGTTCTCTTGCTTAATGTTAGAGCTCATGAGGCGATAATAGGCCTGTAGGATATTTAAAAAAAAAAATAAAAAAAAAACACGAATATGTTTTCTGTTGTAGATGGCAGCAGGGGTGGAATAGGGTCGGCGGGAGTTTGGCCAGTCAGTAAGGACGTATTTCAAGATTATCGTTTTGTAGCTGCAATGTAATTTGAAACAGATGTGCGGTCTTTTGAACTGCCCGCGGCTTAGTGCCTTGTTTCGCCGCTAGCTCGCCGTGTATTCTATGATCCCTCTCCTTTCTCCCCCCCTCATCACCCTTCCTTTCCCCTTGAGAGCTTAAGACATTCGTATACTGGCTCTTCGATGCACCTGTTGTGTGATCAACATGATTGTGCTATTTCTCCATCATCCTTCCTCCGGCTCGTCAAGTGGTTCATACGAGGCTGCGGATACTTTGCTTCGCCTAGGATCGACCAACGAAAAAAATGCTCGACAAGTATTTTGTGTTACGTACATACTACTGGTTGTGCGTAAGGGTTAAGCCCGTCAGTTATATGATAATTTGTGTTTATGTGAAGTAAAGAAGGTGTTGGCCAAAGGTACGATGTCGGTGAGTTGTGGTGAAGAGCAATTATTTCAATTGGGCTGTTGTTTGCTGGTGAAGGAGAGCAAGTGCTAACATAATTTTAGGGGCGTGGCTAAAGTTTATTATTTATTTAATATTAGGCCCGCACAATCTAAATTTAAACAAGTGATGGGTAGAAAGCATGAGTATTCAAATTGTTCTTATAATAATGTTGGATCCTGAGTATCCTGCCGCCCCATACTTTGCCCATTTGGTTTTCCAGGGCCAACCCAGGTTTTTAAATATATATTTTAGCGCGTATTGGTATATTTTACGACGGGTCACTTTGTAAAGGTATCATTGCCACGGACCAGTCGATATTAATTTTTAGAATCTTTTAATGTGTATTTTAAATTGCCACGCGGGCCTTGTGGGCATTGATATGCTGCCCCAACGTGAAATATTAATTTGTAATAGGAAATGTGTAACGGCGAAGACGCTTCACTCGTTGAGTTAGGGTTTAATGCAGTACCTGAGTGACGGAATTGGGTGTTTTGATTCAATGTCGTTATTCTTAATTGTTTGTAAGTATACTAATTGTTTGTAAGTATAATAATTGTTTGTGAGTATAATATTTTGCAATTGGGTTAACTGCATGACACAGTGTTGTGCAATTGTGTTGTAAGCTATATGAATTTTGCAAAAAGCTCAAAACTGCCGAGACGCAGTTTCTAGTCAATTTGTATTTTAACGAGTGTAATTGCGGCACGCAGAAACTTTCCTTATAGTCATTGTGTAATGATGAACGCCGAGCTATATATTTTGGCCAGGTGCCTCTTTCTTATGATGCAGAAGCGACCTTGAATAAAACAAAAGTGAACCAACCTTTCCCAACATGTTTTTTGTTGCGACTTCTGCATTAAGGCGAGTGCACATATATTGTGCATAGACAAGGTCAATCACGTTGTGACGATGATTACAGGTAATTATTGCAGATGTATGACAATATGTGTGTGACATAAAAGAAGCAACGCATCTAGGCTGCGAGTCATATTACTGTTATTTAGCAGTATTATTTCAGCACCATTTAGAGTGGTATTTCATGGAGTATGTTCTAGTCATTTTACTGTCTGCTTTGTTTGTTACAGCATAAGGTACTTTTAATGATTTTGGTGTTTAAATATATTTTTAATATATTGATTTTAGTACGTTGCTTTAAGCTAGTGAGGCATCTAAGCGCAGTTTATTGGATAGCGGCATTTCAGATTAAGGCTGTACCACATTCTTTGTATATAATCTGTGATGATATCAGCTCATTTGTGCCTTATATTAATAAACTTGTTAAATTTTATTTTGATTTGGTGTACCTCTATTTTTAACAGTTCATTGGATTCCAATTACAAGATTCTGATATTATCTTGGAGAAAAAGCCTTCTGCCAGTTTTTTAATTTGTAGTGTTGATTGATCATGGTTATAATTTGCTTGTTCTATTTCACAAATTGTGGGTCACTACAATGTCATCACCTTATGAAAGTACCAGGAGTAGTTGTATCTATCAGTAGGCACATTTAGTCCACAACTGTAAAAGATGTTTCAGCTAAAGAAGCGTTGCCTTCTCCCAGTACCAATGATTCGGAATCTCCTCCATTAGGTAGTAGAATTGCACCAAAAGGTGAAACTGCCTTGAATACAGTCTCTCCGTTCCCAGAAAAAATGTATCCTGAACGAGGCTCGAATAAGCGATAGTCGTTACAAAGAGTCCCTACAAAAAGAAACTTGAAAACACTAAAATCAAGAAACAAATTCTCAAGAATAAAAAGAAGAATAAAGATGTTTTCGAAATCATACTTCAGGGAAGTCAGTAAGCGCCAAACTCTCATTTCCTTCGGTTGTTTCAGCAAAGCCGAATTCTGAGGAAGTGGTCATGATTTTGTGTCATCTGTTATCATGATATTTAGGAAGATATTACTCACTGTTACCTTGGAATGGATGGGCTCTAGAAACATTATTTGCTGGTGCCGAGAATAATATTATTTTGTCAAAACTGCGACTAATTGGTTAAAGAACGTCCTTTCTTCTATAACCGTTTAATTTTTGCGCTAATTTAACTAGACTGACTTTACAAATTCAGTTTAGCATAACTGTTTCAGTGTGAGTTTTAATGGTAATGAGCTTGTGTTTTTGATAATATTTTCAAAAGTAACAATGATATTTTACGGGGTCTAATCAACTAACCAAGGGAAATATTGTTACAAATACTAATATTCGGAGAATCTATAAGGAATTGCAGTGACATTTGTGAGCTATAAGTGTAAATAACTTCAGTTTTTTTTCCCCCACATCTTTTCATAACAGCAACTCTCAAGGAGAAGTGTTGAAATTGCCTTTTACATATTAAATAAAATGATATAAACTTTTTGTAGTTATTTGATACATTTTCGAACTTTTAAATGTATGTTACGCGTGCTAATTACAAAAATACAAATTTTAGGCACATTTTTTTAAAAGATGGCTCCAAATCCGTAGTTCCAGACGGATACTTCTAAGAAGAGAAAAATTAAAATTGGTTTCAGCTTTCCTTAACTTCTCGCCTTCTTAGGCCTCGTGCTGACTGGAAGATTTGTGGACTGGAGGACAGGAAGATCTTAGCTTGGAAACCTCAAGCCTCATATTTACGATTTTGTACAACGAATAGATCAGTTGGCAAAGCGGGAAATATGTTTGTTAATAAGTTCAGATGTCAGAACTCGCGAGGAAAATGGCCAACCCATTTTTTTTTAATGTTGCTTAAGCGAGTGAGTTAATCATTTAGAAACTTTCTTGTTTCATTAACTACTTTCTACTTTAGGTTCAGCACACTTTATTCCTGGAATTTATAAAACGATCCTCTTTGCAGTCCTTGCATTAAAAAAATTCAAAATAAATTCAAAATAAAAACAAGACATTTTCTTATTCGATATTTAATCATTATAATACTTGTATTCCATTTTTATTTGTGTGTTTTCCTTAAGTTTTTACATCCCAGTTTCTAATTATTAGCACTTTGTCTTCGTTTTATGCTATGTGTTTTGTTAACGCGTGCTCCTAGGAGAGTTGGGGAAGTGGCGAGTTCCTGGGAACAGAAGGCAAGGGAGTGGTTCCTAGTGTCCTAGAGTTTTGGGGTAATTGACCCCCCTGGTACACAGAAAAATAAATTTGTGGTGGCCACAAAAGTGTTTTGTTGGTATTAACCCAGTCAATATTTTTTTTTTGTGTTGAGCACAAAATTTTTTTAGTTCTCAACACTAAACTTTCGTAACCAATAAGAATTTATTTTGTGATGGCACCAGAAATGTGTTTACCACAAAGAAGTTTGGCAGGCTGAATACCACCAAAATACTTTGTGGCCGTGAAATTTTTTTTTTTTCCCCACAGTGCATTCTGGAAATGTTACCAACGTGTCCCTTTTTAGGGGACTGCCTACCGGCCGGCAGTTACGAAATTTAAATAGGAACTTTTATGTTAAGGAAATTCTACCTCAGTGCGTTAATTTTAAAGATAAGCTTTTCAAACTAATGTATTCGTCACGAATTTTCTAGGAGAAAATCGTTACACCGGAGACGTTTTCCTAATATATATGGTCTGTTTACAATTAAATTTTTAAATCTTATATTTTACAAAAAAATACATAGGCTACTGCCCATCTGCTTCGAAAACATACGCTTGTAGTGATCTAAAAAATTCCTGAAGAATAAATTTTGTTTGAAACGCCTATCTTTATATCAGCGCACTGAGGGGAAATTTCCTAAACATTGGATGTTCTATTTGAATTTCGCAACTGTCACAGCCGGTAGGTAGTGCACTTAACGCTCCGAATATTATCACCTATTTCACCTTAGAGACTACTTATTCATATAGTAGATATTGTTCTGCTCCCATAGAACACTGGCTAGAGTCAACCTTATCCATCATTTACTTGCGATGACAAGTGATAAGTATGTACATGGGAAATAAAGTATTCCGGATACACTGCTCTTACATCGGCACAAGTAAGAAGAGGGGAGGTTGACAACCTCGCTTCCGGGCAGTTTCTTCCAGGTGAAAATACTAGCAGTGATTGTAAAAGGAAGGGGAGGGGAGGGCAGGGCGCATCACTGTCGAGAAAACAGCGATTTCCGGCACACGGGATCCGTCTCAGGAACTACGAGCCGTGTGTAAGTCGCCCTGGAAATTCTATCAAGCGAATCTAACGTTAATAACTTCAGAATGCAGATTTAACTGTATTTCACGACTTCCAGAAACGATTTTTTGAGGTGTGGAATGCTAGAAGCGACACTCTTTATATAATGCATTGAAAATAAAGTCAGACTTATCGAGCTCCGTATTCGAAATATATTTATCCCAAAATAACTGTAGAGAACGCTGAAAAATGAAATACAGAATTAAGTTTGTTCTTTTTTACATTCTTCGTTATTTTTGGTGTGCTGCAAAGAGAACATTGTACCCTCTGTTTTAAATACTAATCTCAAAATTGTACAAGCCTGAGCCAATACAAGGGGAAAATTAAGTATATAATTACATTTTGGACAAACTAAGGTTTTATATTTGCGCAGTGATAAGTCTGATATGCCAATTCGAAACTATGTTTTTGGAATGCACGTGTACTATATATGCGTTTTGCGAGCTTATTTACATCCAACTGCAGTCAACTCTTAACACATTTAATATGTATAGAAGTCGGCGACTTTTATTGATATTTTCTCTGAACAGCGGTTCTGGTTTAATCTACGTTCTTAACTCCTATCAGTTCACCTGTTTTTTTCCTTAGTTTTTTTTTTTGTTTTGTACACACCGCTTGGCAGTATTTTGAACTCTTGAGATAAACGATATCTTGGACAGCCAGGCAGTCCATTGTTTTATCGATTCATTTCCCACTGAACGCGCTACATTTAGAGAGAAGATGGAGTTGAGAGCAACGCTCTTTGACTTGATTTTGCCTGTAAAACCGAGGACAGCTGGTTTCAACACACAGCAAGGAGCTTAAATTCGCGCATCCACGGGGCAGAAGTTCTGTGTTTTGTCGCGCAACAGTATGGCTGGCTTGTGTTTGGGAGGCAATAGTTTAGACCCCGGTCGGCTGCACTCAACGCTCAAACATTAGGTTGAGTTTTTGGCGATAGCCATATTACATGACGCCAGATTCCATGGTAGCTAGTGTAACTTCTGCCACAGAATACTAAAGCAGTGTGTTTGAAATCGGGTATTAAAAAAACAGTAAACGTGCTTCTAAAATTATCATCTACGAAAATAAAACACGCTTCAGATTCGTCGCGTATGGTGCTTTCCAGACGTCACGCGCATTGAAAACATTATTTTAATGCCCCCCGACATTGCTGGTAAAGGCTTTTTCTCAAAATATACGAACCAGATTCATACGAAACTAAGACAGAGAAGTGCATTGGAGCGAACGAAGAGATTTGGACGGTTCTTAACATCGAGGTCTTGAGAGCTGATGAGGGTGATTAAGGCGAGTATGGAGCGGCGCCGGAGTGAAAGGGCGGGAGAAACGGGAGATCCCCGAGAAAACCAGAAGACCAACTGCATCGTCCGGCACGATTCCCACATGCGAAAATACGGAGTGACCCGGCCGGGGATTGAACCCGGATCACCTTGGTGGAAGCGAGGCGAGCAGCCTAACCGCTTAGCCACTGTGGTCCCGAGTGCATTGGACTTTGCTTCAGTGTCGCGTCCAATCAAATGATAGAGTCGCTATTTAAGTCCCGTAGTTCCAGCGGTGCGACCCTATAAAATTCTTGTACTTTTACGAGAAGAATCCTTGGAAACCCAGTTGCCAAGAAATTCCTTTGTAAAACTACAATCAGTTTCCTTGTAAAGTCTGCAAAACAAATATTTGTAAAATTACAAACTATAGTCTTGTATTGCAATTTACAGTATTGAAAAGTGCACAAAAATAATTGTTTTTCTTCTAGAAAATAAATGTGATGAATTAATAAAAAAGAATATCTTAAAAAAATATTTAAAAATATAATTTATGAAAAAATAAATGTACACTTTGCCAGCATGGGTACTAGAACTCAGACTCCTCATATTATTAACGTTCACCTTCAACAATTAGACCAACTCGAGTTATGTATTTAGCTCTTATTTTTCTATTAAATATATCTCCGATCAGTTACGAAATGTTAATGAAGTTATTTTATTAATAAGAATACACTTACCGGTATTGTATATCATTTTAAGAGTCACTTGTAGCTAGGAAACATTAACAATTAACGAGTAATACGGTCAGGTTCTATTGAAATACTCGTTTTAATATTATTATTTGATTTCGTTAAGCGTTTCAAGTTATTAAAACTCGCAATACATTTCTTTTTGCGCGCATCTGCACTTTACATCACCCATAGTTTTTACACAAACAGCTATATACGGTTTTACGTTGTTGGTTGAGTATCCGCCATTTTGCTGAAGCTCGTGGAAACGGGTCAGTATAGTACAAACATTTCTTGAGTTATACTACAAAAAACCACCCTTGTAACTTTACAAACCAGTAGTTTTACAGAATAAATATTTGTAATGTTACAAGCATTCGTAAAATTACAAAATAATTTCTCAGTAAAAAAAAAAAAAGGTTTACAGTGTGCACGCGAGTTCACAAAATTGTATGTGGAGGCTTATCGCCTTATTGCGCCAGCCTGCGTCGGTCACAGCGATTCATCGACATTTGCCTCGCACGCGCTAACACAGCCCTCACCCCCTTTCTTATAGTATTTCTCTCCCCACTAATAAAGAGCATGGTTCCTACCTGCCTGTCTCCTGTAACATTTTCTATTAATGCAAGTGAAAATTTTTAATTATTTTCTGTCGGAAGGGTTTTAACGGTGTCCATGCCATTTTTTTCCCTTTCTCTTCTTAGTTACAGGTTAACTATAGTTACACTTAGGGAGGTAGCCATGGCCCCAAACTATGGCCATGGCTACCCAGCCCCTCTTTGCCACGATGAATGGCCCCTTGTATGGATTCCCTCCCCTGTAGGCGTAAGGAGCTCAGCCCTGAGACGCTCATAGCTCCCGTCTCTACCTCGGATGTACATCTAACACTTAGAATTAGGGTAGGTTAGGAAAAAAACCCACAGCCTTCGCTGGTTGGCAAAATATAGATGTGAAACAGCCGCTTATACTGTGAAATGTTGGAGCGGCGATCAGCATGGTGACCTACCCGCCAGTCTCGGCAGACCAGCCAGTAAAGCCGTCCCTACACGAAACCCAATTTCTGCTACCTTCTGTTATGCCCATGGGCACAACAGAAGGCAAAAGAATTTATGTAGCAGAAGAGAAGAAAGAATCCATCAGTTCATATCCACACGTTACCTAAAGTGCTAACAGAAAATTGTAAATGGCAGGCAAAAAACAACTCTCAAATGGCAGAGATACCACAGTTGGCAGGGGTACAAACTGTTAAATTAATAATTGCTACACAATATACATTCATATGTAATGCGATGATGAGTATGCTGCCACAAAGACCCCGCGTAAGTGTCAATTTATGTAAATTAATAAATTTAATGTAATGTAACACCCACGTCAGACCTACAAGCTGGGCTAGCCAATTTATTTATGTGTGATGTACTTCACATGTGCTTCAGACACCTCGTCGCAATTAGCTATACAACACAACTTGTACAGACTTAGCTGTGCAGACTCACTCGTTATGTCAGCAATTCTCTATATATTTAATGACTTACTTCGTTGCCAATTGGTGGGAGTAAAAAACATAAATAATTACATAGTAACATATGTTTTGGTCGTGGATGTTCCTACCAGCTCCATGTGAGTTTGCGCTGGCCAGCTGATAACTCTTGTCACAATACACCTTATGGGTTACTTTGCAGGGTTTTCTGCGTATAAATTGAAAACTTATAATATTCAGTCTGTAAATAACTGTTTTATTGCACCACTGCTTAATGAATATTTAGTATTTTGAGCTGTGGTTAGTATTGCCAGTTTCATCAACTCCAGCCGGGACTAATTATCTATGGTACTCACGAACACTTTTGTGTAGGTCAACTTATTTTTAAGTGAGTTCAGAGAAAAGTCTACACACCCTAAAATAAATTAAAATCTTATCTCTCCTTCCACATCAGACGGGAGGTCCTAGCCTACGTCTGACTCGGTTGGATGCAGTTAACGAAGAGACCGTTATGCTCTGCCGACTGGCGCTAGCTTAAGGGGACCTAAGACGCCAGCTAATCAACAGTCAGTGTTTAAACCTGCGGACCAATGGGGATCAAAACTATTTAAACCATCCACATGAACCACTTCCAACGGCCTAACAGCTTAAAAACTAACGAATACGTGATCTCGGAACTAAGATACAGTAAAATAATAAATCTAAACACTAACAAAAACGAGATCACACCAAAAATTAATATTAATTACATAAAAATAAGTACACTATGAAAAATGAACTAGCCTATCCAAATTAAACGTAAAATGTTTCCTCCATACAACTACGTTTTAAAAAATCCTACGTGTTAAGAAAAAAAGCACATAAACAGATGAACTCATATAGGTGACAGACGTAAAAAATATTACATATAATATTACATGACAATATGTGTAGCGATAAAAATAAGAAAATAATGTTGGGTAATTATATGAATGAAAACGTATTTTTACGGTTGTTACACAATGCAATCAAATATTACATGTAGGTGCTTTGTGGTACATCCAAAAAATACTGCAATGACTAAGTTTACAGACACTTAACACATGGCAGTTGATGAATGTGTATGTCCCACTGAATATTAATGAGTGGAATGTTTTAAATATTTTTCATATCATTTAATTATTATTTTTTGTGTTATGGCAGTATTCTAATCACATATTTTTATCTGCAAGCAGAATTCCTTATATGTTTATATGTGCTTCTTATGTTACATTTCTAACCACATAATTATATATGTTTCGGATTTTCAGTAATATTATGTATCTGTTTCACAGCCACGAACTCTATGTGTTTTTCACCGATTGATCCGTTATAGTCGCGTTTTTAAACAATTTTTCAATAAGCGCCTTATGATTGGCTGAGATAGCAGAATGTTCTAGAAGCTGAGAGCTATGCCTAGTTTAGCGTATATAACACATTCACTACCTTCCGTATTGAACCGGCGAGTAGACGGTAGAACGCACACCTAAGTGGGCTGCAGCACTAGGTTTTTAAGGTAAATATAGGATAGTCCGAGTTAGCTCACTAAAGAGTAAGAGAGGTTAAATAAATAATTTTAAGCATAATTTGAGCCCTCCCTCCGCGTAGCTTCAGGTAGTTAGCTAAAGCTCGTTGACTTAGGCCGTTCGCTCGTAAGCTAGTAAGCTTAAGTTATACCCTGCCGTAATTCTTACGTCACACCTCGGGGGATGCCCCGTCTCCGTTATACACATGGAGACCTTCATGAAATTCTAGAATTACGACAATGAGAGAACCCCAGATAAGAATTTTCACCTTAATAAAGTCTCGCCTTTGAAACTGTATTTAAATCGACGGCCATTATCCCCAGAACCCTTTCAGCCATTTCCGCACACGTAAAGCTGGCTACTTTCCTACAGTTTACTACAGGAACCTTAGAAGAGTCAGTGTTTTGCCGAGAGCTACTGAAACATAATTCTTTTTTTATTTTTAAATAATTTGTTACAGACGTTTTCGAAAATTACAGTGATTTTTCAACACACTTTAAACCCGTACCCGTCAATCACAAGGGCGCTAACGTAATTCGTGGCCGCTCTCTAAAACAAATACTTCACTGTCTGCTATGATCATTCTAATCCTGCAACTGCTGTATTCTCTTGCAATTTCTGTCATAATGGAACTGAGTATTTTGAAATGGCATTAAATATTTGCATTTTAAATAGATTTTCATAGTGTTGTCTGTCTGATTGAAACAGTAGCATACCCTACCCTCTCCTGCACTATTTGGTTTATAATGTATGGTTTTCGTCTTCCAGAAGTTGCTCCAGTTTAGCGTACAATAGGTGGTACACAGACAGGTAAAGTTGATCAAAGCGTGTGTCTCTACTGGTTTCAGCGAGGACGGAACCGGGCCTGTCCGTCAGTCTGGAGGAAATTAGTCGCCGAGATCATTAATTGTATGGTTCTTTAATTAGTAGCTTATGTGGTTAGAAGTAAGTGATCGTGTGAGCTGGTCTCATTTGCACGCCCGCTAAGCTTGGTACACCATTAATCGGTAAGATCTGCGCAGCTAGGAGGCGCGCTTTACTGAGAAACTACATAACAGGAGCTACAGCTGGCTCAAGTTCATGATCAAATTCACGCAAACCAGCCCAACGTTAGGGACTAGCTGTCACTGCAGTGCGAAGATTATTATTATTTTCTCCTGAAGACTGCATTTATTTAAGTTTCTAAGTACTGGACTATTAATGTATAGAAAATGATATTTGTAACGACACTGCTTATGTATAAAAAAAAGGAAGTACTGTATTCACAGTTATGTTCAACGGACGTTTACGCAACTAATTAAAGCATTATTTAATTATTTAAATATTTATCTGCAACAGGTATAATAATCAATCTTGTGCTTTCCGTAATTAAACTAGCTTATACGGTTGGGAAACTAAAATGAGGCAAAAATATCACAATGCTAATAATAAAGCTTTTATGTGTGTGATTTAACATCACTCATGGTACGCAGATCAAATTATGCTTTTACACTGCTCGTTTGTACGTTGTGTGTGTAGCTTAGTATGTATATAACTTTTTTAGTTATTTTATGTGATACATTATTGTTGTTTATAATTTTTGTTTTTGTTAGAAAATGTATATTTCTAGGATTTTTTTCATAAAAGCAATAATACGCAAATATTTGTACAGTGCTATAGTCTGACTGTGTTTCTAAATTAAATTTTGGTTTGTATCATTTGTTTGTAATATTGCTTTTAGACAAAAATATTTTAGAAATAAGTGTTATGTAGTAATATCTTAAATTATAAGCCGCAATAATGTATCACATAAAATAACTAAAAAAACTTCGCTATACGGCGGAGATTTGAACTCTGAAACCTAAAATTATGCAGCGCGAACCCGCGCACCAACCTACTTCTGGAAACATCAAAACACATCTTACATGTGGTGAGTTTTCAAAGGTTTGTTTCAAAAAGTGCGAAGAAACCGTGGATAGACTAAAGTTATGAACCAGTAACATTCTTTAAATATGTGTTTTGAAAATTGCTCATTTTACCGTAAGCAGCCTATACCAAGCCTGCTTGTCGAGATAAGTTTTTGTATATGCTGTTCACAGTAAAATGAACATTTTTGAAAGCCCTGCTTAAGATCTACTTGTATGCACATTGTGTGTTATTCTCCCTTATTTAAAATTAACATTGTCATGGGCCTCGTCACTTTATTCATGCGTCGGTCAAGTGAAACTGTGAAATTTTTAGATAAGTAAATTTTTAACAAATCTGCTCATTTTTACATTTCGATGCATTAAAAAACGGAAAGTGAAAGAAATAATTTAAGTTATCACGAATCTGACACTTTTTATTCGACGTTAAGATATCGAACTACTTTCCATCTATCGTTACCAACGATACTGGGCGCATGTCACTCAGTTCGCCCGTTAAAATATATGCCGGTAGGGATAGCGACATTTTCTAAAACCGCGCCCGAAATGGCAAATTTGGGGAATAAGGGTTTAGGAATTTAGGGTGGATGGTTTCGAACTGCTTGCAACAGCGCTACATGTGACAAAGTTGGGAACTACAGGCTTGTGGAATTTCGACGTTATTTTGTTTGTCACACTATCAATAAATAACTTAAGCATTTTTCACGTCTTGGAAATAACTGATCATATTTCTTTCTAGCCAATATCAATCTTCTCATTATTTCTTCGCTCCCTGCTATTAGCATTCCATTTCAAATAACCGATCGATTTATTTATTATTTTTTTATACAACATACGAACTTCTATTTTAAAATGACTTCATGTAGATCCCTGATTCTCCATTTTTCACGTGCATGTATTTTACAGCGTTTCAAGAACGGTAAATACCGACGTTTCCTCCAAACGCGGGAAATAAAACGTAAATAAACAACAGCAGACGATTTTACGGGCCTATCTGGAGATTTAGTGTGCTACTTCACCTCAGTAAATTTCAACCCTAAATCCCCAAATATTTAGGTCCTAAACTTGTTCACGTGGTTGATTTAGTAACCTAAATAATCGTCTCGTAGCCGTTTCGGAAACGGCTTAAGGTTGATTTCAAAAGTGCTCGCTTTATAGTGAACCGCTTTTAGACTGGAAAAACTGTAGGAGACCAGATACCAGGTCAATGACCCGTGTTGAAAAGTGTCGCAGCGGCTGTCCGGTGTCAGGTGCGCGATTGCGCCACGTTTACATTGAGCTGAAAAGACCTCTGGTGCGGACACGGCTGTCTTGACTTCCCTTGGCCGTCGACGCGGAACAAAAAAATTTCCACTCCGCGCCGCGTTTCCGTATTCTCCTTCCCCGCGCCCATTGGTCCGCTTCGTAATGGGGTCAGGTGGCTTGGTGATTCGGTGCGCGTCACCTTGTCACGGCGACCGTGTCGTTGAGCCGTCAAGCGTTAAGCGCTAGCCCTGGCGACGCTAACGTACAAGCACAGAGCCCGCAGACGACGCATTGGGCTCGCGACTGTATTCATCGACCGAAATCTCGATGGAGCTGCGCGTCCAAGCTCAAGAAGCGTGGGAGCGATACGGGCGACATTAACACGCACGCCTAGTGCCTCGTCGCTCGTACGCGCAAGGCGTGCAGTGTTTCCGTAATGACGCTGTACTGTGTAAATTAGATCTGTAACATTGGAGTTTTATTACACGCGATGAAAGACCACA
Organism: Dryococelus australis; assembly: GCA_029891345.1. Lineage (NCBI taxonomy): Eukaryota > Metazoa > Arthropoda > Insecta > Phasmatodea > Phasmatidae > Dryococelus > Dryococelus australis. Next base: position 316,229,515 of record CM056993.1, read on the forward strand.
GATTAAACTACGCCCGTATCTTTGCACTTTTCTCTTGCCGCTCAAGGAAACTGCATAGGCAAGCTTTAAAAATGCGATATTTGACCATTTTCAGGATTTTTTTCTCCAAGAATACACTTAATATGACAAAAGGGGACAAAATTGGGGCACAGATAATAGTTTTTTTTTATCTTTCCTGACGAAAAGTCGTATTTGCAGAACGGTTATTTACCAAGATAAGAGTATTTGGACAAACAACTTTTTCACAAAAAACTCGGGGGTCCATCCCACTCACAAGTTTGCGTATTACAATGGAGTTTTACGTTGGTCAACCCATTAGCAATATTTTTTGGTATCCAAAAACACCAAAAAAATTATCGTCCGGTAATATATTATATATTTTTTTTACTTATTTACTTTTTAACATGCATTTAAAACTTATTTTATACTGCAATGAAATGTAATAAAATAGCGATTTCTCAGGAGACAACATATGGGGTAGAGAATGTCAACCGATATTCAAGGGCTGGACAACGAAGGTTAATAATTGTACCGCGGGAAAGGAAGGTTTACGAAGAAAGATTTCTTTGCGCACGGCACAGAATAGTGAGTGAATAATCTAACAGTGTTTGCAAGTCGGAAAGGGGGGGGGGGGGGGGGGTTGAGATGTCAATGCAACACCAATTGGTGAAATAGCCGCTTATACAGCGAACACAGGCCGCACGCAGCGAAATGTGTCCACTGGTCAGCAACATGCTGGGACGCCGTTCGTCAACCACCGCCTACTCGACAGCCGGCAGCAGCCCGGCCAATAGGGAAAGTTTCGCAGCATGCAGTAGTCAATCAGACACAAGGCCCGTTTCCAGAGCATCACGCAGCCAAACAGAGAATGGGGGCACACAGACATCAAAGAAACCGCCATCCCGTTTCGTATCTGTGTACTTTACAGGCTGTTCACGGTAAAGTTAGCACTTTTGAGGCCCTAGTTACTTTTTATTTTTAACTATTTTTTTATCTTCTGACCACCTTTTTTAATAAATAAAGTAATAAACAAAGTGTGTATATTCCATCGCACTTGGAATTTAACGTCTAAGGGTAAAATAAAATGTATTTATTGACTATTATTAGAAATGCGAGGGCTTTCGAAAGTGCTCACTTTACCGTGAATAGCCTATATCTAATCTGAGACATAATTTGCTTCTAAAATCTAATGAGATAGAAAAGCCGGTCATGGGGCTGCAAGGTCTATGTCATATTTTTTTAAATTTCTTAGTCAATACTCGTTTTCAAACAAAGACTTTGTCAGGAATGATGCGCTTGAATTTATGTAATTTGTTTTCTATAAGAAATAAGATACGGTTCTGGACCACACTATACAACAAGGACATGTAAATACCTGACTGTTATGCTGACGTGGTTTACAGCCTCCAAAACAAATTTTTCCTAAATGAAAACGGAGCTGCAGTAGGTGTAGAACATATATCGCTCGCTTCCAAGGCGAACCGAGTAGAATTCCCTGATGAAGTCACTTCCGGATTCTTGCACGCAGGAATCGTGCCGGACGATGCAGTTGGTCAGCGAGTTTTCTCGGGGATCTCCCGTTTCCCCCGTTCTTGCGTTCCGACGCTGCTCCACGCTCGTTTCGCTTCACCCTAGTAGGCTCTCAGGACCCCGTCGTTGAGAGCCGGCCCAAATTCACCACTCTCCACTCTAAGTAAAACTTGACCCGTTCTGTCGCGAACAAAGTTATGGGCTCAAAGGTTACAATCGTGAAATACGTTGGCATAGGCTAGTCATGGTAAAATGAGCACTTTTGAAAGTCCTGCTTAAGATCTACTTGTATGCACGTTGTGTATTCTTCCGCCTTATGTCAAATTAACATTGCCACGGGCTTCATCACTTTATTCATGCGTCGGTCAAGTGAAACTGTGAAATTACTAGAAAAGTAAATATTTTACAAATCTGCTCATTATTACACTTCGTTGCATTGAAAAAAAAACAGAAAGCGAAATAAATAATTTAAGTTATGACAAATAGTTACCAAACACTTTTTATTCGACGTTACCAATTTTACTGGGTGCATGTCGCTCAGCGCTCCCGTTACAATACATGCAGGTGGGAGCACTGACTTTTTTCCAAGATTAATTTCGAAAGTGCTCACTTTATCGTGAAAAGCCTATACACGCTGTATTTGTGCCGGTCGTTCTTCTCACAACCAGTGAGCCGCGTCCTGCTTGCTCAGTTTTATTACTATTAACCATTCATAAAGGCTGTCCGCGATAAAGTAAGCACTTTATAAATCAACCTCAGAAAAATAGTCGTTGCCCCTACCTTCATATATTCTAACGACTGCACTGAGTGACATGCGCCCAGTAACGTTGGTAACGATGGAGGGAAAGTAGTTCCATATCTTAATGCCGAAAAAAAAGTGTTAGGTAACATTTATCATAACTTGAAGTATTTCGTTCGCTTTCTGGTTTTTTTTTTTTTTTTTTTGCTATGCGTGAGAATGAGCAGATTTGTAAAATACTAACTTATCTAATATTTTCACAGTTTCAATTGACCGAGTCATGGATGAAAGTAAATATAGGCTGTTCACGATAAAGTGAGCATTTTTTAAGGCCCTCCCAAGAGGCATTAACCAATAATAAATATATCTTATTGCAGCCTTAGGCATTAAAGTGTGAGGGTGGGGAAATGTATACACTGTGTTTATTGGTCACCTTGCAATGTTTATATTAAAAAGCAGCAGTAAGATGGAAATTGAATGAAAGGAAAAATTTAGAAGAGCCTTAAAAAGTGCTCATTTTACAGTCTATACAAGTATATCTTAAGTAGGGCTTCCAAAAGTGCTCATTTTACGGTCAACAGCCTTTAAACGATATTTGCAGACGCTTTGGCAAATAATATTTTTTCACAAGGGCGGCGTGTAAAATACCGAGCACTGATTCCTAGTTGTCTACAGTACGGACCTCAAATAACATCCATTGGAAACATTTCTGCGATCGTGGATATGGGGACCGAACGGCAAAGGAAATTAATTATTTGTGTATCACAAATCTCCTCTTATTCCTGAAAATTATGTTCAAACTGATGATAGGGATAGGTGGCGAAATATAATTAACTATGGTCAAGTGTACATAAAATTTTCGGAATATTTTAAAGGTTTGCACGACTAGCCTGCTCGGGACTCCAAACTGTGTTCAGAGCTTCAATGAAATGTTTTAAAATGGTCTTAATTTTTTAGTGGCGTACTCGTACAAAATTCCACTTAAAGATTTTTACACTTACATACGTGACAGTTTCTCGATTTGCCTCTAAAGTTTATTCTTTTTAACGGATGTTTTCACAGTTTAAAAATCACAGCAATGAAGTTTAAATTATTAATAGAGACACGCTTGTAGCTTTATTGCTTATAGGCCGTTCACGGTAAAGTGAGCACTTTCTGAAGCTGTTTCATCAGACGCAATTACCAATAAATACATTTCATTGTGGCCTCGGACATTTGGTTTTGGTATGGTGAATGTATACACTGTGTTTATTACTCACATGGCTGGGTTTAGATTAACAAGTGGAGGAAGGATATAAATTGGCTGAAATAAAAAATGTAGCTAGGGCTTCAAAAGTGCTCACTTTATCGTGAACGGCCTTAAGCAAATTTTACCTCAGAGGAAACTAGGTCAAACGTTCGTAGGCCTACTAGTGTTGTCACCGATCACGTAGGCCCTGCCACAAAATTTTGCTCGTTCGAAGCTTACAGTAAAATATTTACATCTGTTACATATGTCCAAGCGCATGACACTATCATGAAAAATGTTTTTTTAACACTCAGCATGTCTGTTCGTCAATCGGAGGCTACTGCAGCGACCGGAGCATGCAATCACGCCATTGGGCGTGAAGTAGCTCTTTACGAGGCGGGCCATCGGCAACAAGTTTCAAGTATTTCCTTCTTGGCTACAGAGTGGTTTATTTCGCTGAATTATATGGGCATTAGGACGCTTGGCTATGCACAGAAAGCCAGCCCACAAATGACAATTGATACTGATTATGACGAGCCCCAAACTACATAACTTATAGGATATGATTCTCGACGTTTCAGACATTTGTCGAGTGGGTGCAGGGCCTCAAGCAATTACCGGTGCAGCCTCGTCACGTAAGCGTGTTTCCTTAGTGATCCCCCCCCCCCTTTATCACCACTGCCCCCCTCGCCATTTACCAAGCACCACAGAGAGGACAAGCTAAGCGGAGTATTGAGTACTTACTTCGGCACAAGATACCAAAAAGTATCGTGAAGGAGCAACCACAGCAAGGCGCGTGAAATCTGCTAACGTACTAAGAGCTCGACCAGCAACTTCGTAAGACAGCTCTCTCCCCCCCCCCCCCCCAACACTTACAAAGTATAGACTATTCATGGTAAAGTGAGCACTTTTGAAAGCCCTTTTGTTTGGAATTATAGTTAGTAAATATATTTTATTTTAGCCTTAGGAGTTAACTTCAGAGTGCTGTGGAATATACACACTGTGTTTATTACTTATATGGCGACATCTATTTAAAAAGATTGTTCAAAGAAAAAAAATAGCTGAAGGGGAAAAAGTAGCTAGGGCATCAAAAGTGCTCACTTTACCGTGAACAGCATTTATCTATGTTATCCTGCAATATGTGTTCATGAGTTTAAGATATGTCGCTGCTTAACTAATTATGGTCACTGAGAAAAAATTATTTCGTCTACATTAAGAAATTTAAAATGTGTTTTTTATTAGTAGTATTTTAAAATAGTGCATTAATAATTGTTTTTATTCATAAAAATGTTTCGTAATCTTCCAAAGGCTCTTGCCTACATGATGATTGAATTGCGCTGTAGCATGTTTGAAATACACGTTTATCCACGAAACTATTAAACGTGCGTCCAGTGTGCTGATAAACGAAAAGAACACACACTTCATACGAGAGCTATTGAGAGCTTTCAAGACGTCACGCACATTAGAAACACCGTTTCAAAGTACTCAAAAATGGCTAAAAACTGTTTTTTTTTTTTTTCGAAGCGTTGTGTCTGAAAATAGACGAGTCGGATCCATACGAAACTACTGAATGGTCCTGCATTGAACCTTCTTACAGAATTTCCAACAGTAATATAATGGTGTTACCGCTGAAAGTCCCATAGGTGTGACGAGAACACCACACGCCAGTTCAGAGCCTTACGCTTAGCGGCGATGTCGCACTTCATGTGCAAGGCAGTGCCGTCCTTATTTCTCCCACGCTTCTCGGCCTCAAACGCGGAAAAAAGCTGCCGGTAGACGGGAACCTTAATGAAAACAAGAAAAACAGTTTGGCGAGCTGAATGAAAGTACGTCAATCTGGCGTGCATTCGTACACTGAGAAAAAATGTTTTGTTGAATGAAACATGATTTGTTTGGTGCAACCAAGTTATTTGTTTGTATAGGGGTAGTGAAATATCTTGTTGCTGAAACCAAATTATTTTGTTGTTCTCATTTGGTTGCCCCAAACTGTAAGATTTGGTTTGTGCAATTAAAGATTTGTTTGGCTACTCGTAGATTAAACAGTCTGGGCCTATATAAAGAAATTCACAATTTCGACGGAGTTTCGAACTTAGATCACCTGCTTCCGAGCGCTACTCCTTAGCAATCTGAGCTAATGTGACAACCGATGCCACAGGAAAGCTTTTAAATAAATATACTGCAAATATTGGGCAATATGTGCTAACAAATATTTCAAATTTTACGGCTTTATCGTCAGTTTCTTGTTGCATTGTTTTATTAATGTGTTTATACGATTGCTAAGCACCAATAGCTGCACTAACAAACACGGTCACTATCCTAACTAATACAAAAAATACAAACAAACTCTCGGGCTGTATTTTCGAACTAAGGCAGTCAAATGAGTGGCCAAACAAATATATACAGTTGGTTCAACAAAATATTTAGTTGACGGTCAATTATTTTTTTTGGCCCAACACAGAGATTTTGTTTATTCATGCATATATTTTGTTAGACGAAAAAAAGTAATTTTCTTACTTTTCAAATCATGTTTGCTCAACAATATATTTTGTTTGGGGAAGTAAATATATATTTGGCCCTATACAAACAAATATTTTGTTCGATTTTCTCACAGTGTAGGCTGCAAATTATTTTTCCTTGTAATCCAGTGTAGTAGGACCAACAATAAAAAAAATGCGCCTCCGAGAAGAGTGAACGTAAATGTAGCGTTTGCTACTATCCCTACGTAACTATAATTGAAGTCTGTTTACGATAAACTGAGCACTTTTGAAATCAACCTTTGAAAAATGCCACTGCTCCCATCTGCGTATATTTTAACGGCCTCACTGACTGTCACGCACCCAGTCAAGATGTCAACGACGGAAAGAAACTAGTTCCATCTATCAACGTAAAATTACAAGTTTTAAGTGAACATTTGTGAACACTGAAATATTTTATTTTACTTCCTATTTAAATGCATATCAGTGTGAGAATATAAAAAAAAAAGTCAAATATCTGTGATCCTAAAAAATTTACAGTTGCCTTTGACTGATGCACGAATAAAATGATCAGGCCCATGGTAACGTTAATTGTGCATATCGTGGACGAATATAAATGTGCATACAAGTAGATCTTAAGCAGGGCTTACAACAGTGCTCATTTTATCGCGAACAGCCTATAAGTAGAGTAAACCATAAAACAGTACAAAGAATAATCTCCAGGATTAAGATCTTTATGAGTGAGGTGATAATCATTGCGAAGGATATTTGCTTGCGCTTGTGTCAGTGACAGATATCATTCCTGGAAAACGTATTTCCTCAAGTGAATGAGCATTAATACTGTACACCTGAGCAAAGAGGTGCCAAGAGTTTTGACAAAAAAAAAACTGTAAAATGTTTAGCATCTTGTTAAACACTGAGAAAAGCATGCTACATTTGGTTTTTTTTTATGACCTGCGTAAACACAGAGAGAATTTACAGCCATCAAAGGAAAATGTGTTTTCCTGGGCTCACGAGAATATACACAGATAATTTACGACGAAGTGTGGCAACGCTACGCTTTTACGACACATCCAATAAAAAAAAAAAAACACAGGCCCCATGTGTCTACCAACACGTGAACTGGCTTCTCTACAGTATAATCAATAATAAAAACATATCTCGCAACATTATCGGCGGTCAATGCCGTAGAAAACCTTTGGTTAGATTCGAGAAGAAAATAGGGTTTACAATTAACGCAACAAAATTCACTTTGATAATATTTTCCCCACTAGCAGTTACCAGCATACGTTTGTTCTCTCTGTTTTAATGCACACTATGATTATAATTTATTAACAAAATACAACTGAAAGTTTTATTTAAACAAAAACTGAGGCGCTAAACTGTTAACGAGATGATAAAACTATTGTGAAATATGATTTATTAAGGAAACAGGCAAACGTGTTACACTTGAGATAATTTTCGGTTTGTGTGTGAAGATACCGTGAACGTTTCTATATAATTCGGTCTCTTCTGCAATAGTCGTTTCTTTTAACATCACCGCATTTAATGGGGGCCGCGGTGCCTGAGCGGTTAGACTTCTCGCCTGCCACCAATACGAACCGTAAATAATTCCCGGCCGGGTCACTCCCGGATTTTCGCAAGTGGGAATAATGCCGGACGATGTCGCTGACAGACGGGTTTTCCTGGGGATCTTGCATTCCAGCGCTGCTCCATTCTCACCTCACCTCACCCTCATCGGCTCTCGAGACCTTGGTGTTAACAGCCGGCCAAATTTCTCAACCCAACTGCGTTTATGGCGACAGGCTAATCAGGAGACGGCGTATACGCTAGCCTAACCTAAAATTGCATCCTAAAAGAAAGGGACATACTACCATGGGTTACACGGGGCACGCCTTAACAACCTTGATCGCCGCTGAACCGCCGACTAGATGGGCTCTGTTAATCGAAAGGTTTGCACCCCGATAGACTGGAATTACCGAACCGGCTGCGTGTCTCTTCTGCTGGGTTCCGAACCCGTGTTTAAGACTGCCAGTTTGTATTGTGGTTCCCTTCTTTGAAGTAATTTTCATGTACATATGTGTTACTTCAACCACAGATGTCGTCTCTAAAGGTACATCGATATCCAAAGAGAGCAGAGACTATCCCAGAGAAACGAGAATATTATAGTCAAATCCAAGTGAGAAAATAATGCGCAGAAGTCGAAAACGCGTCGTGCGAGTTGGAAGAATTCATTGTCACTTCATGAAGGGGTGGGGTTGCTAGTTCAGTAGTGACGGCGGCCAAGGGCGGTTGGGCGAGAGCTGCTTCGCGTGTGCATACTACCTGTCGAAAAAACGTAGGTCACGCAGCGCGTTATTTAATAATGCGGTAGTAGAGAGCAATGTTATCACTTTGTTATGCATAGCGCCAGCAGTGTCACGTGGTTTTCCTCTCTCCAACGGCGAGCTTTCGGGAGAGCCCTCCCCTACACTGCCTCTCCTACGTCCCCCCTCCCCTCAAAGCTGCGCTAAGATTATTTTCTCATCTGAACTTTACAGTACATGATGATTCACGGCCACTCACAGGGCTTATCCATTACATCATTTGGAGCAAAATATGCCATATAAATGTGGATCCTATCCCCAATGCTTACATAACAATTTCACAAATAGGAAATGCCTAGAGTATCACGTATGGGGATGTATGAAGGACATTGTTTACCAAAGGACTGCACAAACACCCGAGGTACTACTTGCGCGTATCATGTAAGCCGCTACAGAAATCAAAGACAGCCTTGTGCAGCTACGTAGGGCAACACGTGCGGTTTATAAGCGTTCGGCCATAGTGTATGGAAGTTGACGGAAACATTTTTGAACATCTTTTGTAAGCCTATTAGACGCAATTGTGAAGCTCAACTGTAAAAAAATACGGTCTGATAATAGATCACTGTATTTACTTCTGAAAAGGGTTATTATTTTATTCGTAATTTTTCAAATGTTTCGAATTACTCTGGAAATATTGGGAATAGGACCCACAATTATATGACAAATTCTGTTCAAAATGATGCAAGGAATAAGCCCTGTGAGTGGCGATAACTCTTCGTGAATCATTCTATATAACTAGGGGTGGTGAAATTTCGTGAAAATATTTCAAGACAAGTTATACTTCAAAACACTGTAGGGTCATTTGCCTATTTTGATTGGCTGAATTACATACTTTTTGGCACGTGCACACGAATCACGTAGGAGCCATGCCGACGTTGCCGAATTCAGAGTGGCCCGGTCAATTACGAAAACTCCTTCTCAAGCTGACAGCAACCATTGGCAGTAGCCAAACTGCTGTTGATTATAGTACTGAAGTCTACCGTCTTCTTATATTTTTCGCGTAAAATTACTAGCTCTATATATAACATTGTTTATCGACGGACTGGTATCAACAGTATTTGTGACTGCTATCCGTAGTGCCATGATTGCAATCAGGTCGTCACTACTGCATCGTGCAGTCAAATGCCAATTGTATTGGAAAGGGATTATTAACGTCCCCCGGTGTTAAGCCTGAAGACTTATCAGGGGACAGCTTATAAACAAACTTATGACCTAATTTAAACTAATACCCATGCCTACGGATAGGAACATTTCGCGAGTTCATTTCAAGACAAGATAGAAGTCAAACACGTGTACACTGAAGTTGTCTTTGCAATTGGATCGTAGTTTATTAGACACGCTATGGGCGACTCTGAGCCAATAGCAAACTTGCAAGGAAACAAGTAGCGAGTGCCATACTGTCAGGAGTGAGGTAACACTGGCTACTCTCTGGAGCAGCAGCCAATGAACAAACATGTGACTCTCGAGTATACACGTGACTGTAGAGTTTAGCCTACATGTCATCGAACTCGCGAAATTTTCCTATCCCTATCCATGCCTTACCTGGGATTCGAACCCAGAACCTCCCCCCCCCCCTCATACAGTCGGTGCAACAACGGACTGCGCCACGGGAGGTCGACGTCAAATGCCAAGAGGTGATTCACTTTCCTGTGTATGTGTGTTGCCTACCTTTCAGGCCACTCGCCATCTGTTTTGAAATGTCCGCCTCAGTTCCTCAAAGACAGTTCGCCTGAGAGTATTCCAACAAGACGAACTTTTCTGTTGATTTAGACTCGTTGATTCATAATTTTGTTTTCAAAAAATTTATTTACAGCTTAGTTTACAAACTTTCATGCAAACATAGGATGGGAACCCCCATTTACTAAATGAAGGGGGATGATATTACGATACGCGTTTTCAGATGTGTAATAAATCTGTCATACAAATACAGTTTGGCTATTTAATTGAAAGTCTTTTCTGATATTTCAAAGTAATAACAATCCAAATCTTGATTTTGGGGACGCATAGTTCCCTTAATAACTATTTATGGGAAAGTGGAACATATGTTTTCATCTTATATTTTCATAATTTGTAGAAGTTTTTTTTTTCGCTATAGTTCAACTACATCGCGTGCATATAGAAACAAATAGCGACGATTTTGTTGGTTCTGACATGGTGTAAATTGATAGTTCACGTCCAGCCTCAGGGGTTGTATCGCCTTTAGTAATATAGTTTATAATTATAAACCATACAACCTTTTTAATTTTTTCGTTAAAATTGGTTGGCCTATTCATATTCACCTATTCAGAAAGTAAAAGAATTGTTAATTAAAAAGAATTATAAGTTTTACTCCGATGTCTCCAAAGTAATTGCGAGAATAAGAAAGTATATTAGTTAAAATAGGAAGAAGGAGTATTAATAATGTCATAAAACTGAGAAGTCACAAAAAAATAGAGAATCTAATAAATAAATGGATTCTCTAATTTTTATTTCATTTAAGCTTTAGTTCGAGTGGCATTGGACTATAGAGTTCTCCTTCATATTTACAAAGTTTTAAAGTAATACGCCGAACTTTCAAATTACACAGTTTCTGAAGCAAAGACGCAAAAAAAAAAAAAAAAGCACTAATTTTGCCGTAAGAGAAGTCAGTAGTATGTAACCCTTACATTATAGTATCCGTATACATGTAATTATTTTGGAAAAAATTTGTGAAATGGCTGCAAAAAATTTTAACCTAAATAATCCTCGTTATATGATAATTCTTTTTAGAATGTGTAACCAACTGTTACTGTAAGAACTCAATGAGCAAAATTAAATATTCTGAGACTAGTGACCGGTTAAATAAACCAAGATATGGGTTGAAATTCAGAGGGAAGGACTCAACTCAGCTGGATGCCTCTAAGTGGAGGAAAGGAACAAGAGAGAACTAAGCAAGCTGTATCTATATGACTAATGAACCTACTTTCCTCTACATGGATACAAATAATTTTGATAAAGTTCATGGTTAGATGATTCTTGACGCCTCGTTGCCAGCAATATCATTAGATATGGAACCAGAAACAAATGAAATACTAGTCATATTTAGAACGCCACGTGCCATGAGCGGACACGCTAACAATTGCATAATGGAGGTAGGATTCTGAGCATAAACTTCGATTGTAATCAGTTTAGTTTTGGATGACTGGGTCTACCAACCTCAAATATTTGCAGGGACGTGATTTTTAAAACAAGTGCGTTAGTCGCTTATAAAATATGTAAGTTTGCATGGCTTACCGTAGTATTACTTGAATGCAAAATTTGGTAGGAAGCGTTTGGTTGTTTCCCGAGATATGGCATACAATCTTTAACTTTCATGTGGCGTTATCTTAACAATATCACTGACAAAAGAGACTATGAGCTGACATATTTAATTATCTTGAGTTATACTTTCAGCATAAAACGTTTGGTCATAATTGGTTAATTAGTATGGTTGATATATAGCAAATGAAACTAAACAATATTGATATGACCACCTTTTTAAAATAAGTGCCTGATTAATTTAAATATCAGATATTAACATGGACTAAAATACTATTACTTATACGTCAAATTTGGTAGAAATTGGTCGTGTAATTCCCGAGCTATAACGTAAAATATTTATTTCTTCGTATTGCTCTATCTTCAAAATGGCGGGCTGGTAACATAATCGTCTTCAATGCTACATCATGCAATGCGAACTTACCAAATTTGGTTTCAATCAGCTAAATGATTCCCGAAACTAGAACATTGTGACCTACATTTTAAAATTGCCGCCATTTTTAAATTATGAACCTGGTTTGTTAACTAAAAATTTCGGATGTACTTACTAATATCTAAATGCCAGTTGAGTTTTGAGTTTGATGAAATTCAAGATCACGGGTTTAAAGGGAAGGGTGAGGGTGGGGGGCATACGTTCCAGAGAGACATTCAAGTGATTACATAATACTTCCTTCGGAAAGTAGGATTGAAAATGGAAGGTGACAAACATTCTAAAACATTTTTAAATATCAACGTTATGCGCGAAGGAATATGGAAATATCCAAATCCAGATGCGATAGTCTATAGCTACCAAATTCTTAAACAGTAGGCGTAGCAGGCCGGAAGGCTAAAGTGTGGGAAACATAATGTTGAGGTGTGACGCCAAACTCATCAAATGAGATTTCATTTTATTTTTCAGCAGGTAATCAAGTACAATGTTTTTCAAGCTGTGCATATTTTTGGAGTTATTAAGAATAATACCGTTTTGAGCCTAAGTGACCTGCCATTGTTTGCCAGCCATCTCTTCGGAGAAGAAAGTAAGGTAATAAAAGTCGGGCCACGCCTCATACCTGCGTCAGTGGGCTCTCTCTCGAGAGAGACACGTCACCATGACCACGAACTCAGACCTTGAACTAGCAAAAATGTGTTCCAATTACATGTCACTGTGTAAAAGTGTTTTCGCTCGAAGCATTCGGTATCTGGGGTAGTACTGGGAGCGAATTAGGTCCAGGTCCTTTATATCACCTGTGTAAAGTCTGTTCGCGATAAAGTGAGCACTTTAGAAATGAACATTAGAAAAAATTCACTGCCCCCTGCATGCTTATATTTTAATGAGCGCACTGAGTGACATTCGCCCAGTAAAGTTGGTAACGATCGATGGTAAGTAGTTCCATATCATAACGTCGAATAAAAAGTGTTCGGTAACCATTTGTCATAACTTAAAATTATTTCTTTCGCTTTCTGTTATTTTGATTAATTAAAATGTACAAATGAGATTTGTAGATTTGTAAAGTATTTACTTTCTTAATAATTTCAAAGTTTCCCCTAACCGACGCATGAATAAAGTGATGAGGATTGCGGCAATGTTAATTTTACATAAGACGGAAGAATGCAAAACGTGCGTTCAATTCGATCTATGCAGGGCTTTCAAAAGTGCTCATTTTACCGTGAACTGCCTATACCGGAGAACACAAATAATATTGGGATTTCCTCGAGAACGCAAAGTTTGCGGCAGAGGCCAGTTACGTATTTAGTGTCATTATACGTGCTAATTTCTCTCGTAACGGTCACTTAAATGTAATCGACTTGCTTATATCCTACAAACTGTCACTATTATAAAAAAACAGAAATTACAAACGTTTGGTTCAACCATTGGATTACAATTTCTACATAATATAATACATACACATTCATATATAGGCGTGAACAAAACCACAATAAGGCCGGTTTCCGTTCTACAGCACTAGGATGCGGTAAGAACGTTTACTCGGAACACAAAAACTGAACGAGTGAACGAATTGTAACGAATTTCAGCTATTCCCCAATACTCAGAAACGAAACAGTCTGAAACCTACAAAAATTAATTCCCTTGAAATTACCGACATAAACTTTACAAAACATACGTATAATTAAAAAAAAAATGTATACAATGTTAATACTCCATACGTAATACTGCCAAACCATGCACATGTGAAGGGATGCAGACAGAGGGAAAGTTGTGTGTTCCAACCCCCCTCTTCCCCAAGTATAAAGGCCATATAAAAATATAATAATGTGTTTGTTATCAGTAACATCAGAAATTAGGTAAACAAAACTGTATAAAAAGATAATAAAAATGCGTAAAATAAAACAATACAAGAGTCTACATCTATGGTTTTTCTTCAGCTCAAAAAGTTTTTATGGGTGTTGCTTTATCAAAGAAGAAGACATCCCTCCCCTCTCCCCCCAAATAAAGAATAAATTCCTGCCTACGCCATTGCACGTGTGTTTATTAAAACAGAAATAATAGGTGCCAGCACAGGCCGTGTTCCAAATAGCATGAAATGTGCACTCTAATGCACTCGCACTTGGTAATGACGTCAGAGAGTGCTGTTCCAAATGTGTATCGAGAGCGAGTGGAAGTACGAGTGCGAGTGTTTGTTTACGAGTGTGTGCACATGCATGCTATATTCGTGCTCGCAGCAACCACCGTTATTTTGTTTGTTTTCTAACAGCAGGATAAATAAATAAACCACCGTAATTCAATTCTCCTCCGTATAACTTTCTTAAACAAACATATAGGACTATTTTGGGTTACGCATTTCAATTTACGAAATTATAAAGCAAGACTACATTACTGAAAACAGCGGAAAGATACAGGAACAAGTATTCTTTCACCGTAAATATTTTCAGTAAATATTTAATATATGTATACAATTGGAAAATTATTAATTCATGGTTTTAGAATAAACGAAGCTAACATTCCGAGCTCAAACTGTTGTTTGAAGATAAAATGTATACCTGACTCTCTTCATATATTGTTATCATAACCATCATCATAATATTTACTTATAAAAACATTTCATACATTAATATTTACTATTCAAGTAACAATGGAGCAATTAGTAGGTCACTCAATTGTTAGTTGAAATGTAAATATTAATGTAAAAATTGTTTTTTTTTAAGTAAATATTATTTTGTTTATGCTTTATAACAATCGATTGCAGACTGTATCGATTAATTTGAAGAGTGCGAGTGACGATCGTTCCATAAAGGAGGGAGTGCAAGTGTGAGTGTGAGTGCTGGCTATTTGGAACACAGCCTCAGATCCTTGTCCACGTATATTGGCTCTACACGGATTCACGGCCATGGAAGGGTTGTGAGCTGACCAGCCAGCTTTCCTACGTTCTTCCATACGCATGTACGCGTGCGTGCCATCGTATATTGAACACGGATTGTATTATTTTATCCGCTTCTTTGATAAGTATAAACGTCCTTATTATTGTATAATGCGCCTACACAATATACACGTACGTTTAGAGTTCAGACAACTGAAGATTGATTTTGCAATCTTTGTGAATATGCATTCAATTATCATGCAAATCGTTGCACTGCATATCACCCCAAAAAGAATTTTTCACCTTTCCTTCAAAAACGCCAACGCCTTCTTTTTGAACATAAAATTGCATAAAAAACAAAACAACACACTCATCTTATTCTATTTGTTCGTAAGAACCCCATATTTGTTTCCCATATAACCTTCGTTTTCCACATATTTTATTTTTGGCAAGAAAATTGTACCACGAGCTAAGCTGAATATTCCAAAGTAAAAATTAAATCGAGTGAAAACAAGAATATATTCCTTCCACATTTTTTGGCAAAATTACAACTTTACTTTTACCTTTAAGTTTCAATTTCTCGAAATCGTAGTCAGGCAAGAGTACAAATTTTGTCAGTTTCATTGTGTTACGCTCCATAATTATATACTGATTGGTAATCAAACTGAAGTCAAAACGTAAAGTCGTGTGCTTAAGTTTTCAATTGTGCAGCGGTGTTATGTTTTACTTTGAGCAGGAGCTCGTCACAAGATGGCTCCTCGTTCAGGAGGAAGCAATTAGGCCTGGGCACAATTGACACAAGCATTTCGCAAAAGTAACATAATAATATACACACGAGTTATACGCTATGTGCATCAATACGGCAAGCTACAATTGCGCACGGTGTAAGCACTTGCCTCAACATAATATTAGTAAGAATTACTATTCAACTTAGTTTAACTTTGCGTGTTACATCTGCTGTGCCCTGGTGTTAAGCCAGTCAGAAGCACCTACTATTTTACAACTTTGTCAAATGAGAAACTTGGATGTGGAACAGGAAAGTGTGTTTATAGACCTCAGTCCGTTGGCAGTTATTTAATTACATTTATTTCTGGAGCATCGCGATTGTGAATTTTTTGGAATGTTATAAGATGTCGTTAAGATTGAAAATTGAAATTAAAATAACGAAGTATTTTAAATAGTCCCAGTTGTACAGAAAATAATAATTTGTGACGAAAATACGCTACCGACTATTCCAAATTTAATTTCTTCCACACACGAATTAAAACAAGGTCGCTGTGCTTGTGTTGTGTATGTGCTAACCGTTGAAACAGTATCTGTGTAATGATAAAGTAATTTGTACTACAGAGTCATTAAATTTTCCTTGCATCAGGTTCTGGGGTTCGTACTTCCCACACGCTGAGTAGCTTGCAAATGATGCAAGATGGCGGCGGCCAGGAAATTAGCTCCAAAACGCGGAGAACATCAATCTCCTATAGCTTTTGTCTGGGCCAGGTTGCTGGTCTAGTGTTCAAATTTTCCGCCCTCAGTGCTGGAGCTTCAGTGGTGCCGAAACTGACGCCATTTTGTTTTTCCGGCAGTCGTTCGCATCATAGAACATACAAGGTACGCTGTGTGTTGACAATTGATGACCTTGCAAACAGCGATAGTAGCGCGCAGCGTCTCTTCCCAGAACTAACTACGTTTAAGCGGCCTATTCAAATGCTTGTAGTGGTGGTATGTTGATTCTGTACTTTCCTCCTCCAACCCCGGCCCCCTTATGAATATATGCATGGACATAGTTTTTTTTTAAAATTGGAATTGCACAGGGTCTAATAAATTTTTAATAAAATAATAAAAAAGCATCTACAAATCAAAAATAAATTTGTGTAACTAATAAAATATAAATTATATATTAAATTTTGTTGTTTTCAAGTAGTTAATATTTTAAAATAAAAACATAGTTTATTAAGTAAAATAACATTTATTTAACAGAAAACCTGAGAAACTAACACGTTAAAATAACACTGTTTGTTTAGTGTTTGTAGATGGTTAAAAACACCATACCAGGAATGGCATGGCTACTCTACACATTGAAGTTTCCACGCAGCTTACAGTAAATTAACATTAATTACTTGTGTTCATAATACTCTTTCATTGATGGCACACACTCCCTCATTTTAACATACACAAAATTTAGCATGTTGTATTTTGGTTCTTTGTCACAGTAAAAGAATAATCTACAATTCCCAAGACATTTAAGCTTCAGAACTTGCTTGCAATGTATGGGATTTTGCTTTCCTGTTTCGTAAATAAAATTTTTATTTACTTCCTACAAAAGTATTTTTTTAAATGGATTTTACTAACAAAAACAAAAATTAGCTTGTTTCGATTAACATTAAAATTTATTACATTTGTAACTACGGATAATTTACTTAGAATAAACAACTGTTAAGTGTAGCAATTGCTGAATGAGCACGACTCAAAATAAAACTGCTTGGGGCTGTATTATCTTTCCAGTCAAAAAAATTTTTTCTGCAACATTTCTAGCGATACAAATCCCAGTACCGTACGAAAACAAAAACCAATCCTGTTTTTGTGAAAAGAGAGGCCTAAAAGTTACACTGAAATTAAAACACGTTGTTCACTTACCATGGCTAGCTCTCGCTCGACCATTCTCTTGAACACAACACCGTCGCTTTACCAACAAAAATTGTCTTTAATTGTCCACACTACAGTCTTCGGTAAACAAAAAATTCGCTACAATACTGAATTAAATAGCTCCCAGCATGTGGCAGCAGTTCAGATGTCTGGTGTACTAAGTGGTTTGTGAAAGCAGGCTCACTTACTGTACCTACAATCAAAAGTTTTAGGTGAAGCTTACATTAAAGAAGTATGCACTAAGCAAGATCAGGTTTGTCCAAATTCAACCCACAAGCTGTCAAGAAGGGTAAAATGTGTTTTTACTAAATCCTCAAGTTCTTTATAACTGCGGTTATATTTACTTCATATTCAAGAATCTTGTGAAACAATACATAAAAAATTATGGGTAATGGTTGTACATGGAAGCAGGAAAGGGCGAAAATGCCCCCGTCTCCCCCCTCACTGGATGCAATATTTCCTTATTTTGGTGTAAATTTTGATACAAGTGGTGTTGGATCATCTCACATCTCTATTAATTTTACAACCTCTACGTACATTAGTACACTCCACATTACAGTAGAACAATTTGCAACCGAGATAATAACTAGGGTGTCTAAATCGATTCCCACAATTTATTACATTTCCTAAGCAACAACACATTCAATTAAAATTTGATGCAGGTAAAGTGCCATCAATGGACTCTGCAACGCACACAGTACATTTAAAATCAAAATAATAGCAATAAGGGAGGGGGAAGGAATTAAATTTATGATACACAAAATTGTGACTTGTAGCAGTGAAAGTCGTGTAAAAAAAATCATATACAGGCATGTCTACTTAACTATTACGTAACTTAAGATTGAAACCTCGTGCTTGTGAAACTTGTTAACCAGCAGGAAAATAAAACAGCACAAAGTATATGCAACTGTTTATTGTCATGGCAAATGTATATGAAGCGTCACATTTGTGGTTGCCCAAACAATAATTTGTAATAGTCTATTACACTATGACTATAACAACTTTGGTAATGCAGTGGAGAACATGCATGCGTAGTGTATTTCATCAATAGCGCTATCTCTGTATACAATCATTGCTAAATAACAAGTGCGTTTGGTATGGAGGTCTAAAACAATGTCTGGAATTAAAGAAAGATAATTATAGCATTTAAACATTCGTTTTCCTCAAGGATGTATTGTCTTGATATTTGCATATTCCTTGCCTTTTTGTGTACGGCAAGTACACCCAAACACATGTTATTGAATTTTGACACAAGATAACTTACTTCCATCCCCATTTTCATTAAAATAACTTACAATACACAAATTAGAGGCCATTCACGGTACGGTAGCACTTTGGAAATCAAACATCGAACAAACAATAACTGTAATTACTTTTACACTTGACCGATGCAGCAATGAACTCCATGGCAATATTAAATTTACATATGGTGGAAACATACAAAATGGAAACAAGCATACGACAGTTACAGGACATGACCCAGCTAAAGAATTCCTGGTTCTCAGAGAAAATTCTTGACTGATTATAGGTTTTCCTGTTTTTTTGTAATACCAAATCTCTGGCTAATTCCAGGATTTTCAGTTTGAGTGGTCACCCTGATTCATTACAATTATGTACACAATAATACAAAATTGACGTGTTCTGTCACTTACGAGGGGCGGGATATGCAAGATATGCGTACAAAGCCCTCTGAGATGTGAATGGCTTTGGATGAAATTACTATGTCTATAAGGGAGCCAGTTCATCTACGCTCGGAGAAGCACGAGGTTATTGAGATCTCAGGGTTGTTGCGGGTCGAGAGCCAGTGGCTATATCCCCTCGAAGCGCAACGCCTCAAAACGAAAGTCTTAGTCGAGCATCTGACACAGTTAATGGAAGTGGTTGCTTACCACATAGTCACACTTACTGGAGCGGGCGAGATCCCGGGGTGGAAGTTATCAACGGTCATCTTCCCGCCAGCATCGAGAGGGAATGTGTTGAAAAGCACATATACAGAAAATACACATACAGAATCCAACTAACTCGACAAAACATAAAAAGAATTAAAAAGAAAATATACTGAGTAAAATCTGCTGTTCGGAAAAGTCTATAGCGCCTGTTGCTAAGCGCTTTTTGTAAAGTTCACTTTAAAACACATGCTTATTCAGGGATGTATAAGACATAAAAACACAAGTAAACGTATTACACTTACAAGACATACCTCAGAACCCTTTTAAAACACACAAATTAATTTAGTAAAAATTAATAGGCAAGATGTTTTAAATTTAGTGCGGCTCAATTGACAAAACGGCGACCGGAAACGCCATGATCATTTAGTGATTTTAATTAACAACAAGAAACACAAAACATCCTTCAATAAACACAAACAGATATGACACTATACTTGGAAAAATATTTAAAGAATTATGAGCGTCTCGGTTTATTGTTACATCACACGTATGCCACGTGGGCGAGCACTCTTTATAATAAAACACAGCACACGGGAAAGCAAGGGGAGATAACATTTCCCCGCATGCAATTTAGGCTCTGCTTTTGGGGGCACCTATCACTTGGCACAGGTAAACGGGTCACCAGACTCGTTCGTGCATGAACGACAGTTCACACATCAAGTGCGCCCATGCACCTGGTGCGGCTGACGTGCAGCGAGCTGTATCATTGACAAGAGTGAAGGCGACACCAAAATGCCTTGGCAGGTTACCACAACAAAATCTTATCACAAGCATATAATTCATGCAATCAGTGCATAAATCACAAATGAATTGAGAACCCTCTGTAAGCCCAATCAAAATTTAATTATATATGTTAAGTATTATGCAAGTATTGCAATATCAAATCTATTTCTTCTACCATCCAGAACTTTTGCTATGTAATCTTTGAGCCTGCTGCTTTATCGGATGTGAACAAGGGGCTGAAACTGACATTCTCCCTTTCAAGACTCGATTCACGTTGGTAACCCATGGATGAATCATCAACTTAATAACAACTTTAATGGTAAGTGATTTCACATCATGGTCACTGCAGCTCAAAGAGGAAAAATCAATTTCACCAACAATATCAAGCAGGATTCTTGCAACACCTGGCTTATAAGAAACTTCAGGAAGCATGCTGAGAACAGTAGCACAAATTGTGTTGCACATGGACACAAAGTTTGTATGCGGGAGGCACAAAGCTTTTGGAGAGAATCGTCTAGCAATGATGAATTCATGCAATAGCAATTCTGGTTTGTGTAACATCTATTACACATGGTGCCACGACTTGAACTACATGCTCTTCGTCTTGGGGGATTGCCACTGCCTGTACAAACTCCCTTAGTGTGTCCAGAGCCCCTACTGTCTCATCTTCTTCACAATTTGAACTGACTGAGTGGGAAGACATAAAGATTGATACAATCAGTGACTTAGATGCAGAAATTAAACCCACTTATGTTGGGTTAACCTTGCGCACACCGTGGCTTCTTACATTTCCCAAAAAAGTTCTCTAAAGGGTCTTGATTGAAGTTGCGAAGTGAAACGAACCGAAAACCATGATCCAAAAGCATTTTTGACAAATTTCTCAAACCTTCGACTGTTGTGATCCAGTGTTTGATGTTTGGCGGCACTGACCTGCTCTTTGTCTTGGGACACTGAAAACTCATGGATCGTAACAGCTTCAACGCTTTTGCCCAAAATCCTTGGTGTGGTGAAATTCTAGTTACCGCACATTGGAGATTCTTTCCTGCTACTGGTATTGGGCTACTCCTGTTGACATTGTTAGATAGATAAATTATCAATGAAGAGAAGGAAATCTGCAGTGTCTTCAGCTGCTGGGTCTAAAAAACTTTCTGGTATTGAATCTGTAACAAAAAAACAATGCACCAAAACTATATATACGTACGTTCATGTTCAGTGCATCTTAAGGTGAAGCACATACTCTCACGAACGAGTGCACTTTTTTGACAGTTATAACAGCAGTCACGTGGATAGTTATTTGCATCGCACAATATTTTCTGCTGTCATAGTGACCAGGTTGACAGTCAACCAAGTGTGTTTTGTAAACACCATATGCGACAGCGGGAGACAACGCTGTAATTATTGAAACAGCTGTGTACAGGACTACCTTCACAACTGCCAAAAAAGTCACTCGTTCATGAGAGTGTAGTAGTAGTTGCACAACACAAAAATTTTCAGTAAATGATTTTACTGTTGTTAATGTAAGAAACTGGTATATAACATTGAGTGAAGCTCACATTAGATATCACAAATCTCTAATTCTCACAATGAGATATAAGGCCTATTCACACCACATAAGGACAGATTTTACATATAGTACTTCAGTTATTATCTTTTAAGATGGTGGCATTTGAACTACTATTAAAACAAATGGTATCATGCAGTTAATCGGGGTGTTTTAGCATACTGATTTGACAAAATTCATGTACACTTCATGTACAAGTGAAAAAAAATGTAAGTACCACACTAGCATTACATGTTGGTCTACAACTGCCGAGAAAAAAGTCATAAAAGTATAATATTTAAATAATGTCACAGTCAGCAAAATCCAAAACTTAAAAAAGAAAACTAAAACAATTTTTATAATATATAGTGTGACAACTTCAACAAATACAACAAAATGTTCAACAGTTCAAAAGTATGAGAAACACAATGTTCAACACATAAGAATTTTTACTTCCAAATTCAGAATACTTTAAATACTACAGCTGTGCAACAAAAGCGAAGTTATGCGATATAGAAAACACCCATATACTCGCAAAGCTCACAAATATTTACACTCATATAAATTTAAATTGGGATTCTCTGTATAATTCATTCATCAATCGACGGTATCTAATCCAAATAAAAATCATGTAATCTGTTAGTATGGTAATGTACTTTTTTTACCTTATTAATAACATCCATTATACGTCCATGAGTAAGCTTGTGAATCCCACAACTTGATACTAATACACCGTTCATGTAAATACAACAAAGTTACTCATAGTCATTACAACTCACTATGTAGGTAAGGTAATGTAATAACATCCATTATATGTCCATGAATAAGCTTATGAATCCCACAACTGGATACTAATACACCGTTCATGTAAATACAACAAAGTTACTCATAGTCATTGCAACTCACTATGTAGGTAAGGCAATGAAAGCTGCACAGATTTTACTATACAATTTCCAACGGGAAGTAAATAACAGCAAATGTTATAATGGATGCAGCTGAACTAACAATTAACAAAAAACACCGTTAATAGGTCAATGCACGCAAGTGTAGTAATTGCAAAACACATTAAAAAACCCAAGACATAATTACAAAGTGAAGTTTGTCAACTTGCTATGATGTTGTGCGTTGGCAATGGTGTTGGGCATTTTTATACATGGTCGTAACAAGCTCCATTATAAATAAATGGTTATTTCAATTTAATAAAAGCGTAAAGGTCGGCTACATTCATATTCACACTTCAAAACAAACATGGTAAAAGTTACTCTTCATATCACAATTTACTTACCTGATAAATTCAGAGTTGGGAGAGAGAACTTTTTCAATTTTTTAGTACCAGCACTCTTGCAGTGGACACTAAAATGTTCTTCACATACAAGACAATTTTTATAAACGGCAATATCGTCTAATCCATCGAATTTGGGATTAGCAATCCTCTGTAGCCATACTTCAAACTCCTTTTCCTCATACACAGGAAAAGTATGCCGGACAGTCCCGGGTACGTATTTGCAATGAGGTACACAACATTTTTCCCTTCTCGGCAACATGAATATAAAAAATTAGTATGAGACATGAGCTGATTAGTCTACCGCCATTTTCGATTCGCAAGAAAATAAACGGAAAAGAAACACACGCGACAGTAGCGCTAGGTGTCTCTTTCACCAACTAAAACGAGTGGTTCAGGTTAGGCCTATGATGTTTCCACCCCCGGGTTCGCATGGCGTGACCGTGGCAAGTCGTTACCCGGGTTATGGGTCAAAATGTTTTAGTATACAGCCCACTCTTTCGTACCTCGAGCCCAGACAGCTTCGTTTAGTCATACATACAAATGTTTATATTCATTTGTTACATATGATGAATATAAGAGCAAGGCGAACAAAAAACAAATGCAAGTGAAGACGCGCGGGCGGCTCGGTGAAGGCGACCTCTCGGTCAGCGCTCTAGCCTTCTCTGCCTCGAGACCTTGACCTTATTGTGGGTCTGTTCGTGCTTGCGACGGATAACCTCGGCATTGTTCGCCAGGTCCGCTCTCTTCCTGCCGTCCACTCTCTCTCCGCGGACACAGCACTGGCTGAAACGGGCAACGACCCGACGCCACGCCACGTTGGCCACACTGACGGCTCTCCCGACCAACCGAAATGCCCACTGAAAAAACTAGGTTCGCAGGGTCGTGTGCTACTTGTTGTTTTCCTTTCCAGGTTTACCAACACCACAAAGAAAATTTCTCTATCTGTAACAACGAAACCCGAATTTGAAAATACATTTATTTTGTTTAAGAATATCAATAATTTACTTTTTTTTTTAAATAAAATTAATTACTCTCATTACAAATGTATAACAACTTAGTTGTACTAATTATACGATTTCTGAACGGAAATATAGCTCGCGTAACGATATAAACAAATTTGTTCATACGAAGCAGACATGCAGCTGTGGGCCATTCTTGCCAAAGTTCTGCTAAATTTCTATTTTCAGCGAATTTTTATACTTCCTCAGAATGTAAATATAAACATTGTCATGATCTTAAATTTTCAAACACAATGTTCACTGTTCTGTATTTACTGCATTTGCAAGAGATAATATGACCAAGAGTATTATAATAAATAACTGCAAAAGAACACACACACACATCACACACACACAAATATATATATATATAATTGTTGTATAATATGTATAATTGGTGTATTATATTATTGTTAATTTCAATACATATTGTCTACAAATTATCATTACAGTTTCAACAGCAAATAAAAAATAAAAAAACCGAAGGCGATAAAGGAGTGCTGATTATTTCCTATATCTGAAAGAATATTTATATTAGTAAAGGGCACGTTAAAAATAACGATAAAGTTCGTCTTGTGTTATGTGTAAGTTCGCTAAATCCCACCGTTTGCGAGGAACTCATGCATAAAGGAGGCAGCCATTGCGTTAACGCACCTGACACGCACGCAATACGCAACACCCAAAATGTGAGCCAGTGTATGGCGTAACACATGTCGCTGGTCTCCAAATTTATTCAATAGGATTAATTTGTGTAGTACTAACGAAAGTTTTATTCGTAATCTACAAATCGTCACAATGTCGCAGTAATGTGTTCGGAGCTCACACCCCATTCCTCAGTGCAGGCATATTGTCACGTCCCTGGTGTTTTGGTATGTGTGCGTTCGGAAAATGGAACCTACACTGACAAAGTTAGTATGACTGGTAGGGTATATCCAGGGAAGCTACCTCCACACACTCGTAGGTGTAAACACGTGAACCTTTTATAACCTACGGACACATCAGTAGAGGCTAATGGCGTTATAGGAGTTGTTCAAAGTGCCGTCCATCATCTTCAACGCAATAGGCCACAGCGTCGCTGCAGGGACCTCCCATATACCCCTGGCATGTGGCGGATGGCGTAAAACGCATTAGCGATTCTCGCCAACAGGTCCTCTTCACTGTCTATGGGCCTGTCGTACATTAATGATTTAACATTATCCCCAAACGACGAATCAGACGAATTGTGCGGGTCAGGCAATGGGTCCACCTCGACCAATCCAGCGGTCAGGATATGTCGTAATGTTCGTTCATCCCGGCCTTTGCTTGTGAATCACACTTTAGGTCGATTGCCTGCTCCTGAAGGAAATTAGGAAGTATGAAAGCTTTGATATTTAATGGATCTCGTGCTAAATGAAATTACCAGTTTTTTTGAAGAAATGTCTGGAAAATAACGTCCTATTTCATTTCGTCTTTCAAAGATACCAAATGTGCTGGAATCAAGTCGATGCTGTGGCAAGCAGACAGCAAGGAGCGAAGACGAAGAGCAAAAGAAAGCTGCGGAGACGGCGATAATTACCCTCGCGCTTATAACACTCGTATAAGGTTACGGGATATTTCGGCAGGCGGCATGCAGAATAGGGGAAGTAACCATAGTGTATTTTCAATACAATGCATGGGCATACCCAAGGAGGGAGTTGAAGACGCTACAGCCCCTCCCTCACAAACAAATAATCAATAGTTTTTTTATGCTCGGCAAATTATAATAAAGTTGCCTACTGTAAATGAACGATTTGAATCACTTTCACTTCAGTAAATGCTTTGAAACAAAATGAACCTTTAGCAATAGAAGGTGTTTGAAATTCGCCCCAGGTTCCCACGCTCAACCACCTAGTTAGCACAAGTGTGCTTGTCAATACAATCTTTAATAAGCCGGGTCCTGCACTGTTCTCTACTGTTTTAGTCGCAGTCAGTCATCTGCATCTCGGCTGCCTTTGTTGGCGTATATATTTTTAGTAATACGTAGTTTTTAATTAGCGATTAATGTTCCTTGCGCGGCAATATTTCGTTGTGATAAATTGAATGCAGTGATATTACGTGCTGTGTTAGTTACTACTGTATTGAAAAAATAAATAAATATTAATTTTCCACGTATGTCTATCGAAAACTAGTGTTTACTATTAGTTGCAGATTCAATCTTGGTTTAATTTTTATGTCCCACCCACGACATGGAAAGTATTATTGAAAAATTTATTTTCAAAGCCGTAAATGGTCAATACAATTTACTGTTATCATACCCACCCTGTGGCTAACAAAGTTTCTAACACCGAGCTGCAGTGCTGGTACACGGCGCAATAATTGGTGCACGTCAATAGCAGAGTAGGGGCAACACTGTTATTGTGCTCTTTATATTATGTAGTACCAGAACTAATGCCGTGTTATAATAAGGTATTAGAAGTCCGAAACCAACCACGTGACTAATATATGGTGTCCTAAAAAATTTGGCATTTGGAAAGTAAAATTTACTGAGTTTGATATGACTATTTCCGCAAATACCTTTCGAAACGCATTAACTGTTTCGTGACTGCTTTCAAGGATTCTGTAACACATCATTATAAACTAAAAGAAAGATAAAATATAAGGAAAATTAATCGGGTTTTTATTTTTTGAAGGTAACTTATTCTATAGGCAGTGCAGCCAACTGTGACATAAATTATTTCCATATGTATACATTCCTTTAAAAAATATAGTTCGCCTTCTAGTTTCCACCGCTTCAGTAGAGAGGGGCTTTACGAACGTAAAATTAATAAAATCTAACTCAAGAAAGATCACTTCCGAAAGCAGGCTCAATGGCATACCATTGATGTTTATTCGTGGATATCTAACTCTATAATTAAGTAATTATGAATTACTTGATCACTTCACTCAGTCTGGAGTTGCGACATGCGAGGCATCCAAAACTGACATAGTAGAATTACTTCATATAAAAAATTTAATTTTTTGAATGTCAGAGCTTTTGTCATTATAATCGAATTTATACTTGCTGGTATATTGTGTAATATATTTCGTATATATTTACTCTACAGTAAATTTAAACCTCCGTGTTTCGTAGACATCAGTATTTACTACTCGGCAGCGATGAAATACTGCAATTTGGAGTAGCGAGACACCTCAACCTCATTCAATCAAGTAATTTATCTCCAATGTAAAAAATATCTCAGTAAATAATTACTTATTTATTTTTGTCACAGTGTAAAACATATTGATTTTATATGCAATGTAAATTAAATATTTTGGTTCCATAAAGAAATGGTTTTACACATCAGTTGTAGGGAAATGGGAATTGAAGGACAACCGGACCTGGGACAGGATTACGATTCAGGGGGTCACCATGTTGTGACGTTATCCGTCCGCCATTTTTTTCCCCTTTCCCTAAAAATTTCACATTCCTTCAAAATCGACTAAATATCCCTAAAAATGTCCCTTTCCCCCCTGATAATTTCCCTTTCTTCCTAAAAATTTCCCTTTTTCCCATTTGCAAAAAAAGGACCCCCCAGAAACTTCCAATTTTCCCGGAGCAGGCGAGGTGGGTCAGCGACACAGGTGAACTTGGGTCAGGGCAAGCGAACTGGTCAGGATCATTGACCTTTGAGTTAAAAAACGAAGATAATTAAAAAATGCCCACAATGTTCCAAAAAAAATTCAAAAATCCCAAACAATATATTATTTAAAATTATTTAAAAAACTTATTATTAAAAATTAATTCTCCTGAGCCCCCCCCCCCCTCACCTAACAAATTGGTCGGCAGGCCTCCACCCCCTCGCCCAAACCCAGTCAGCCCTCTCGGCAGACGTCAGCCATTCGCCATATTAGATGCAAACTAAATTGACCTTGACGCCATGACCTTGGATGGCCTTGAAAAAAGAACTTGAGAAAAAATACATAAAAATCAGCAAGCATAATACATTACTAACTACTATCACCATGTTAGATGCAGACTACTACAATCTTGACCTCGTGACATAGAATGACCTTGAAAACAAAAAGAGAGAAATACACAAGTCAGCAAGCACAATACACTACAGAATACTAAGGTCAAGTAGGGTAACTGGGCCCAGTGGGTAACTGGGCCATACTTTTATTTTCAGTAAATTGAGTATTTCAACTTGTTGCAGTTGGCCACTCTGCAAGAGGTTATTTTCTTCAAACAACTCTGACGTCAGTTGTGCACATGGTTGCAGTAAGAATATTTCGTAAAGTTTTAAAGTTTTTTTTTCTTCAGAAAACAACATGCTGTCAGCATTATTTGTGTGGTTTTCAGTTCTACTACTGTAAGCGAGTGATTGGGTAAGATATTAACAAAATATATTCTTTTCTGCATGCTTTCTCTTTCAGTTGTGAGGTTAAAATGGGTGGTCCAGTTACCCAATGAATCAATCTGAAATTAGTGTAAAGGGACTATGCAGCTGGGGTAACTGGGCCAGTGGTGGATCCATTTACTCCTGCAGTACCCTGTTACCCCAAAGTAAAGAAATCATTCTTAACAAATGCAGTTAAGAAATATAAGGTTACTGATATAAAGAAAAATGATCGTAATGTTAAACAGACACAATTCATGGGAGATTTTAAAGCCCCGACGTTGGGAAAGCCGATTATTTCTGTAATGAAGTGTGTTAGGAAACTGATTAAATTTACAGAAAATAATATACATATATTGAGCCAGTGTAACTCAATGAATATAAATATGTGTAGTCAAATTAGATAGTGTGCGTGTGGAAATCAGCACAAATCATAGCAATATGTACCACTTCTTTCCCATGTCATTATCAGGAAAATTTATTAATAGACACAAACTATTATAGATTGCAGATAAAGAAATACTTACTACTAACATAATACAAGGAAACACTTTGAAGAAACCTTAGATATTCTCCGGTGTGTTTAGTAGTGATACTTAATACTGCTTATTCTCAATACTGAAACATCTTCATAAAATTCGTTTAACATCAGACATATTAGTCATACATGCCACTTCTGCATGGAGGCCATTTGTTCCTTTTTTAGAATATTTTTATGCAACATAAAATTTTCAGTCAAGTCCTTACTAAAAAACAAAACATGTCTGCATTGTCACATTCCAAAACCACTAAATTTGTTTTCTGCTGGGCACACCTTCATATATCTCTTACCAATGAGAAACAGTTAACACACTATTTAAACATTAATTTCCACCGTTAAAAATTACGCAGATAAACTGTCAATCTATTAGAGTGTGGATAAAAGTTGCAGTATTGTTTTTGAAATAGTTATCATTGACTGATTTAAATAAATTACATGTGAAAATACCTGTTAATTAAAGTGATATGTAAAAGAATTTCGATTAAGTCATTCAAATGAAGTTAATAAAATACGTTCACAATATTTAAGTAACCATAAATGGTGTGTGTAGAAATTCAGAAACAATAAAGTGCCACGTGGCGACTCCCTGTAAAGAAACTCCTTACAGAAAGCCCCACTCATGATTTGAGTCACAATTGTAAAATTTTAAGATAAACCTAATAACAATTTCAATTAAACTCAAGATAAGCGAGCAAAGTAACTAACTGACAGCAGATTAATTACTAATTACGAAAAAATATTAACTTAGCAATCATCAACAACTACACGCAATGAATATACGCATATACACATGAGATGACACATCATCACTAGGATCTAAAGAAACAAAAAAAAACATATTAGAACACTCCAAACATAATAACATAACAATTAATTAAAAATGTCAATTTTGTGTCATTAAGCACATAAGACAAAAAAAAACAATGGCGAGAATGTTTGTTCTCAAATGTCATTTTCATTATTCATAAAAACATATTAAAGTTCAAACAGTTCAAACACTATATGTTGAAACAGGTAACCTTTTTTTCGGAAGGTAAATTGGGTAGTTGTTTTTCTTACGAAACGCAGTCAGCATCTCATGCAGTCTGGTAGTGGCGAAGCTCAGGACCTCTGCAGCTCTGCAGTCCCTTCGTAGTTGGAACCTCTGCTTCATCCAGGTAGACGAAAGTTTCTGCATCACTCATACACCCACATGCTGGAATAGTTGCAGCACATAGACGTCAGACACAAGAAAGGTGTTGTTGTTAGGCTTTCCTTCTGTTACGATAATCATTTGGCTCAAGTCACAGTGTATAAGATACACATATGTTTCTATTACATCTTCTTCCGTAGCTGGAATTAAAACATTCCCACTGGTGCCATGCATAACATAATTCATTCTCTATTTATTCACTACTTGATAGTCTTGAAGCATTATTGGCGGGTTTAGTAGCCCAATAATATGCTTCATCTCAAAACTATCATTGTGATATTTTAGGGAATGAAAGGAGTAACACATGTCAGTGAAATATAGCTTATCATGTTACAACAGCTAAAGTAGGCAACTATAGAAGACCCTAACAAGCACTAAATGATAGATGGCTACAAGAAAAATTTTGTTTCTAAACCCTAAACAACGTCGTGAACTTATCAGTGTACACCGACTAATCAACTGATATGTATAAGCAGAACTTTCACATTTCTTTTTCATTTCCAAAAAAAAAAAAAAAAAAAAAAAATTAAATAAAA
Organism: Dryococelus australis; assembly: GCA_029891345.1. Taxonomy (NCBI): domain Eukaryota; kingdom Metazoa; phylum Arthropoda; class Insecta; order Phasmatodea; family Phasmatidae; genus Dryococelus; species Dryococelus australis. Next base: position 316,260,162 of record CM056993.1, read on the forward strand.
AAAAAAATTAAAACATATATATACATATATAATTTATATATATAATATATATAATATATATAATTTGTATAATATATATAATATATAAATTGTTGCATATATAATTTGTTTCATTGATTTTAGATAATGTGTATATATATATATATATATATATATATATATATATATATATATATATACATTATCTAAAATCAATGAAATATATAATTTGTTTCATTGATTTTAGATAATGTGTATATATATATATATATATATATATATATATATATATATATATATATATATATATATATATATATATACACACATTATCTAAAATCAATGAAACAAATTATATATGCCCTATAGTAAAATTGATACAATAAAATATAAACAATCATCACAATTAAAAATTATAGACTAAGGATGTGTGTAGTTTTTGGCCAATTGAGAAAGACTTTAGCAAGAAGATTTTAATGACTTTATTCCAACTTTTCTCATTGCAAATAGTGAGAATATATTCTCTTTGCATAAGGAAATGAGTTTACAAGACGTACGCTTCTTTTACGCTTTTCAAGAACGACGAGGGAGGTGTAAACATATTCTTATGAGAATACGAATGACCTGGGCGATTTTATTTATTTTTTAATTAATTAATCAGCCAGTTAAGCATAGTTGTTAATTAATGCTTCGCTAGAACATGATTCGAGGCTGGTTTCTTTCTTATCGTTCCTGGCATTTCTATCACATCACAGTGTATGGACAAATTCAAACAGCTTCATCGTCGTAATACCATAAGGGACTGTAAGTTCAGTTACTCAAAGTCTTCCGGTAGGATTTGAAACTTCAAGGCGGCAGGAAAACGTATGGGTACAGCGAGAATTAAAAATAATTTAACACAACAATAAATCGCAATACTAACATAATTACACTGGACAAACAATAATAAACAATGAACACTATATACTGTCTTCTCTATACTCAAGGCTCTGCATAAATGCTCTTGGCAGAATCTACTTCTCGTACTATATCCAAGTTACGAACTCATTAGCAATAGTGCAGTCAACCTTATAACTCATAACTGAGCTGTATATACATAATACTTTGGAATTGCTGTCACTGATTTCTGATTGTGGTTGCCATAGGAACTCGATATGGTCTTAGTTGAGCTATGTTATACTTTCCCACAGCATTGCCTTGCAAATCCGTCAGTTCATAGCAATCATTGCGTACCATGCCGGCCACTTTGAAAGGTCCCTCAAAAGTTAAAAACAGTTTCTTTGTGACTCCTTCCCATTCATGACTTGTAGGGCAACTACATCGTAACACGAGATCGTCGATACTGAACTTCCTCAGGTTGCTCATCTTGTAGTGTTTCTTCCTGCTTTCTGCAGCGAGGTAAAGTCTTCTTTTAACTAAATCAAGCAGCTCTTGCCTTATCACTTCTAGATTCTTCTTCACGGTGTACACATCCAGTGTTGGGAGAACGTCCAAATCTTCTGTAAGACTTAACATGCATCGACTTGTTAAGACTTCAATGGCGCATGTCTCTTGGTTACATTGACGGTATGGTTTATTATGAACTCTACTAGCATTATCTTATCTCGCCAGCCTTGCTGCGCATTATGATAATGCATTCGCAATATTGTGCCAATAGATCTCATGCTCTGCTCGACGGGATTGGACTGTGGGTGACAGACAGATATGGTAGTAGGGATAATGTTCTTTCGCCTTAAGATAGTCTGCCACAAGTCACTGGTAAATTGACTTCCTATATCAGACAAAATTCAGAATGGCTTACCAACTTCTTTCACATATTCCTTCAATTTTTGAAGTAATGTTGCGGTTTTAGCTTGCACTATGGGATACAGTTTTATGAATTTAGAAAATAGATCCAGCAATACAAAGACATAGCTAACACCAGCTTGAGACCTAGGTAAGGGTCCAAAAATATCTACTGAAACCAAAGACAACGGTTTTCTAGGAATAATTGATTTAATTTCTCCTTGTAAATTCTCAGGAAGAGGCTTTGCCTTCTGACAAAGATCGCAACTGGAAGTACATTATCTGATTATAGATAGCATATTAGGCCAGAATACAATACGTCACAGAATTGCATAAAGCTTGTTCGAACCAATATGTCCTAGCACATTGTGTGTTTCAACAGCTACTAAATTTGGAATACTTGCAGGAATAATAGGCTTCCATTCTTATTCGAATTGATCTGTATTATCTCTTCAGAAAAACAGCACACCTTCACTTGATAAACAATACGGTCTCTGAAACCCTGATTCAGGTCTTAATGCTTTCAATTTTTCCTTAATTATCTTGTTCTTGCAATTCATTTAGTGGCTTGAAAACTTCCTTCAGACAATTACTTGATTTTAACTCCTTCGGGTACACATGTGCAACGAGGAGTTCTTTAGTTTTCTTTGATGGAGGTATCCAATTATCACTCGCATCTGGAATACGACTTAAGTAGTCAGCTGCATCATTGTCAGATCCTTTAATGTATTGGATTTCTATCTGGTACTCTTGTTAATTCAACAGCCACCTGTTTAAACGATCTCCAAAAGCTCTTCTGGTACGCAAGCAGGTTAAAGCTTGGTGATCTGTGAATAATCTAATCTTCTCATCCAGTAGCGGATCTCGGAACTTTCGAAGTGCCCAGACGATCGCAAGTGCTTCTCGTTCTGTAACTGTGTAGTTGCGTTCCGCACGGTTTAATATATGGCTAGCCATGGTTACTGTTCGTTCTATATCTCTATCATCCTTCTGCGCGAGTTTCACTCCAAGCGCATAGGCTGATGAATCGGTGTAAAACAAAAACTCTTTCCTTTGCATCGGATGGTAAATTACGCGATCTGACAAAAATATCTCCTTTAGCTTTACAAACGCGTCTTGATGTAGATGTGTCCAATTCCATTCTACACCTTTCTTCAGTAGTGCAAACAATGGTACAGCTACTTTGGAAACTTTATCGGAGTAATTTCTATCAAATTCCTGCACTCCTAAGAACGCACAAAGTTGTTTTATATTATTCGGAACCGGAAATTGTGCGATGGCTTGCAATTTATCTGGTGCTGTACGTATTCCTTCTCTAGTCAAAATGTGACCTAAAAATGGTAGTTCGGAACGACAAAACAGCGACTTACGGATTTTTACCGTCATTCCAACTTTTTGTAGCTTCTCTAGCACAATGTGTTCATGATCTATATGTCAATCAAAGGTGTTTGATGTAATCAGGATGCCATCCACGTAGGCTCGAGCGAAACTACAGCATTCCTTTCCCAATGTTTTATCCAAGCAACGAGTGAATTCTGCCACAGCGTTACATAAACCAAACGGCATCATTGTGAAAACATACTGGCAGTTTCTGAACAGAAATGCATTATACTTTTGGGATTCAGAACTAAGGGGTAGCTGTCAATAAGCACACGTTATATCAAGGGTTATAACACATTCGGCATTCTTAGGATTAAGTTTTGCCTTTATATGTCGCTCAAAATTTTCCAACTGGTAGTCTACATTATCTAAGATTTGATTATCGACATTAGTTGGCGAAGTCGTTGGTCTGGATTCCACGGTAGTAATACAGGTTCCCAGTCCACATTACTGACTTTCGATCTCGGTTCTTGTTCGCTCTAATTCCCTAGGTACACTAACCTCTATGGAATGTAATCGAGTCTGAACCTCTCCTACACTCGTTTGTATTAAGTCAAAACTTTCTTTAGTTGCATCTTTCCACTGACTTAATCTGTCTTCCAGTAGCGTCTGCACTTTGTCAACATTATTCTGAAGCGTGACAATAGCGTTATCTTGTGCTGTCTGATTTGCCTGCAATTCAGTAATCGAATTTTCCAGGGTTGTTAACACAGTATTAGTTTGGTCAACCCGCTCATTCAAACTTAACAAACTATTATCAACACATACGATATACTGAGCTAAATCATTAAATTTTTGATTTTGTGCGTCAAACGTAGCATTGAGTTTAGTACCTTGTTTTGCAATAGAATCAAACTTTTCATTTAACTGTGCATTTTGTGCAGCAAGACTCAAATCAACCTATTGCATTTAATTGTGCATTTTGTGCAGTAATTTCTGCACTTAATTGTGCATTTAACGTTCGCAAATAAATAATCCATTATTCCCGTCGCATCTGTAACTGATATATATATATATATATATATCAGTTACAGATACAGTTATATATATATATATATATATATATATATATATATATATATATATATATATATATATATATATATATATATATATATATATATATATATATATATATGTGTGTGTGTGTGTGTGTGTGTGCGTGCGCGTGTGTGTGCGTGTGTGCGCGCATCTTACAGTTCCAATTAGAGGGAAGTTATTAGCATCATTAATGATGTGAGTAGTAGGGAAATGGGGATTGACAGACAATGGGACTTGGGACAGAATTAGGATTTAGGGGGAAGCAATGTTGTAAAGTAATCCGTCGACTATCTTTTTTCCCTTTCTTCCTTCAAAATTTCCATTATTTCCTCAACATCGACTAAATTTCAGTAAAATTCTCCCTTTCTCCCCATTTGCAAAAAAACAAAAGGACTCCCCAGAAATTTCCAATTTTTCCCGGAACAGGCGAGGTGGATCAGCGACTCAGATTACCTTTGGGTCAGGGCAAGCATACCTGTGATTTAAAAAATCCCAGATAAATAAAATAATTCCAAAATCTTCCAAAAAAATTCCAACCCGAAATAGGTATTAGTATACATTATTTAAAAAAAATACTGAAAATTATTAAAAATTATATATATATATAATTTTCTAGTAACGTTCATGAAGTTGATGCAGAACACGAGGGTCAGTCCCTCCCAAAATAAAACCCTGCGTACTGCGCTCATACACTGCAGGCAAGTTTATATATAAAGTAAATTTATTGTACATTGACTCGATATTGAAAATCATAGTATAAATGTCTATGTAGAACTGCTGTAAAAATAAGAAATGTTACAAAAATTATTTGCAGTGGAAATATAATTTCCAACAACCATGCAGGGCTAAGCTGTAAAAAAAAGGTTTTTTTTTATATTTTATTTTTCAAAGTGCATTTAATAAAATATCATATTAACTTTCAGTTTTACTGCAATTATCATTCTAAACAAAACAACTAATATTTTTTTAATATGTACTTTTATATCTCAAAACAAAAAGTGACAGCAAAACAAATTTTAAAAACGTACAATGAAATTACGCTGAGATACAAAAAAAAAAATGCACAAAGATAACAAATTGCTCTTGTGTTGCATTACCTCGTTGTTTTCTAATTAACATTCACTTGTCTAGGCTTCAGCAAAAACTGCACAAAAATAAAACGGCGTAAGGAACATGTTACATGTCGAGGAATCGTTATTTTCCAAAATCTCTTTTAAAGTCTGCGAAATAACTAGAGTCAGGAGGTGACATTTCCTTGGCTGTTTACAAGCATATGAACTAGGTATGTATAGACTGTCTCACGTAAGTTTTCCAGGATTTTTCTCTTTTTTTAAATTTTTTTGTAGTGGGTTTAAGGTCTCGTCAACATCATTAGAGACTGCTGCGCACACGTAGACAACAGAAGGGCATTGGGGAAGGAATCGGCCATGGCCTTCATTAAGAAACCACCTCAGCATTTGTCTGGAGTTATTTCGGGAAACCACGGGAAACCATGGGAAACCGAAATCAAAACGGCCGGACCCGGAATTCAAACCCGCATCCTTCCGATTTCGAGTTAAGCGTGTTACCATTGCATCACTTCGCTCGGTGGTTTTCAATTTATGACTGTAGTTGCTGCCAATGTATTTTAGGAAACATTTGTTTTATTCAAAATATTTTTAAAATAATGACACGTTCTTGTAATATTGGTAAAAGCAACACAGTGACAGGATACACAAGCCTGACTATTTTTATTCGATCTTCACAAAATGGAAGAAAACCTACATGAGGCAGGTTGTATAGAATCACGGATCGTAGTTCTCCTAAGATAACGTGGGTTTACTAATTCTGGCAATAAACATTTTTCATAAAATTTTGTTACATTATTTACAATTTTCTCTCCTCAGAAGGTATCACTTTATTCTATCCTTTCTACGGAAAGACCCAGTGGTGTCCAGATGACAGATAAGCAATATTTCCTAAGGGTGACATGCAGCTGCGTTTGTACTTGGTACATGTAGTTATGGTTGCCTTTCATCTTGATTAGTCCACTACCAATCAAAAAACAAAATTGCAATTTTTTCGATGACACAGCCTCTTGTGTTGCCATTGTTTTTATACTCGTTGGACATTTGATTTAACTATGCCGTCGGAATCAATCAGTCCATCGGGTGATGCTGCAGTGAAAAAATGCTCTTCGTCAATCCACATGTCAGATGGTTGAACTTTTACAGACTCTGTTTCCCCTAATGCAGCGACTGCCAGCAGCTCATGTTCGCTGCCATATTTCATGGCTGCTGTGCCAACAAAACCTGAGTTCAATATACTTTTATACAGTGTTACAACTTGAAGTTTTCGCCTCCAACTTGCATATTTTTCCAACCCACGAAGCTGTTATGCGTTTTCGACGCCCACGCTTCCACAGATGGCTGTTACTTTGAAGTACAGTTTCTTCCTGCAGCTTCATACTCTCTTGATCTGGAATCCAGGCTTTTCGCGAATAAGAATTTTTGCTAAGAAAATTATTTTTCAGTCATATCAGGTTTGCTAGACGCCTCAGCGTCATAGCCTTCATCAGGAGCATCATATTTCTTACGCTTATTTGTGCCCTTTCCTTGTTGACACAAAAGCTTCCGTTTTCGTGCCTTTTCTTTGTTCAACATTTTTCATTGCCCGTACAGCGACGTAGCCAGAGAAGACGTAAGTGGAGTCTGCATCTCGTCGACATAGAGTTCGATAGGGAAGGTACAACCGCTCGATCCAAACAATCGGGAATGGACAAGGAGGCGGACACATAATACAACCCTTCCCAGAGTTCATCTTGAGTGATTTTAGAAAATTCTTGTAAAATCGAAATCGTGGTGGCCGGAACCGACCAGTATTCGAACCCGCATCCTCCCGAGTACTAGCCCAAGGTTTTACTCTTGCGCTACGTTGCTCGATGTGGCGCATTTGGGAAAGGGGATATGTCAGCTTAGAGAGGAGGGACTACACCAGTATTTTGGGGTGCTAAAGCAAGTGGAAAAATAAAAATAATATCTGCCCCAAACTCTTTTCTCGTCGTGGCTACGTTACTGTTATGGATCAATTCGTTTCGGCAAATCTTTTCCATAAGAATAGAAACTAGTACCGTAGTACTGTTATATCATATACGGCGTCTCGGTACTGCTTTTGCCACATGTCTGTGTGGTAGTTGTTTTTTTCTTCCTGCAAATGTTATAATGCATTTATTAATAATCATGATTATAGTGAGATGGTAAGTTCAAAATTATATACGTAAAATATGTAAGCATTAAATCTGACTATAAGCGATTTGCATCAATGACATTTCTTTTCCTACATGAAAAAAAAAAAAAAAACAAAACAAAAACAACTCTGAAAATAAAAGTTCATGCCTATTATTGAAAGCACGAGCTTGTTGATTATGTAACCAAACAAACAGCTTTCATAATAATCTATAATATTTACATTACACTTCTGTTGTGAAACCATGAAACCGACGTTTTCTGTATGCAGGCAAACATAATCTAGCCTTTCTTGACTTTCTGTAGCCTTGCAATATAGTGCATGAAACTCCACAGCAACTAAGCCGCATTAGTATAGGCTATTCGTGGTAAAGTTAGCACTTTTGAAAGCCCTCTCATTTAGAATAATAGTCAATAAATATATTTTATTTTAGTCTAAGACGTTCACTTTCGAGTGCGGTGGAAGATACACACTGTGTTTATTACTTACATGCAATAATTATTTAAGAAGGTGGTTAAAGAATATGAAATGGCTGAAAGGAAAAAGTATCAATGGTCCCCAAAGGTGCTCACTTTACCGTGAACAACCTTTAGCTAGTGTGCTACCTTCATTACTTATATCTTTAACCGCCACGACAGAAAACAAATCCCGGAGCCCTGGGAGATAACGGTAATTCGACTTCCTCGATATCCTCCTTGCTTTCTCCTACTCGCCTCTTCCGTCGCCCAGCTATGAATCATCCCTCGGGAACAGGATGCCTGACAGGTTTGTTTGTTACAGCCATTCCCAACTTAAAAATCAATTTTACAACAATTTTATTCATTGGTATAGCCCATTTCATATAAGTGGTCTCAAATTCGACAGTTCTAGGAAAGTAGTGCCAATGGCATCTGGGTGGCTATGCATTCTTCCGCCACAGCTGAATTGTCATTGAAGGCGACTGTTCGCAAACAAACACCACGTGACTGCCAGTATTTGTAAACAAACAACATATGACTGCCTGTTTTTGTAAACAAACAACATATGACTGTTTGTTTTTGTAAACAAACTGCATGTGCATCCTCCCAAATGCCATTTAGAATCTGTGAAGGGCTGTTCAAACAGTTGCAGGTTGGCAACAATCCCATTTTTTTTAGTTTATAAAAATTTTTATGTAAATGACTAACAGCCCATGTAATAAGTCTATAAATTGATAGTGTTTTACATTGCAAGAAATTTGTAACCAGGATGCACGAAAATTAAATTGTATTTTGACTGTCAAATGAATAAAAGTTATTTTACTGTTTTTGAATACACTCTAAATATATTAATGACAACTAATCTTGTCACACTTATCTGAAGTAAGTTCTTGTAAACATAAAAATTTAGCATGGTTTCTACGAACACCAAATACCAAGATCCCCCCCCCCAAGGAATGCAGAAATACAGAAATACCACCCCCCTTCCCACACCTTCTTTTCAAAATACAGTATACATTCTTACATACAGGCTATGCCTACTATTGCATTAAAAGTAAATAATTCAACTTTGTGGTATGATATCACAACAAACTCTGTACAGCCTGATACTTTTATGGTGGTTATAATTCTCAGGATGTAGGTAGCCGAAATAATATTTAAGCAAATGTTACTTAATTTCAGTAAATTTAATAACTCTCATTTAGTAACTCAAATGTTAAGTATTGCAGGCCTACATACAAAATACTTTAATAACTTTTCTCAAATACTTATGTGTTCAGATAGTCATACTGCAAATGAAAACTTATTTATGACTAACCCAGTGTTGATATATACACTGAAGTTCAGTCGCACAACCTCCCTCCTCAAAATTGTGAATACAGCCCTAGGCTCGTTCTCGGGTACCTAATGAGAAACTGAATTTCAGTTCAGAGATGTTACAAAGCGCTCTAGAGAAGCAGATATGACCTACAGTAACAATATATGAAACGAACATGTTACTTACACATTAAAAAGATGCCCCGCCTACCCAAGATTGAAGACATCATAAAGTTAATTTTTCTTAGCGATAAATTTCGAGATGTCACAGTTCTTGCTGATGCATGAGACACTTCTTTATGATGTTGGAGCACCTTCCTTGGGTGCTTAAATTGAAAGAATTTTGTTTGCTAAGTATGTTGTGATTTACTTGATACAAAAAGTTGTCTTTCCAATGTAAATCCTGTTTATGTGAATTATTCTTCAGTTACTCTTACAATATTTTTAACAACGTATGTTAAAAACATATGAGCGCTTTTAATTTGCAAAACGAAACGTTGAAACCTACATCCCATTATCTTACTTTCAAATACAGCCTTTAAAAACAGGAAAAACCTTTATATTTATTTGCTAACAAGTATCCCTGCGTAACAAGTTTAACAAATTTTATATACGTTCTAAAAAAATAAAGTGATACAACTTACAAGTTTGTATGGCCAGTAAGCTTTACATTTTGAAACCCTCCAGAACCAGAGTGTTGGAGTTTCAATCTATAATAACACAGAGAAATGTTCATAGCAATGAAATGTGGGCCCAATTTGGGTATCATCTTTATTTTATTTCGAAGGAAAAAGGAAAAAGTGAGCAAAGCGTCGGGAAGGGGGGGGGGGGGCTTTAGTTTATCGTCTTTCGTGAGACGGGATTATTTCAATGTTCTTACGATGCCGGAATCACATATCCCCCATGCTTACGACACAACGGCCAACAACCAATGGAATACAAGATAGATTGTCGTAAGCTCGACCGATTCTGTCGTCCGACCAGCAATTTTGGTTTAAAAATGATTCCTATCCTTCGTCGTGTCGTGTGGCATCAGGCACAGAATGTACAACATGGCAAAATTAAATTGTATTGCAATTATTCCCTACAATGGGAAATACGCAGCTTAAAAGAAACGTAAATTGAAAAACACTGTATTTAACTCTTAAAAATAACCATTTTACCGTTTTATGCATTAGCGATACCAATTTGTCACCATTATGTATTACAAATTTCCCTCTTGTTCACTACCTTTGAGACTAACGTAGCCTATTAGTGCCTTCTAAATAGGTAGGTTAAATGTCAAGAGTGTGGTGTCGGTCGTGCTGTAAATTCAAGTAGTCACACTGAAATGTGTCGTGGTTGCGTTTTTGGTCGTGTCGTGCTGTGTTGGTCGGGGCTATGTGATTCCGGCATGAGTGTGTGTCATTTTGAGTTGCATATTGTTTTGATGGTGCAGTGGAAAATTTTTCTTGTATGGAAATAATGTTTAAATTATTTAACTTAGAAAATCATACCTTTAATGAAAATACAAAACGCCGTACATGTGTCGCTGTTTGTACTCGTACAGATGCAGCAATATATACACGCACATGCTTTGACCGAAGTTAACCTTACACTCGAATTTACGAAGTAAAGAAACAAATATTATTCACTCACTACGAAAGTGCAGTGTAGAAAGTGCGGCATTTTTCAGGCCACGTGCATTTCAATAATTATATGAACGGTTTACAAATACATTTACAAAACACGCAAACTTACTGTTGTAACCTTTTGAACACGTGTTTTTCTATGGCAATCCTTGCCAGTTTATTTCACTAAAATCATGTTTGTTCATCACTAGCATTAAATAATTTATTTGCAAAATCAGTCCGTAAAATCAGCACTGCGCACGTTTCCTGATACAAACAAACTTAAACTTATATACGGAAATAATATTCGTATCACTTCATTGTGGAAGGAGGTTAGGAAAATGGCGGAACGAGCAGTTTTAACTACGTGCCAATTAATATTACATTTCACTCAACAAAACGCTTTACAACGGTACCTACAACCAACTATGTTTGGATAAAAAAATAAAAAATAACTAACTATCGATTAAATATTCAGACAACACCAATAAAATATTCGCATAATAAACACGATGAGAAAAAAGCGCACGCACAACTGCCTTCATCGGGCTGGAAACATAAACATGGCTAGCCATTGGCTGGAAACGTTTACTGTTCGTATGTGTCGACATACTCTGTCATAAATGCTGAACATGTTTTTAAATTCCCGTTACAAATAGCCAAGAAGATTTAATATTGCTTCAGAAACATAATTTAAACCATGAATGTTGTAAGTATAATCAAGATATTAAATTACAATTTTTTAGTTATGAGTAGTATTTTCTTCCAAAGACATCATCAAAATAGCCAACCTAACAACACGGATCTCGCAGCAGTTCATCATCTGATACAATACTGTAGGAGCGAGAGCATTTACTTTTTACATAGTGCGTAGGTTGGTCACATTGTCTGTCAAATTTGAAACCACTTATATGACATGGACTATAACATGTGTTAACACTTTAACTCCATTATTTATTCTTCAAACAGAAATAGTACACGTGAAATAGTATTGTTGTGATTGTTCGAGCACTGACCAACTGCATCACAGAGTTCACAGGAATGTGATCCATGCTCTTAAGCTGCGGAAATGACGAAAAGTTAGGCTCTGCACTCTGAAGACGGCGTTGCCACAGAGATATTTTTTTCAAGTAGTCTGTCACTGTATCATATGTCTTCAGAATATTTTTATGCCCTTGTAATTTCAAATTGAAAACGTTGATGGACTCAAAAAAATCTGATAAACACACCAAGTGGAAAATGCACTTATCGTCTGTAAACTGATTGTGCAAATCTTCTTGTTTTGAGCTCAGCAAAATTATTTCTGCTTCTGATTTCAGATTATATAACCTAGTGAGTATGTTACCCTTGGAGAGCCAACGAACTTCAGTATGGTACAAAAGTGTTTGTTGGCCACCATTCGGCTTTCGACACAAAGCCTCAAAAAGTCTAGTGTTGACAGCACTAGATTTGACAAAGTTTACTACTTTGATTGCCGAAAACTAAATTTGGTTAAGTGATTCTGGTAGAGTCTTACAAGCTAAAGCCTGTCTATGAATGATGCAATGAGAACCAATTATGTTAGGGTTATTTTTCTTAGCTAGTTCCTGAAACCCAGATCGGCACCCTATCATGGCTTGTGCCCCATCAGTGCATATTCCAACAACATTCGCCCATGGAAGATTATTCATTGATAAAAAGTTATCGAAAGTAGAAAATACATCAACAGCTTTTGTTGTTGTTTGGAGAGTTTGTGACGACAATATTTCTTTCATAAACTGTTTTCCATCAATAAATCTACAATGAAACAACAATTGAAAATGCTTTGAAATGTCGGTTCTCTCACCACATTGCAAAGAAAATAATGGAGATTTCTTTAATTTGTCTATTATTTATGTTTCAAATATTGAGCCATTTCGTCAATTATACGTTTCACTGTGTAATTTGAGAGCGATATTCTTGCAATTTTGTTGCAACTCTCTTCACCAAGTACAGTACTACATGCAGTTAGCAAACATGGCTTTATAAGTGACTCAACAATAATACGCGGTTTCTTGTCATTATCTATCAACAAGGCATTCTCATAAGAAGCTTCAACGGTTTTTTCGATTTCCAGATGAAAATTTCCACTTCAATCAAGTTTCATTCGTTTGAGCGAGTTATTTTCCCACGAAAACATTAGGCTGTTTTCTCTTTCAAACTTGGGTGGTTCGTTATCAAATGGCGTTCCAGTCGTCCCGGTCGCATTGCGTCATTACTCAAAACAGCGTGACAGATAACATATTGAGGTAAATGGCTACCGTTTTTCGATGTTTGTAAAGCCGAACCTAATATAGTCTTCATAGCCTTTCTTTGTTAGTGATTTTGTCATTTTTAATTCTGGGTCACACAACACTCACGTTCACTTTTGTTCTAGGTTTACGATAAACTGCGTTCACGACTATCAAAATGGCAACTGAAAAAGGACTAGGGTAAGAGTAAACATCTGTCAGCTTCCAATTCTAACCATATTGCAGAGAGATCAAGCGGTTGAAAGACGAACTATCCTGTCTAGCGGTAGCGAGGCGAACTATCGTGCATATACTGCAGCTAAGTGTGGACGAAAGCGTTCATTATTTGTCCTTTTTCTCAAACATTTAGAGCCTGTCTTACGACCTCTAATTACACATCAGGTTTAAAGTTAACTACCATCTGGTGCAAAATATTGTATTACGACCTCTAGTTATTGCTAAGTATAGTCCATTCCCCACTGGAAGCGATTTTCTCGGAGTCCTGCTAAATATCTACTTGCAGGCCCGTTTCGTATCCTTCCGCCAAATGTAAACAAACATTGCCATGTGACTGCCATGTAGCATTTGTCAAAATCAATGTTTACATGTCATTGCGTGTGTACATGTGTTCGTATACTTTCGCTACACCTAACATAAACATTTAAATGTGACTTCCTACTTTAATACCTGTCAAATGTGTTGTTTACTGTTTACAGCTTTTAAAATAATTCTGTCATATTCCAAAAACAATTCCGTACGAATATTCATAGTTTAGGCCTCTCTAACATTATTTAGGTCAGCTTTACGACGCTTTAAAAATGCCTGAATTGATGGCAGTTCTTACGGTTATTTTATATTAAGATATTTGTTTTCTATGACATAGCACATTACATGTAATGCACGTTAGTATTTTGCCACGACTGTGTTTAACACTGTTACAACTGCGGGGTAATGAACTATAGTATTTAACTTTTTATTATTGATATGTGTTGGGTTATTTATTTATACGGACGGCCTCAGTTCGAATAACGAAGGAATAATCAGTCTAACCAAAAAGACATTAAAATCAAGCACGTAACTCGTGTCGCTCATTTTTTTTGTCATACAAACTTAAAAAATATAGCTGTTAACAAACACACAAATAAGCCTACCATAACTTCTATTCCGCTCATATTTATATGTATTGCTACTTACTGTGCATTAGGTTTATTGAAATTTATCAGGGCTGGGCTGGGTTATTTTGTTGGGATTGGTGGTAAATCACGTTACCCGACTGTGTTTCAAACACCCAGGGCAAAGGTACAATGTTGTGATAAATAAAGAGACGTGAATGTAAATAAATAACTTCATCATAAAAACAGTTCACATCTAAAACGTATAAATACTTCCACATCAAATATTTGAAATTACGCACACACACAGATCCAGCGCAACGATCACCACGCAGCCACGCCACGCTATTTCACACGTAGCAGTTAACGAACAGTATATTTATTACTGCCACGGAAACGCAGATTTATCACAACATCGTAACTTGCTTAGGTAGGTTAAAAAAAACACAATGTCTACAAACGTGATGTGGTAATTTGAAGTATTTTTCGGAGTGAGAATAATCTACGCTTTGTTTGGTAAAAAAGCAACACGCCATTTTATGGTTCACCACGTCTGCCAACTTCACTTTGTTTCTGCCCTGCCATCATATCTAAATATATTAAAATATGTATTCAAACATTAAAATTTCTTTTCAGTTGTAAGTTACAAATTCAAAAATCATTATTTTGCTGTAATAAGTATGAAATATGCTACAATTGAAAACATGTATAATTTGTACTTAATAGCAAAGTAAAATTTCCCGAGTGTGAAAGAGAGAGAGAGAGAGAGAGAGAGAGAGAGAGAGAGAGAGAGAGAGATATATATATACAAGCCTCGCTCAAAGACACTTGCTTTCTCGCTCGATAAAACAACACTGTACCATTACGGCCTACTCACGATATTTTCCGCTGTTATGTTAAACTGTAAAAAATGAGTTATGTTGCCATCGGGGCTACCTAAATATTTCAATATTTCAATAGGCACGGTCGTATTTACAAATAGTATAGTAAAAAACTAGGTTGAAATAATATTTTAACTGTGAACTGTTTCTTACCGGACGTTGCCAACACGTCGCTGCTCTCGCTGTTGTTAATTCATATTTAAAAAGTAATTAATATTACAAGTTATAGAATATATTAAGGTAAAGTTTCATTTATTCAATAATACAGTACTCTAAAGTTAACCACAGTGTTATATATTTGTGAAATACAGGTTATTGAAAAAAATAGGTTGACATGTTATGCGTAGAGTGTTTTTTCAAAGATTGATTTTCATAATTCGCTTCCAATCGGGAATGGACTATAGAACTGTTATCAAGGAGTTAAACTATCTATCACTTCCAGTGGCAGACAAGCATTTATACCTTTAGATAAGCTTCAAAATGGTGTCTCAAACATCAGGCGGTGGTGTTTTGCTTATATGCATGTTGGTTTTGGAGGTTGTATAAAAATATGAATAGAATATTTTCGTTATTTTGAGTGTTATGTAGAATAGTTCTGCAAAATTCAAGTAAACTCGGGGAATGTCGATAACGACACAGACGACTAGATTTGGAAATTGTATTATTTTTAGTCGTGGAAATTGTATTTTGTAATGACAAAAATTGGAAATAAAATATTAGCACTAGACTTAATGTCATTTTGAGGTTTCGGATTCCTTGAAATTTGTGAAATAAAATACTTTCCCCTTCCATTCTCAAAATATTAAAAAATATAATTAAGAAACACAGGCACGAACCTCAATCTTGAATGGTAGGAAATCGAGTCTCGTGCATTGTGATAAATTGTACGGAGGTAAAGCAAGCTGTGCGAGGGTTGATATTATCAGCGACAGTAATAATTATGAACAAATATGTAGTTTGCCTGGGTTTGATTTATAGTTTCTTTTTAATTCACTTTTGCTAAAGAAGCATATATATATAATAACTTTTATTGCCAACATACACAATAACGAACCAAAACCTTGGATTACTTATGTAAAGGGTAACTTAACTAATATAGTTTACCATCAAATAGCTTATCTATGGAATAGCTATTTCACACATTTATCTAGAGATCGTGATACAGGCATGTTTACTAAGTTTATGTGTGTTTCACTCCTTAACACGCCATGCCTCCCCTCAAATTCTCCTATGCCTCTTCAGGGGGGCGCGCTCCCCAGGTTGAGAACACCTGTGCTAGGGCACCATAATGCTGAAACACAAATGCATTCGCACATAAAATGGAACATCCTCCAAGAGCTGTATGTACTCGCATTACGTCGTGGAGGTAAAGGCTGTTCACGATAAAGTTAGCACTTTAGAAATGAACCTTAGAAGAAGTCACTGCCCCTGCATGCATATATTTTAATGGGCGCACTGAGTAACATTCGCGAATGGCCCAATAAGATGGTCGTGCGCATTACCCGCCCACATGTTTGCAGAAAACTGCTGCCGATGACTTCGTATAATCCATTCACGGTCATTTCAGCCTTTTCTGAAGCCCTACTGAAATTATACTTCCAGGATATTCCTCCGCTTCGTGCAAACTAAGCTTAACTGAGTCTGGAAAATTACACCAGAGGGACAACGCACCGCATTAGTGCGCACTCAGTTATAACAGTATTTTGTATAAGAACTATTTATTACTAGGCGTTACCAACACACGCTTTCTCCTAGTTTTTTATTCAGATTATTCATAAATGGAGCATTATAATTTATAGATAAAATGTGAATAACATTTCATTTTAACAGGAAAAAAAAGTAACTTTTATGAACAGAAGCATAAAACGCTTGTGATATACGGCATATGTTGGAAATAACTAAACACGTCATACATGGGGAGATTTTTCAAAGGTTTGATTGAAAAAGGGCGAATAAACCGCGAATAGACTATATGTGGGTTGTTGGGACACGTCAGTTTTATTCAAGGTGGTGGCGGCCATGTTGGTGACGTCAGGGGCAGCGTGCTTGTGTCTGCCATGTTAGTACCTTGCTTACTCCGATCGGAAATGGTTTTGTCCGGTCGTCAAAGTCGGGAAAATAGGGCGTTTTGGATATTGCAAATGCAACATCGAATGAGTGTGGACTACCTTGGATATTTGCGCTAGTTTTTTTTTTGTGCATTGGTGCTGTGAATTCCTAATGACAAGTTTGTGAGGAGACATGTACATGCATCGGGTGTGTAACGACCTGTGAACAAGTGATTAATTTCTTTTCTATGAAAGTGAGTCAAAACACGGGTACTGTGTGGGCTACCTTCCGCCCACGTGCGGTTGTTCCTGGTATTAGAAATACCATTAAAGCATGCCTCGTCCGCCCACAGTATCGACGAAAAGAAACATTACTGCATATTGCGCTGTTGTGATCGCCACCGGACTAATTGTAGCCGATGGAATTACCCGTCCTGGCCTGTCGCTTGTATCTTATGCAGGTGATAACGACGGAGTTGTTGCTTGCGAAAAAAAAAAAAATTTACATTACTTTGGCTGACATCCATTTCGTAGGCAATGACTTGGTTGCTGGTGGATGGTGCCCCTTCGGTGGAAGCAAGGACCTCCTCTTCAAACTGTGTCGTGCGCACACGTCGTCTGCGTCCAGAACCATCTTTCTGTTTGCCAACTGTTCCTGTGTTCCACAGCCTCTGGTCAATTGCAACAAAGGTGGAGTACACCCCCGTGCTGCACCGTGCACTAGGTGCAGTCCGCTAGTCCCGTTCACGTGTATCTATTCATGTTGCCACAATGTGTACAGCCAACTGTTCACATTATAGATGGCGCTATAGTCTATTTGCTATTTCTTCAAACTTTTTGAATCAAACCTTTAAACAATCACCCCATGTATGACGTGTTTAGTTATTTCCTACATATGCTACGAATCACAAGCGATTAATACTTCAGTGAAAATAAAATGGTCTTATTTATCATCAAATTGAAGTTATACCTATATTTTATTTATAAATTATAATATATAATTTATAATAAAAACAGTAATAAAAAGTGTTTTGGTATCGCCTAGTAAGAAATAGTTCCCATGAAAAATATTATTGCAGCTGAGCGCGCATGAATTCGGTGCGTTGTCCTTTGGTGTAATTTTCTAGACTTAGGTAAGCTTAGTTTGCACGAGGCGGAGGAATATCCTGGAAGTATAACTTTAGCAGGGCTTCAGGAAATTGTGAAGTTACCGTGCATAGATTATTACGGTCTCGATGCAGTGATAATGCTTACAACGGCGTGTGTGAGAGCCAAGCGAGTGTGTGCTGTTGCAGTCGAATTGGCACAGCAGCAGGTTTAGGCCGGGGACACATGGCACCAGAAATCGCCCGGCGGGGCCTGTTCTAGCCTTGCACCATGCCGGGCCCGACCCGTGCCCGTGTGTAATATCCAATGCCTCTTCATGGTCGCCCTTACGATCATGGCGTACAACATGGGTATGCAATGACCGCCTTGTACCCCCCGGTTGCTCTCCCGGCAGGCGTGATAAATAATGTGCGTTGCGTGTTGCTTGCTTACCAGGTGCAGTAACGCAGCGATTGCGTCCTTGAATAGCGAATTCCTCGCAAACGGTGGGGGTTTAGCATGACAACACAAGGCGACCTTTTCTATTTATTTTTAACGTGATCTTTCATTTTACGTTATTGAAACTCTGCTAGGCTTCGGCATCACAAAATTTTATATGACAACAAGGTTGGAACCCTTAAATTCTTTACATAATTATTTAACTGCAGCGATCGGTTTTGCTGTGGTTGCTGTGGTTCCTGAATGATATTGTTCCACTTCGAATACTATATGTAAAATTAACAATAAATATGTTTTTCAGCTCCACATTCAAGGGCGCGTGCCACGCTTACGAAGCACCGCAGACCATAGGCCGCATGTGTGTTTCCAGCGCAATTTTTCATTAGGGATACGTATTTGGAAGTTTTCGGAGTTCTTCAGACTCGTCCTGTGTAAGAAATGAACGTTCTTACCGACTCATGAACACGCGGCCCAAAATGCCGGACGTAAAAATATGAAATTTTAGACGATATCTCTCTTATGGAAATAGTATGACAATGTTAATAGTTTCTTGCAGTTTTTTCCCTTCAAAGTTAGTCGCATACGAGGTTAGTTGTTTGTGGTGGACCTTACGAAATTGCCAGTTTGATGCACGCAAATAAATGTGTTCATTTGAACGCCACAGGATTGCAACACAGTGCGTTTCTTAATTATGAAAGTTAAACTCACTTACATATATTCACAACAAAACGCTAATATATTAAGTAATATATTAGCTTTGTCGTTGCCACAAAGTAATTCGGACTACAAATACAAGCAGTTAAAAAACGCAACAGTTGTCTAAGGAACTGCATGTATAATATTGGGTCCTTTGGCGGTGATCTTCGTTAATAATAATTTTTTATTTATATAATTTTGTGTGTGTGTTAATCATTGTGTTTATTGATCACCGAGCAACTATTCGCTTTGAAGCGAGAAGCATATTCCGTTTGTCAGTGGAGAGTTGAACGTCTAGCAAGGGGAAGAAACAGGAGAAAAAAAACTGACCGCAGTGCTTGAAATGCTTCTGCGGCAAGTTAAATTGAGAAATAGTTATGAACCTAAATAGGTTGAATATATTACTGTGTACAATTTATAAAAAAAAAACAATAAAACCTGTTTCTTTTGCCATTAAATGACACATTGTTTCAATGGCACAATACGTAGAACTTATGCTTTTTAATTTGCTCCCCTACTTACAGAGAGTGAAGCAATCAGCGTTGATGGTGAACTTATATACAGAATGTTTCTCAATTAGACCGACAAACTTTGTGAGGTAATTCCTTATATAAAAACAAGTAGAACACATACAGGGCCCGTACTACGCAAACTGAATATTAAGGGAGTTATGAGACCATGAAAAATGAGATTTTGAAATTAATTTTTTCAATAATTCGGGGAAAAAAAATTAAAGGAAATGAAATTACAATTATTCGATTTTCGTTCTATGTTAATGGGATCAGATCAAGCTCACATTAATACCCTCCTCCGTACAGGAAATAACAGGGGTGGCCAAACTATTTTTTCCTTGCAACTCCTTTACAGTCAGGAATTTCGAACTTCTGACGATGAATTATTGAGCAGCGTGGCCTAAGTAACAAAATGTGTCTCAAAATGTTTCCTTTTGTCACAACTGCCCAGGACCCACCGTTTACGTGTAAAACGCACACGAAGATTCGTCTGCATTGATTCAGTGCCTAGCACATAGGCAATACTATCTACATCCGCGTACAGAATGCTGCTTATCCACTGCACAGACGGCTGCCTATTTATTTCTGGCTATAGTTTGTATGTATTCCTTGTATTGCATGTCTGAATGGTATTCTTGCAAATCGTAAAAGAAGTGAAATGAAATTACAATTCTTCGAATAATGTGGTATGCGACCGGGAACGTCAACCTAAGAGCAAACCTGTATTAACCCCCCCCCCCCCCTGGTGTTGAAGATAACAGGGGTGGCCACGTGTTAGGCACCATCGCTAGTGCTGACAAAATGTGCGCGTATCCTCCCTTGCGTCGATGCCTTTGTGCAAGTACCTGTTTAATGTTCTGTCTACCTAGCAAGCATTATCACACAGCCCATCATTTTTGCCTTCTGATATCTCGAAAACGGTGGGTCCTAGGTTTTTACAGCACGAGGGCCATTTCTGTTACTTAGGTAACAGCATCACACGTTCACAATTCTTGATGGTAAAAACGTTGTATACAACAAGAGGGTGGAAACCCCTGTTATTTTCATTACGGGATGAAGGCATTAATACGGGTTTAATCTTAGGTTTACATTCCCGGTCATATAACACATTTTTCGAAGAGTTGCAATTTCATTTCACTTCTTTTACGATCTGCAAAAATATAATTCAAACATACAATACAAAGAATGCATACGAACTGTCGGTTGAAACAAATAGGCAGCCGTCTGTGCAGTGGACTCGCAGCGTTTTGTACGCGGATGTATATAGTACAGCATATGTGCTAGGCACTGAATCGCTGCAGACGAATCTGCGTGTGCGTTTTACACGTAAACGGTGGGTCCTGGGCAGTTGCGACATAAGGACAAATTTTGTTATCTAGACCATGCTGCTCAATAATTCATCATTAAAAGAAAGAGATTCCTGACTGTGAAAGAGTTGGCAGGAAAAATAGGGTGGCCATCCCTGTTATTTCCTGTAAGGGGAAATGTATTATTGTGAGTTTGCTCTTAAGTTGAAGATCCCATTAATATAGAACAAACATCGGAGAGTTGTAATTTGATTTCACTTTGTTTCCGATACATTGCAAAAATATATTTCAAAATCGAAGTTGTGAAGGGCTGATTCAGTGTAGGTAGTACGTGTCCTATATATATTCTATTTATTTCTACACAAGGAATCACTTCATGAAGTTTGTCGGTCTAACTGAGAAACATCCTGTATAACTTATATTTATAAAACGGGCAATGATTTATTTCGAAATGTTTATTTCAAAAGGGCTTTCTTTACCGTAAACATGCTATGAATACGTTGTGTCCTTTTTATGGCGTTATTTCAAAATTTGTGAGTGTCTATATCACAATTGGTGATGAACAAATTCTTTACACGTATAATCAAGTAAATGTATTACATATTGTGGGAATTTTTAGAAGAGATAAAACTAGACCAAATTTTAGTGACGTATGTATAGATGGAAATGGCTTTTTCCAAACAACGAGTGGGTAAGCTACTGCTGCGAGTTCCATTCTCACTGGGACGGCTTAGTTGTGAAAACTTCGTACCAAGTTCGTATAAAGTTTTCAAAATTTTGCACAAAGTTCGAACAAAGTGAAGGCTCTCAGGAGTTCGATCGTCTCGGAGGGTGCGACAAAAACCGGCCTTAAATTATTCTCTCGTTTCAAGTAATATTCATCTGCCTTATTCTTGAAATTATTGTTAAGTAGGACCAGTGGGCAACCCAGTGTTGCTAGGACGATGGACACATTCGTTAAACACTGCTGGTTAACTGCCCACTAGAGTGAGGGCATATTTTTATTATCCGGCAGCTGTTAGAAGACATGGTCGCGCGACCGTATCTGGAAGTTGAAGTCGCTCTATAGTCCATTCACGGTTTCATCGGCCTTTTTGAAAGGAACCTTTGAAAAATCTCCCCATGTATGACGTGGTTAGTAATTTCCTAAATACGCCCTGTATCACAAGCGTTTTATGCTTGTGTTAATAAAATTTACTTTTTTTCTGTTAAATTGAAATGTTATTCATATTTTATTTATTAATTATAATGCTTCATTTATAAATAATCTGAATGAAAAACAGGCATAAACTAGGTATGTTGGTAATACCTAGTGAGAAATAGTCCTTATATAAAATACTGTTACAACTGAGTGCGCACGAATGTGGTGAGTTGTCCCCCTGGTGTAATTCTCTAGGCTTAGTTAAGCTTAGTTTGTACGAGGCGGAGGAATATCCTAGAAGTAGAACTTTAGCAGGGCTTCAGAAAAGGCTGAAGTTACAATGAATGGACTATAGTGCAGACCCAGCGTAACAAAATTATCGGTTGGTGAAGAGGAGGTACTACTGCAAACACTCGGGTGATCGACAGTTAAGGTACCTGGTAGTACGTTCAACATCAATGCGCGCTTCTTCGAAGTTGTTGGTTCCCCACGACCATTAATATTCGACCAAATGACGGGTATAGGCTGTTCACGAGAAAAAGAGCACTTTGGAAAGCACGGCTTAAGATCTACTCGTATTAACGTTCTGTATTCCCCCACCATATGTAAAATTGGCATTGCCCATGGGCATCATTACTTTTTTCATGCCTCGGTGAAATGAAATTCTGAAATTATTAAGGAAGTAAATACTTTACAAATCTGCTAATTTTTACATTTTGATGCAATAAAAAAATACAAAGCGATATAAATAATTTTAAGTTATCATAAATGGTTACGTAACACTTTTAATTTGACGGTAGGATATGGAACTACTTTCTATCCATCGTTACCAACTTTACTGGACGAATGTAAGTCAGCGGCAGTTACTTTTGTCTAAGGTTCATTTCTAAAGTGCTCACGTTATCGCGAACAGTCTTTAATAACTTTTACCTTCACGTAACCTCACAAGAAGATAAGCCGTGATCTTGAAGCGTTTAACTGTACACGTGACACTGAAAACACAAGGGAAGTTGTTTGGTTTGACTGCGCTATGAAATTGTACTCTGCATTCCTTACGTGCCACTCATGCGGCAAAATACAGTATTCTCACAAGGAAAGGTCTACTGCTCGGAGGGTTGTGCGTAGGCTAAAAATAAATTGTTCTGTTGTGGCCAATTTTTTACTGTAATTATGAGTCCAATTTCTTCCTTTTGGGAAAATGATGAGATAAACATGTAATAATGGGATATGTTTAAACCTGTGCGAACTACATAGCAGCACCCCCTTAAGGCGGCCGTCTAGTAAGGGAAGTGTTTGTGTGAAGCAAAGATCGATGAAGAGCTATGGTCCGTGCCGACCGGCGTGTGTAAAGCAGTATCGCATTTACGAGCCACGTACTTACTCAACTGGCGTAAAGTCTTTCCGTCGGATACCCCTGAACGTGGCTTTAAGCACTCTGTGCACAAGTGTGTGACTTTGTGACACAAGTTTTTTCTAAAGTGTTATTCAAATTTCCTTCCATTTAACAGACGATGTTTCAAATGTCCAGTGCTTAAATTGGTGCCACTGAGTATCTGAATCATCCCATTGAAATAGGGTGAGAATTGAATATTATTTCTGTGTGACACAAAAAAAGGCACTGAAACTTGTCACAAAGTGACCTACAATTATTACAGAATAATAAAACACATCACCGGAAACTGAGTGAGTTGATAGCGCCGGAATGATGGAATTATGCCATGCATTAAAAAACTTAAAAACCTGGTAGCAAAGTGTTAGCTCACGCGACACAGGGGAATTTTGTATTTTCATGTTCGACAATTTAAAGTATTCCATTAAAACATCGCACGTACGACATAATTGTGGCAGTTGAAACACTCTGGATGAAAATGGCCGGTTTTGGCTGCAAAGGTTTGTTTAAAGCTATGGACGTTCAACGCCGTGGCAGATGACTTCGTAATTAAATACTGGAGCCGCACTGAACATCAACGTTAGTAGTGTGAGACGTAGGTAAAGTCTGTTCACAATAAACAGAGCAGTTTTGAAATCAACCTTAGAAAATAGTCACTGCCCCTACCTGCATGTATTTAAACAGGTGCCTTGAGTGACATACGCTCAGTAAAGTTGGTCAAGTGAAAATGTGAAATGATTAGGAAAATACATATTATACAAATTTGCTAATTTTTACACTTGGATGCATTAGAAAACAGAGACCGAAAGAAATAATTTGAGTTATCACTAATGGTTACCTAACACTTTTTATTCGATACGATACTACTCTCCATCCATCGTTACCAACTTTACTGGGCGAATGTTACTCCGTGCGCCCATTAAAATATATACCGGCAGGGCAGTTACTTTTTCTAAGGTTCTTTTCTAAAGTGCTCACGTTTTCGTGAACAGCCTTTGTGTATGTTGTTCCTGTGGCATAGATAATATTAAGCTGGTGCAAATGCTGAACCCGAATGCAGAGAGGGTAAAGGTGCTCCCAGAGAGCCCTCATGTACGGTTATGTCCACCATGCTTCCTTCGTATCAGTGCCCGTAAGTTTCCAAGATCACTAGAAAATGAACACAACTTTGTATTTAAACATTCATCATGATCTGTCAAGATCACCGCACAGAACTTCCAAGCCAACACAATTATTCAGTTCTGTAAACTGTTTCAAAGCAACTTGAACAATTGAGCTAAAATTCGTATCATGCAAAATTATACTCTATATTCAAACCATAAATATTTCCGAAGAACTCTTAATACATGAGAGTGTGCCTCTTTCCGCTCTTAAAAACGCAAATAATATTTCTTATAATAGTGATACATGAACTGCACAATGCGTAACTTTTTAACGATATCCTGTGTTCCCAAGTACGAGCCCTAGCAATGCGTTCCTGAGTTGAGGAATTCATGGCAGCAAATTTAATAAAAATCACGTCCCAAGGCAGTCGACGAGGGTAGCGGTGAATCCTTGTCACAGTTTCTTAGTAGCGCCAAGCAGCACAGTTATTAGTATGAAAGTGATCGCGCCAGCATTGCGACGTGTGACGCGTGTGGACAGGTAATCCCGCATGCTCGCGCTTTTAGGGCCAAGGACCAGAGATCAAGGATAGTATCAGCACCTTGGGGCCTTCTGTGAAGAGCCTGCCTCATAGCACAGACATATTTCATCCAGTAAAGGTCTCGGAAACAAATTGCAGATCTCAGCCCAGGAGAGAGCCTGTTGCTGTTTCAGGTTGCCAACGCAGTTCTCAGAACCTGTTGTAGCTGTTGCCTAAAAGCCACGTTGTTCATTTCGTTGTGAATACGTCTTTAAATTTGCTACCGTAGTGGGAGGCAATCCAGAAAATCCGATGATAACAAAATGGGGTGATACAGTTCGTTTCGCCGCGTCTCATAACTTCCGCGGAGTATAACTTTTGACTAGGAGAAGCTACGACCCTCGTTCAGGTTTCAATCGACAGCTCTCGTCCAGATAAATCGATTGCGTGTACAAAAACATTTAAGTGGCGTGTTATAGTGAAATTGTATGCGTTTAATG
This sequence comes from Dryococelus australis, assembly GCA_029891345.1. Taxonomy (NCBI): domain Eukaryota; kingdom Metazoa; phylum Arthropoda; class Insecta; order Phasmatodea; family Phasmatidae; genus Dryococelus; species Dryococelus australis. The sequence goes on from CM056993.1 coordinate 316,285,962, forward strand.
TAAAAAATTATGAAAACACAATTTCGTCATATACTCGTCAAAAAGTCAAATCGAAATACAGAGAACGTATACGGTTGAAAAGAGCATCTCAAAAGCAATCCAGTGATACCCATGAAACCCCATATGATCAAGTGAGGCTGTGTCGGGAACGTAAAATAAACAACAAGGCGTCTGAGTGCGTCAACGTAGGCATATTCACGCAAAACAAACGGCCGTGTCCCCAACACAGCCAAACCAAATCTTTAACTGTATATTTGCACAACATTTTACCCTTTGCATTATTGCTCGGACACGTGGTTTCAACCATTTCGTCACGTGTTACAAGCTTAAAAGAGTGAAGAATAAGGATGCTGTAAAAGAATATACTTTAAGGACGTACCTACAAACTACCGGTGGCATTGGTTTGTAACTGGTTTATGTGCCTGCTGAATGGCTAAATAAACGAGCTACAACTATTTTTTTTGTTTATTCTAATATGCATGAATTAATACTCGTATATGTTCGAACTTCTTTCATAAATACATTCCATACAATTTATTCCGTAAATTCTTATTGCAGATATTTATTGTGACGATTCCGTCCCGTCACTTCACGATATTTTATTTACATGAGTTATTCAAGACAATACAGTCTACTTTGGCTTGGACACATATTTAGGGTAGTCAGATGTAGCGTTTCACCAGGAACAATTCTGTTGTTTACATGTCTTGTTTCGGGTATTGTTCTTGTTTCTATCAGTACCGTCATTTTCCTTAGTTAATACTGCAAAACTTGATAACGGTTGTAGCATCATTTGAAGAAACGCGTAGTCTCTTGAAATCGCACTATCTACGTTATAATAATCAGATTATGTTTAAACCTTTACAGAGTAAAAATAGTTTCCAAATACAACAATTTGCCATGAAGATCAAATGGATTGATGAACGAAACTGAAAATCGTGTAACTTATCAAACATGACTTGCTTACATTTTCCAAATATAATGAGACCTGTAGTGATTTTGATAAAAAACGTACTTGTAGACAAATTATTTATGAGAGTTTGTATACTATTTTGGCTCTGTTGAGTTAATTTATTAAGTATATTTATAAATCTGGTTAATAAGATTTGTGTCGGTTATGTGTCCACACGAACTTCATTAATGTTGATGCATCAAAAATGCAATGTCTCCAATACATGTTTTGTTTTCCTTTTCGAATACATGACAACCCTTCACATATTACAATAACATTGTATAAAAAATAACTGTTCAACATTTCACATGTGTCTATGCGTGTTTTAAAATAGGAAAATTACGGTGTATTTACAATTAAAAATAAATAAATTACTGAATCGAAGTATTGTCAAACTGTCAATACTTAGTTTAGTAATGAAATAATAATTTTAATGCGCCATGATATCGTAACATTCATACACAGTAAACTGACTGACATCGTAGTTACATTTGGTATTGAGTGTGTACTGTAGCTGTTAGATACAATGTTGTTCAAGCTATCTCGTAAGCTGCCTGCTTCAAAGTTATCTACAGCAAAACGTCAGATACTCAGTGAACAGCATTACGTGAACAGCAAAATAACTATAATTTCTGATCGAATATACCTCGGCACTAACCTAAGTAGTGGTGTGTGTGTGTGTGTGTGTGAGAGAGAGAGAGAGAGAGAGAGAGAGAGAGAGAAAAGTACGCGTAGCGCAAATAACTTATTTTGAATTGTGGCTCATGTTATGAATGACTTAAAGTACCAACCCTTAAGACTCAACGAAGAATTGCTTTATGTCTACGAATATGCCAGTACTTATACTCATTCCGATAATGAAAAAATCTTTAACTCAGGCTTTATACACAGGATGATTGACAGCGCTCGTATCACCCCTTTTTCTCGGCAACAACACGACACCAGGTGTTCACGGAAAAATTGGGATATATATCCTATATGAATAATCGATTTGTATAGGCTATTCACGGTAAAATGAGCACTTTTGAAACCCATGCTTAAGATCTACTTGTATGCACGTTGGGTATTCTTCTGCCTTGTGTAAAATTAACATTTCCATGGGCTTCATCACATTGTCATGCGTCAGTCAAGTGAAATTCTGATGTTATTATAAATGTAAATATTTTACCAATCTCCTCATTTTAATACTTCTATTCATTAAAAAAAAAAAAACAGAAAGTGAAAGAAATAATTTAAGTCATCCCATGTGGTTACCTAACACTTTTTATTCGACGTTAAGATATGGAACTACTTTCCATCCATCGTTATCAACTTTACTGGGCGGATGCCACTCAGTGCGACCGGTAAAATATATCCAGGTAGGGGCAGTGCAATTTTTCTAAGATTGATTTCAAAAGTGCTCACTTTAACGTGAAGGGCCTTATTAATTCCATTCTACCGAACATACAGAAGTAGTTGTTTGGGAGGTGAGCTTTGAAACAGGGTTCATAAATGGTATCGTTGGATAGATCGCCTAAAAGGAAACAACATTTATTAAGACAGTTATTTTCTGACGTACGTAGTTTACGCATAATAAAATTAATCATGTAAGTATATGGCTTGTGACATGTGTAGTTTACGTACAATGAAACAGAACGAAAACTATTTTTATTCTTTCTACAATCAAATGGAAATCAACGAAACATGTTTTTCTGGTGTGCATACCTAGTTTACGTACACTCAAAAGGACGTCGGGTGTACTGTAAATACTGGTATGGTGTGAGAGAACCATTGTGAAATGGGAACTAGGAACACTCATTCGCACACATCAATCTTCATAAGTGCTCGAAATGTCGACCATTCTGTATCAGACACGACTCTACTCTCCTTCTTATGTTCGCGGTTGCACGGCGCACCTCAACATAGCTTAGAGATCCACATGCTGCTCTGATTATGTCTTTCATGTCTTTCTTCGTTGTGGCCAAGCTTCAGAACCCATTCGTCCGATCCACCGTATAGGGAATAACATGTCAGCAACTAGCCGAGCTCTGCGTGAAAAGTGAGCAGGGCAGCCATCCTGTTGAAGCCACAATGCTGATCTCAGAGCAAGAGGGACATCTTCCATCAGTTGATAGAAAATATTCTCTAAGGAAGTCTGCATACGCTGCACCATTCAAGTGCTCTTAAAAAAATTTGGTCCTATAACACGATGTCCAAGGACACACCTAGTATTAAGGCTACACACATGCTGGTTATCCACTTGACGGAGCTAATGTGGGTCGACTGCAGACCAGTAATGGGCATTATGTATATTAACAACACCATTACTCTTGAATGTGGCCTCATCAGTCTACAAAATGTTGCTATGAAAAGCACGGTCCTTGCTCAGGTACAAGTTGCAGAAATCAACGCGAGTAGAAGGATTTAGTTCCGTCGGGCATAAGGGCACGGAGCACAGAAAGAGCCGACCGGCTGCCGTGTTGTGACGTCACCCAGCGGCCATATTGGAAGCCAGTGACCGTTGACCATAGAATTAAGGGCCTTGACGCATTACCTTTGTCCTTTGTCATCAAAAATTAAAAAAAAATCCAAAAATTCCCCACAAAAAAAGAGAATTATAATAAATTATAATAATAAATATTTAAAACTCCTGTCCCCATAACAGTCATTTTTCTCTAATAATTTCCTTTTTCCCTTAACATTTCCCCCTTTTTTTGTAAAAACTCTAAAAAGTATCAATAAATTCATAAAAGACAACATCGATATTATGTTAATGACTGCTACCGCCATATTGGCTGCAGGTGACACTGACCTTGATCCCTAACCTTGAACGACCTTGAAAACCAAAACTCAAGAAAAAAATGAATTTAAGTCAACGAGCATATTGTGTTATTGACTACTACCACCATATTGGATACAGGTGACCTTGACCTTGACCCCATGACCTTTAATGACTTTGAAAACAATAACTCAAGAAAAATTCATAAAAGTCAGCAGAAATACTATTTTATTGACAACTACCTACATATTGGAAGCAGGTGACCTTGGCCCCTCAACCTTGAAAAAATCGACAATAATTCCATACAGTCAGCGAGCATATTAAGTTACTGACTACTACCGCCATATTGGTTGCAGGTAACCTTGCCCCTGACCCCATTACCTTAGACGACCTTGCAAACCAAACCTCGAGAAAAATTTTTATATAATCGTGCATATAGTACAATGGCACTTTATACAATTCTTTTTAATTATGTTAATTTTATTTCTGTGGTTTTTAAATTTTAATTACATTTTGACAAATCAGCCAAACATTAAATAAAACACTTTATTTTTCACGCGTATTTTTTATTCACTAAATTTACTGCAATCACTCTTGTCCAAAAAAATTCGCAATATTCTTCAAAATATATGTATCTCAATACATGAAACTTTGTTGTTGGTTAGTCTTTTATGAATCTCGCCATTCACACTCGTGTTGTCCTTGTGCAAAATCATCATGCCATTTATTACTCCGATATACTGTGCAGGGCAGATAGTTAACTACGATTTTGAGTACATGTACCGAAGTCATAAGAGACGTGCTTGCAACAAACCTAGTACAGATGAAAAGTGCACTTCACCTTTACAGGTCTTTGCATGTCTAAGTAAACTATCGGTACGGCTGATCTTCTTACCGCATCTGCCACACAAATATGACATACGACAGGGAGTTTTGGCACAGTGAAAGCTTTCATAGCATCGTACATCGTGGTGGAAAATAAACGTCATGTCACAAAAGTGACACTTATGAGACGTAGTGGTTGAGGAAAAGACTCGGGCGGACCTGTTGGAGATGTAGGTGCTGGAGATAAAGAAGCAGGGAACACCGGTAATGGTTTTCTAGATACCCCAGCCAAAGAGATAGATGGCGATGCTACCATAGGAATGCCGATCGAAGACGTTGATGGCACTGCTGGTGCCACTCCCGAAGAAGTCGATACTGCCGTAGCTACTATTAGCTTTTTTGGAACGTTCGAAGACATCGCAGATGCAGAATAATACTTAGATGCGAAGCTGCAGAAGCTAGCCAAGAAAACGCACCTTTCACTGCAGCTGCTCTCAAACTAAGCCTCTCAGTTGGCCCCCAACTGCTTATAATTACGTGTATGCAAGCGCTATGACGTCATATTGATTTTTAACCAATCGGATTATACCATTAATACATTGTTCGAACACCGGCTAGCCAATCACCGGGTTGCCATGTGAGTGCAGCTGACCAATCACATGAAGGCATTGAGACATCACACACAGGTAAGTAGGCAGGCTTTAGATGCTAGTTCCTCGATCACTTACCATGCAGTTTTATCTTCAACAGTTTTTTCCAGACCAGTTTTTCGCTGAGCTCGAACTCATGGATACAATGAAAAGCGGATAACTGACTCCTACGGACTGACTCCTACGGACTGACTCGTACGGACTGACTCCTAAAAACTGACTTCAGTTTGCGGAGCTGATTGCGGGGTTGATTGCGATTGCACAGCTGATTTCCGAGCTGATTGTGATTGCGGAGTTTATCGCAGAGCTGATTGCGATAACGAAGCTGATTGCCGAGATGATTGCAGAGCAGATTGCGATTGCGGAGATGATTGCGGTGTTAATTGCTGTTCTGGTTACGATTGCGGTGCTTATTGCGGTGCTGATTTCAGTGCTAAGTGTGGTGCTAAGTGCGGTGTGTGTATGGATCACATGTTGAAATAAATTGTCCATATTTAAAAATAAAACTATGTAGTCCTTCCTCCAAAGCTGAAAGGTGAACGTTTTATTTAACAATCTCGCTATGAAAGGTACAATACAAGCCTCCACAGTGCTTCCCAATGCATATCTTGGCATGATCTTTCGATGTATTGGCTTGCATAGACTGCATGGGACCAGTGTCGTAATGCCTCATTGTGCGAAAAGGACTCTTCGTACTGACCATTCTCTCATGCCGACGAGTATTTTGACCATAGGTGAAAACTCGATCGCAGAATCGGCACTGGCGGCAACCACTTAGCGATGATGCGGGCCGCGGCTCCGTGATCGCGGAAGTCAAAGGCATCCCTTCGTATTCGCAATTCATCTTCGCGGTATGGGAGCACTTTGAGAATACCCAAATACTTGTTCGCCCCTGAAGAAAACATGCAGGTACAAAATTTAATCTATACATAATAAGGTATAATCCTATCTTATATAATATAAATTATTCTTTACATATTTATGTATATTCCTATCTTAATATATATGATTGCACCTGCGTGTTTCCTTCTGGGGGGAATGAGTGCTACCATACCACGAATATGAATTGTAAATACGAAGGGCTGATTTTGTAACAATATTATATTAAAAATATGCTTGTATATATATATATATATATATATATATATATATATATATACATATAAATTAAAAATAATTTTACATTTACATATTTACATATACATAATTATGTATAGAATCAATTTTAAATAATCCTATATTTACATATTTATATATACATAATTATGCATAGAATTAATTTAAAACAATTTTATATTTACATATTCATATATGCATAATTATGTATAAATTAATTAAGAATAATTTTATATATACTAATTTATATACCTAAACATAATTATGAAAAAATAAATTAAACATAATTTTATATTCCTATATTTATATTAGCATAATTATCTATAGAATAATTTTAAAATATTGTCATATTCCTATATTTATATATACATGATTATGTATAAACTAATTTTAAAATAATTTTATATTTACTAATTTATATACCCTTACATAATAATGTATAAATTAAATTAAACATAATTTTCCATTTTTATTTCTGTATACATAAGTATCTGCATGTTTTCTTCTGGGGCGAACGATTATGTGGGTTTTCTCAGAGTGCTCCCAAATTTTTTACATTTAAATCTTATGGTAGATGTTTTTTTGTGGGCACAAGCTAGGCTCTTTACTGTTAAAAGAACCACATTTTAAATATTTAACCGTTACACCAAATTCAATAAATTGTGTAGCAATCTACAGGAAAAAGAAAACCTCGTATGCAAGTTGCCATGGGAAAAAAACGTTATTTTATTCGTAAAAAATATACATTATGGTTTGCACGGGAAAGACCATACCACACGAGTTGAATAAACGTCTGACCCACAACTGGCTCCTACAGACTGACTCCTGCAGACTAACTCCTACAGGCTAACTCCTGCAGACTGACTCCTACAGGCTTACTCCTACAGGCTGACTCTTATAGGCTGACTGCAGATTGCGGAGCTGATTGGGATTGCAAAAATGATTCCGTAGCAGATTCCGGACCCGATTGTGGAGCTGATTGCGATTGAGGAGCTGATTTTCAAAGATTGATGGAAAGACTGACTCCAGCAGACTGACTCCTGTGTGTGATGTCTCAATGCCTTCATGCGATTGGACAGCTGCAACCACTTGGCAACTAGATGATTGGCTTGCCGGTGTCCGAACAATATATTAATGGTGTAATACGATTGGTCCAGTCAATATGACGTAATACGCTTACGCGTATATTATAGACAGTAGGGAGGTTACCGGAGAGGTTTTGCTTGACCATGGCCATTGTGAAAGGTGTGTTGTCTTGGCTAGCTTCTGCATATAAGTCTTATTCTGCATATGCGATGTCTTCGGGCATTCAGAGCTAATGGCAGCTATGGCAGTGCCATCGACTTCTTCCGGAGTGGTAACCAGCAGTGTCATCGACTTCTTCAGCTGTCTCATCTACGAAATATTCAATGGTGCCATCGAACTCTTCGGCTGACGTACCTAGAACACCACTGCTGGCATTAGCTGCTTCTTTAGCTCCAGCACCTACAATTCCAACAGGTCCGTCCGAGTCTTTGTCTGAACCACTACGTTGCTATAGCCCACAGCGATAAGCTCTTCCCTCAAGGAAGTTTTGAAATATTTTAAAGTGACGTTAAAATTTTTGATTGATACCGAATTGATTTCGTACTGAAAAAAAAACGTATCAGTTGTGTCAACAATAATTTCTCCGATACGAAATGTAACAACATAAATTAATACATTCTGGTTTATATCAACTGTAGCAATATCGCCGTGTTTGTGTCGGGTATATGCTTATGCTATAACCGCGAATGTGTTAGTTATGCCAACTGCAGCCTAGGCCTTGACACTTCGAGCACATATATTAATAGAGTGCTCATTGGTTATTGCTGCTGTTTTTTCTTTTGATGTCGACATCTAACTGACTAGGAGCATCATCTTTGTCGCTGGTTTTAACACTTGGTTCTGCCTTTGGAACGCGATAAGGCCTCAACTGTGTAATATTGAATTTACCTACTGGAATGCCTTTCATATCAGCAAGTTCGTAACAGTTGTGTAAAACGCTGATAACTTTGATCGGAACTTCGAAAGTTAAAAATAACTTTTTCGTAACGCCTTCCCAGGCACTGCTTGTAGGATTACTACGACGCAAAACAAGATCGTTTAGGTTAAATATCATTAATTTGCTTGTTCTATGACGTTTCTTCCGGATTTCAGTCGCTACGAAAAGTCTTCTTTTCGCTAAGTTTAGAAGCTCTTTTCTTACTACTTCGGATATTTCTCCACAGTATACACTTCTATCTGTCTAGTTTAAATTACTGGTAGTCGTAGTTGGGTGAGGGGTTTGAGCAACGCTCACATTCATCGGTAACGTCAGATGTGGAAACAACGGAGCAAGTGGATTTAATCCTTCGTTCCGTTGAAAATAACCCAACTTTGTGGTAGATTCGTTTGCAAGTTGGAATCAGAATTCGCATGAGTTATATTCGTCCCATTTGGATGCGGTGAGTAAGTCCACGGGGGACCACATATAGTATTGTAACCATTATTATGGTTATTACTCGGGAGGTGCACATTGTTAACTGTCAACATTCTTGACTGTGGATCAGCCTCTTGCGAGTTCTTGTCAATGATACGACTGTCACCGGTCGGAGATTTCGGCCTTCTTAACTTGCCTCTGCTCACATTGACTTGCAGAACATACACACTACCGTCGGGATGTACGTAAGCGTTTGAAGGTGGTGTGCTCTTGTTGTCACTATTTCCTTTCTCGTCCCGTTTATACCTTTTTCGGTACCCCGGGGAAAACCTCTTATTTCGCCTTTTATAAGCATAATTATTAGTTCTATCTTCGGAATCATAAATTGTTGGAGGTGCTTGGGCATCCATGCCCTCCTCTAATACTTCAATATTATTTACGCGTGGATGATTGTTATTGTGGTTCAGTGAATTTTGTCTTTGCCCTGAACCTGGATAAAGCGGATTGGTACGCGCTGGTAAGGGTTTTTCCGCTTCCCTCGCAGCGTTAGACCTTTATCGTCCATTTTGATCGATCTTCAGAATTTACGATGTGGACTCGTTTAGATTTGCGAACGATCGATTTGCCAACCGGTCTTGGTATCTGAGAGGTAAATGAGACACGACTACTTCCACAAATTCCTCATCGCACATTGGTGCGTCTATATGTCGAGTACGCCCAAACATTTCACCATAGTGTTGTTCGAGCGATTTGTTTTTCTTGGGATCAAATCTCTCCTAGTGTAAACGTGCTCGCAGATTACCCTGAATACGGGCGTTCCAGTATTCTTTTAGGAATTTGTCTTTGAATTGTGAAAGGGTATGGGCTCTATCCTTTTCCACCTTCTACCAGTAGAAAACTGTTGCCTTCATGCTTAAAGCTAAGCACAGCAAAATCTCGGGTTCACTGAAATCAAATAGCCTAGCATAGTCCTCTAATTTCTTTAGGTAGATTACTGGGTTTTCGCAGCCCTGTCCGGGAAATGTGGGTAAACCCTCACTCCACTGCTTGGCAGGATGATGCCACATTGCCGCAGTCAAATTTACCATTGAAATAAGGAACTGTTTAATTAGTCTGATTAATAGAACTTGATTCAAGTGTTGTTCTATAAGTTGATTCTGAAGTAGTCCTATGTACGGTTTCACTAACCGATTCGGATGTTGTTAAGTCCATTAGAGCGATTTTTCGAACATCAAGTTCAACAAGCTTATTCTGTAACTTTTTTTTTTTTTTTTTTTTTTTTTTTTTTTTTTTTTTGCAAATTTAAGCACTCTGACGCATTCTTATTGAATTTCGCCTCGAGACGTCGTTCAAAATTCACTAATTAATGGTCTACATTTTCCAAAATACTTGTATTCGAACTAGTTAAAACTTCGGTTTGCTTTTTTTCTACAGCTGTAATACGTGTATCTAAGACACACATTTGATTTTCTATGTATATTCGAGTGCGTTCTGCCTCGCTGGATAGTTTTACTTCTATGGACTGAACTCGCGATTGCACGTCATTAACACTAGTTTGGACAGCTACGAAGCTTTCTTTGGTGGCTTCTTTCAATTTTAACAGTTTATCTTCTACTTGCGACTGGGTTTCATATAAATTGTTCTGAAATCCATCCAGCGTATTCGCATGTGTCGTTTGATTGTCTTGTAGTACGGACACGGTCGTCTCAAGTGCGGTCAAAGCTGAGGTAGTGTCATCTATGCGTTCGCTTACTGTGGAAATGCGATTCTATACATTAACTATATGCTGTGCCAGTGTATTAGATTTATTATTCTGCTCACCAAAACGAGCGTGAATGTTCGTACTCAATTCAGCATATTGTGTGGTTATGCTACCATTTTGTTCCTTAATTTGAGCGGTAAGCATTTGGAACATCGCCAACAACTCAGGATTCATGCCTAGATTTTCAGTTGGCTGATTAACTCGCTCGTCTACATGAGCCATTATGTTGTTACTTATGATGAACTTTACCATCTCCTCACGATCACTGTAAAATTCTCCGTCAATACTATTGGTAGGCGTAACCACTGGTATAAACTCTATGCTCAACGTATCAGAGTTAGCATCATTCTGACTTACAGCCCCACTATTCCTTAACGTGCGCATAGAACCTCTAAGGAAATATGTTCTACGTTCCATTTGCAGCGATTGCCTGTAGCGACAATATTTAACCCCTTCTCTTTGGTGCACATATTAATGCAACAATATCTTTGATAACACTTCTATAGTAGCCTTAACTATACCTCTATGGACTTCCACTGTAAAATAAGATGTCATCAATTTTTCTCCAACAAAATTATATCAACGTATCAGCTATTTTCATAGGCCCCACGTTGGGCGCCAATTTTTCTGTACAGTTTCATACAGAATTATTTAGAAGAGTGTAGTTCATGAATGTGGAGATATGGGCGCCTTTTCACATGTATATTTGAGAACATCTACTTAGTAATTCTATTCAAGAAAAAGTATGAAAAAAACAAATTTTATCTTCAGAATTATCACCTTAAAACATAATGCTTTCTCGGATCATAAAGTCAAAAACTTGCACTAGTAATTATTTAATAGTGCAACCTTAAGATATGCTCTACCTGCAGAAAGCAGATGTAAAAATCAAGTTTATAACTTTAATAAATAGATAATTCTAACACTACACAGGACAACATGTCAGAACTACCCTTCAAGCCTACAATTAAAAAAGGTAAAGAAGGAATAATTAGAATCTGTTGTCAGAAAACGAATGAGATTTTATTAAGAATATGATTACTTTTAGAAATCAAATTTAGGTTGTTCCTTAAATATTCCATGATATCTCAATAACGAACACCTGCGAATGAATATTAAGCTCGATCAAATGGTCCATGAAACTGCACTCCTACATGTGCCATCGACCAGCAACTCAGTCTTACAAAACAACGAAAACTCTCGATTGTGTGACCTTGAGCCTCACATCAAATAATAATCAGGACTTCTGAGACTAAGCCACTTTGATGAATCACTGGCTGGAGAAGTTTGAAAGAAAAGTTCGTTATGAAAATTTGGTTCATGTATAACTTTAAATGTAATATACGCCTTACTTGACGTAATGTAGACACGAAGTCATGAAGATCTGGTTGCCATCAAAGTCAAAGGTCCACCAAACCATAAGTTATGAAAACTGGTCATTAATATTGGTCCAACACGTAGATGTAGCCGTCAAGGGTGGACGACAAACTTTTTTACAGCAGCTTCCATTTCGTGTCCTCTCAATTAATGTTCGCACAAAACATTCCAAGCAAAAGTTAAAACCTCTGCCTGGTTACCTTCACGAATCTGCACTTCTACATGTAATACAAATGGACAAATGGCAGAGACTAACTGTAAATTGTATAAATAGTTTTTCAAGTGTCCATATTGTAGCTTTATCACAATTATTTAACAAATTCTAATAGACATTAAAAATATATATTTAAGCAGGGGATAATATTGTTATGTAGTTTAACAAGTGAATTATTGTATGATAAAATGAGTACTGAGTGAAATTATACGTGAAAACCAACTGTAAGGGAACTCCTTATAATGTGTTTATACTATAACCGCGAATGTGTTGGTTATGCCAACTGCAGCCTAGGCCTTAACACTCCGAGCATATATATTTATAGAGTGCTTATTGGTTATTGCTGTTGTGTTTTCTTTTGAGGCCGACATCTCAAACAGCTGACTAAGAGCATCATGTTGTAGTAAAGCCATTTGATACAATCTTTACAGTAGTTGCATCAAGTGTAAGTAGTTTGCCATGGATTATAAACAATATACGGTTCATTTACAAAAACGTAGTATGTACGAGTGAATTATTTGCGAAATGTGTTTGTATTGTTACATTTACATAAGTACTTATTATTGGCATTTATACAATCTATATATATATATGGATGTTATTTTGTTTAAAGAATTAATCAACAGCTTAATTATATTGCTCGTTCTATGTCGATAGTGCCTCTGTTGTCAAGTTCTGTGTTCGCCTTCAGCTGTCAGTTTTTGAATTTAATGTATTCGCGTTAATCTATCTTTGACATTTTTGTTTGTTATTTTTTGTCAAAACTAATACAAAAAGCCTTTTTAATAGTACAGCCGACCTCCCGCGGCGCAGTCGGTTGGTGCGGCACGGATCTGGGGTGTGGGAGGCCCTGGGTTCAAATCCCGGGTAAGGCATGGATGTTAATTTAAGTTAGGTTATAAGTTAGTCTGTAAGCCGTTCCCTGCTAAGCTTTCAAGCATAAAACCGGGGGATGTTAATAAGCCATTTACATTACAATACAATTTTAAAGTACACAATTTAATAAAGGGGCAGCTTTTAATAGATTTCGATTTAGATGAATTTAAACCACTATCATCGTGTTTCATTTCAAAAGAACGCAATTTTCCAAACGTTAGCACCACTACTCGTAAAAATTACTTAAACTGTTTCAAAACTTTGCGTACATCCCTCAACAATACATGAATTTACCGCTTTTTATTGCGGAAAAATACTTTCAAGCGTATACAACAAGCCTCCCTAATCCTTACCATGCCCCTCGTCAGCTGTTTCCGTGCGAGCTCCAAAACAAATTGACGGTATTGACCATCGAGGTATGATCGAAGCCTTTACTTCGGAGCTGTTACAAGCCAATCTGTCGTGGGATGAACATCGTGCTCGTGGCTGCTCACTCTCCAGGATCTGCCCGCCCCTTGGGACCAGCGACGGCGAGGTGCTTCTGCGAGTACGACGAGACTGTATCAGCTTGGGTGAGGCAACTATTCCGCAACTCGTCGCGTCCCCAGGTGGCGGATGGGGAAACCCCAGGCTCTGGGGTGGCTAGGAATAATCCAATACCAGTCCGTGGACCAACTGGCCGGTGCGAAAGCGCCGTCCTCGTGGACGTCGGGAACCTGGGTGGCTCAGTACGAGATGGCGAAGCGCATCTACTGGAGGTGGTCCAACTATCTAGACTGGGAGGGGGATCTCGAGGTGCCACAAGGGCGAAGTATTGCGAAGCTCACTGCTGGGTTATGAGGGCTGCCGACTGCAGATCCGTGAGAAATGGATTGGAATGCATCGGACCTTGGGAGCATCATCGATGTCAGCCTTCACTTCGGGGCCAGCAGATTCGCCACCATCACTGGTAGATGCCGGATATCTCGCAGAGCTATTTTTAATAGCTCACCAAAACCGATTATTTTGGACGATGCGGAGTAGGTAGCTCCCCGATGAGGTTTCCCTGCCTCCAGCCACGGCGCGGAGACCCTGATGTCGGCGCAGAAGAGCGAAGATGGAGTAGGTGCCATGACTGGCCTGCCCAGTTTTCGGACGCACTCGACGAGAATCAGGAAGGCCCTGCATTATCGCCGTTGCCAATATTGTTGTGCTGGATCGCCTGCACAGAAATATTGGCAGTAGTTCAAACTCAAGGGCGCCTGCGCCCACAAGACACACCCCCTCTCTTCTAGATTTTCAACCACACAACATTACAAAGGATGGATCCCACACCAGCTGTTTCCTGTAGCATTTTTACTAATGCACACTCAAGTTTTGAACTTCTTTCTTGTCGGGAGGGGTTTTACGGTGCCTATGCCGGCCCCCCCTCCCAATCGTTCACACCACACCATTCTTAGGTATAGTATCAGCTATAATTACACTATTATAATAAAAAGAGCGGTTCTGGCACACCTGGCATCTGGCGGAGTACCCGAGGAGCACAATCAGCAAAATTTCTGGCGCCGGACTGAGAACTCCAGGAGAGAGAATTTCCCCTTTTTCCCCATCCAAAACGGTCAATTTCGCGTACAAAAACATCACTTTTTCCCTTTTCCCCTCAAAATTTCCCTAATTTCCCTCCCACAGCTGGCGGTCATGTTGGCAGCCAGTGACGGCCACCATTTTTTATGTCCTAATGTGGATAATACAGAGCCGATCCCACATTGTGGCGTTTGACTCATTCTGGAGTTGGAGACATTCCATGACAGCATTCAGGACCGCCATCTTGGATCACGAGCACCATTGACTAACAATATGGCGGACAATTGTTGACCAGCTGAGGATGTCGACCATTTCGGCAGCCAGCACCTCGCCGGCAGTGGCGGTGGGGAATCAAGGCATCGCGAACGATCGGATCTCGTGTAACACAGCAGCCTCCCTTGAGTGTGTGTGTGTGTGTGTGTGTGCGAGTGCATAACAATTATAAATATTGTTGGCTATAATTTCCGAACCGTTTAAGTTATAGTTGCCAAATTCATAACATAGACATCAACCACGACTAAGAGAAGGGTTGCAGGGTCAAATATGCCACATGTCAACTTATAGGCATAGTTGACATAATTTCCGAACTGTTTAATTTATAGTTGTCAAATTCATAACATAAGCATCAACCACAGCTAGAAGAAGGGTCGTAGGGTCAAGAATGCCCCTTGTCAACTAATAAGCATAGTTGTCCGTAATTTCCGAACTGTTTAATTTATAGTTGTCAAATTCGTAACAAAGGCATCAACCACGACCAGAAGGGTCGTGGGGTCAAGAATTCCCCATGCCAACTTATAAGCATAGTTGGCCCTAACTTCCTAACTGTTTAAATTATAGTTGTCAAATTCAGAACATAGGCATCAACCATGACTAGGAGAAGGATCACTGGGTCAAGTATGCCCCATGTCAACTTATAAGCATAGTTGGCTGTAATATCCGAGCCGTTTAAGTTATAGTTGTCAAATTCATAACATAGGCACCAACCATGACTAGGAGAAGGGCTGCGGGGTCACGTATGCCCGATGTCAACTTATAAGCATAGTTGGCTATAATTTACGAACAGTTAAATTTATAGTTATAAAATTCATAACATAGGCATCCACTCCGACTAGAAGGCTTGCGGTATCATTCTTGCCCCATGTCAACTTTAAAGCATAGGTGGCTGTAATTTCCGTAGTTGACTGTAATTTCCGATATGTTGAAGTTATGGTTGTCAAATTCATAACATAGATATCATCCTCGACTAGGAGAAGAGTCATGGGTTAAGTGTGCCATATGTTAGCGTATAAGCATATGTGGGTATAATTTCCGAATCGCTCGAGTTATAGTTGGTAAATTTATTACATAGACATCCACGACGACTATGAGAGGCGTCAAAAGCGATTTCCAAGTAGCCACCAAAATGGTCGACATCCTCAGCTGGTCGCTAATTGTTCTGTGTAGACATAGGTCGTCGATACCAAGATGACCACCTGGAATGAGAAGCTCCGAATTTGATAGAAGCTCCGACCGTTTCAGCCACATTAGGAAAACATCCACCATAATGCGTGAAATTGAGGAAATGCACATTCTGGGATGGCCCTGCTGGGGGCCAGCAGTGGCCATGAGGCAGGTGACGACATCGCGCAAGTGCACATACATCGCCTCCACTGTCGATGGTGGCCATCTTGGCAGTCAGTTAGTGGGTCACCCTGGCAGCACTTCCAGTTCTTGCATTACATTTGCGATACAACTACCAAAAGTGTTATGCATAACCCCCGACGACGACGAGAAGGGGCGCATGGACAACTGTCGGCCAGCCTGCCTCCCCTTTATACTCACCCCTCTCTCTCTCCTTCTCTCCTGGTCCCTCGCACACTCTCCCACCATCGGCACCACCATCTGCCACATTTCATTGCGCTCTATAGCTGTTGTCCTCCCCCTCTGCCTGCCACCATCATCCCTGGCCATACTTCCTCGCTCACTCGCCACTTCCTGGCCATGCTCCAGCTACATCACTGCGCGCCGACCTCCGAGCATACATGTAACAGAGAGCAGACACCCTTCCCGACTTTCGCGCTCAGGGTATAATATAGACATCTACTATGACTTTAAGATGGGTCGTGGGTCAAGTATGCCTTAAGTCAAAATATAAGCATAGGATGCTGTAATTTCCGAACCATATAACATAGGCATCAAATGTAAGTGTGTGGGTGGTCACCCTAGCAGCACTTACTACTCGTCGGCCTAGTGACCACCATCATGGGTGCCCACCACCACCTGCGGCCGTCATTGTACAAATGACCATCGACGGCGCACTGCCTGCCCCACCACCAGCCCCACAATTTGATAGAAAGTGCGACTTCCATTGTTGTAAAATTCATAGCCCAACCATATTGGTAGGGAAAAAATACGACCATCAGCTCACTAATGTGTGCAAATGGACGCCATCGGCTCACTTGTCACCAGCCACCATTTTGCTAGACAGTGTGTCTTCCAAGACGGTGGACCGAATTGACAGAGTAGGAAGTTCTGGTCGTTCGAACCGTTTAATTGTCAAATTCATAGCCCAGCCATATTGGTAACAAAACAATACGACATCGGGCTCAAAAGAAAGCATTATAAATGTAACTGTTTAAACCGGTAGACACACATTTGCACATACGCGCGCACACACACACACACACAGGCACTCCCACCTGCACGCACGAGTTGTCACCCCACACATACAACACATGCTAGAACGAGACGCTTCCTATTACGAAATTAATTATCCCCTACCTTAACTAGTGTAGCAGTGAATACTTGTAGGCCACGAAATGGTACTTACTTCCAGAAAGTCCCCCCCCACCCCAACCCTCGAACCTTCAATACGTGTACGTACTTCCGGACAGACGTTAGTCGCATCCCACTAGGGAAGACCGACCTTGCACTCGTGAGTTGTGTACCGAGACTTCATTGTATGTAATGCGATGTCATTCACAATTAATACACACAGTCATACCTAGACAGCAGAGTCTCCGCACATGCAACATTAACACATGCTAGAACGATAAGCTTATTATTATTATTATTACTAGACGAATAACCCCTACCTTACGTGGGGTAGAAATGAATACTCGTAGGCTGTGAGCACATCCCGTTGTCGACGTTGCCTCGCTGGAAGTGGAGACCGCAATGACCGGTCCCACCTTTCCATACACGGTAGATATTGACCAAGTACTGCATCTCCTCCACCATCTCCCCTCGTCAACGTACATAGTGGTATACTATTGAAAGGAAACAATGCATGTGACCTGAACCAACTTCGAGGTATCGCAGGTTCGATTCCCATAGAGAGTGGTAATACAAGTTGACATAAAAGCCGACATGATGTCTACAACAATGTTAATCATTTCAGTCAGTCCCCGACCTGCACTCGCGTACTAAGCCCATCACACATACACACACACACACACACACACACACAAAACCCACGAACTGCTACTACCATGCAGAGGAGAGGTTCATTTTTACCTTAACTGGTATAGCAGTGAATACCCGTAGACCGCGAGCGCATCTCATCGTCAACGTGACCCCGCTGTAAGAGGAGACCGCAATGATAATCCCACCTCTACGTGCACGGCAGATACTGACCAAGTACTGCATCTCCACCACCATCTCACCTTGACAACGTGCTTATCAGTATACTACTGAAAGAGTATTCACTGCTACATCGGTTAAGGTATAAATAAACCTATCCTCTGCATGGTAGTAGTAGATGTTATAGGGTTGTGTGTGTGTGTGTGTGTGATGGGCTTGGTATGCGAGTGCAGATCGGGGACTGACTGCAATTATTAACACTGTTGTAGACATCATGCCGACTTTTATGTTGACTTGTATTATCACTCTCTACGAGAATCGAACCTGCGATACCTCGAGGTTGGTTCAGGGCGCATGAATTGTTTCCTTTAAAATAGTATACCGCTATGAACGATGACAAGGGGAGGTGGTGGTGGAGATGCAGTACTTGGTCGGTATCTACCGTGCACGGAAAAATGCAGGACCGGTCATTGTGGTCTCCGCTTCCAGCGAGGTAACGTCGACGACGGGATGTGCTCACAGCCTACGAGTATTCATTGCTACCCCAGGTAAGGTAGGGGATAATTCGTATCATAATAATAATAAGCTTATCGTTCTAGCATGTGTTGATGTTGCATGTGTGGAGACACTGCTGTCTAGCTATGACTGTGTGTATTAATTGTGAATGACATCGCATTACATACAATGAAGTCTCGGTACACAACCCACGAGTGCAAGGTCATGCTTCCCTAGTGGGATGCTTTTAACCGTCTGTCCGAAAGTACGTACACACATTGATGGTTCGTAGGGGCCGGGGGGGGGGACTTTCTGGAGGTAAGTAAGATTTCGTGGCCTATGAGTATTCACTGCTACACCAATTAAGGTAGGGTATAATTAGTTTCGTAACAGAAGTTTATTGTTCTAGCATGTGTTGTATGTTTGGGGTGACAACTCGTGCGTGCAGGTGGACGTGCATATATGTGTGTGTATGTGTGTGCATGCACATGTGTCTCTACCGGTTTAAACAGTGACGGCAAGGTAGTGGAGAAAATTGCGTTGTTTTAAGTTTGGGAGCAGGACAGGTGATATTTCGTAGTTTTCTCACCAAACCTTCTGCTGATAGATTTCTGGGCGCCAGGTATTACAGTAGCAATACCAACTAGCTGCAGTAGAGCAGACTCTTCTCCTCCGGGTCGTGTGCCGATGGCCAATGGACAGTGTCCTCCCGGTGCCCCAACAGTCATAATGAAAGAAAATACGTCACCTGTTCTGTGCGTTCTACGCAGTGAGATCTCTGAGCGGCTCACACACCCATATTTAAGTATACGAATATAAAACGCTGAAATACATGATAAAACACTTGCACAGTAAACTGAAATGAAAAGGCGGGAAAGGTAGGGGGCCCACGCCCCTATAGCCCTTAAGCAACCCGAATGAAGATGCAAACTATTCACATTAGTTCATTGGGTTTTATTAACATGCTCCTCCAGGAAGCAAACTTACACGTTGCGCCGGGCTTAACCTGCCAGCAAATTGACATTGATTACAAAAAGGCTCATGGCCACTATTAATTAATATGAGACAACAAGCCTTCCCCGGCAATGCTATTCCGGGCGAAGGTGAGGAGCAGAGAAGTCTTAGGCGGCTAAAAACACACGAAGTTCCGGAAATTAAACAGTCTATTGCAGTGAATGATTGGTTATTAAATGTTGATGTGCCACCCAAGCATGCGAAACGCGGCCCCGCCGGTCAGCACGTCCGACTCCTCAAAACACCGTGGTATGACTAAACTCTCCTTCGCGGTATGCAAGCCAGGTTGGCGGGCAAGCAGGCCGCGTGAACTACTTTTTTACACTTCAATCCCTTACAAATACATATACACGTTGATTACATATTCATAATTCCTGCATAAACAATTCTACAAGACACAAATAAAAACCTCTAATACATGTAACATACTGGACGAGGTGAGATGGGAATGGAACACGTGAAGAATGAAAATAAAGGAAAAACAAGTGTTACACTTAAGCCAACTGGGGCACTTAAAACATATGTTCTTATATAGGTTTATTTGCGTGGCGTCTCTGAGCGTGCTGTAATTAACACTTAATTACACTTTTCCTTAGGTTGCGGTAACTACTTCCTCAAACACGTGCGCACGGGCGCACATAGTTGCTCTGAACCTTGCACTCCACTTGCGCTCTCTTCACAGGCGTTCAATGACTATATTCACTTCACTCGCCGAGTAGCGTATTCCGGATGCGTTGCGATGCACTATTGCACCGGGGTGCACCAGTGCCCGGTAGAGTGCTAATTCCTGCAGCGGTCGCCGGCGACGGGGGGCAAACGGGCTTGCGGGAAGCAGCTGTCGTCAAACTCCCCCCTCTCCTTTTCGAGACCGTTTGAAGCCATCCAGTCACTCGCAGCAGGAGCACCTCTTATGCTCCCTGCGATGAGGACGTAGCACGTAGGGCTCCCTACGTGTTGGTAGCCTGATGATCTTCTGCTGCTGTTGCGGGATAATCTGCACCCTCTGATGCGCTGTGGTAACACCGCACATGGGCGCAGTCCCACTGTAGCTGTCTTCTTCGCCTGGACCTCCTGAGAAGCAGCAAGCCGGCCGACGCGCTAATTTCGCAGCCCCCTTCACTACTTGCATCTTCCCTCCTCCTGCTGCCCTGCCGTTTCTGTCACCGGTTGCGATCCAATAGCATTTCCCTGGCAGATCGATCTTGTGTCACAATCTCCAGGTTATTCCCGCTTGCCGTGCAGGTGTTCGGCGTTTCCGTGGAAAGGGCCAGCTACTCCCTTTCCACGTTTCTTGATGGTGATGTTGGGGCTTCTTCCAGCCTTTTAGGCCGCACGATCGCGCTTGACGGCGCTGCGCCATCGGACTCTGTGACGTGGGTCGCCGGGCTTACCCCTGCCAACGCGGATGCATTGGGTAACAACGGACCCACTCCGTCCTCTTCCGATATACCTCTCCGAAGTGCCTCACCACCTTCTCCTGCCGGGTCTTCGCCAGGGGACTCGTCAGCGCCGTTGCTGTCGTATGGCTCCTGGCCGTCCTGCTGTTCTCCCGCTCCTACGTGCCTGCTATTTACAACGGGAGTCTCCTCTTCTACTCCTCTCACCATCTCGTCGTCCATGGCGGACGTGATGACCTGGTTACGTGCTACGCTGGCTTGATTCTGACCCCTGGTGAACTCTGTGGCATGCCGGCGACGGCATTCCCGTCGACATCCAGTGATATTGCCTCCTCCTGAGGTCCGGGAACACTTTCCCCTCCGCTGGCATCTTGCATTTGCTCGTCTGGAGCTTGGCCGATGTTCCCTTGTACTCATTCCTTGCCGGGACGTCTCCAGCGGCTGCCCGAATGTAGTCTCTGTATATTTGTACTGTCCTCTGCCAGATTCTGACCAAATACGTCGTCATTCCTAGCGCTTGCATGATTCTGCGCGGACCCGTCCACCTAGGCGCTATTCCGGCACAGAAATTTTTCTGGGCTGCAGATTGCGGATGCGCCTTCGTGTAGACAATTTGTCCGTGTATCAAGGCAGCGGGTGGTCTGTTGCTTTGTTGCAACCACCGGGCTGCATACCGTTCCTGCTGGTTCCGTTGTTCGTGGTATTGGTGTCTGCACCTATCTTCCCTTGTGCCACTGCTCTCTGTTTTGCTACTGTCTTTAACGCAGGGGCAGTTTATCTCGCTGGGAAGTAGAATATTTTCCTCTAGCAACACTTGCATGGGTGATTTACCTGTGGCAGCATTTACTCTGAAACGAAGCATGAAGAGTGCGGCAGGCTGGTGATCGGCCCAGCTGTTGTGGTTCTCGCCCACACGGAGACGGAGTTGCGCCTTCAACTCCTGGTTGCGCCTCTCCGTGGGGTTCGCACGGGTGTAGTAAACCGCAGTCTTTAAATGTCGCACTCCCCAGCTCTTGCAGAGTTCGCGCCGTTTCTTCCCGGCAAATTGTGTACCGTTATCTGTGGGAACTTCTTTCGGATAACCCCAACGTGCATAAAATTTATTTGCCAAGATTTTAGCGCTCTGTCCTGTGGATACACTGTTGATTGCATACGCCTGAACCAATCTTGAAAAACTGTCTGTGATTACTAGTTTAAACCGTTTACCCCTGGCAGATTTGGGGTAAGGTCCCATTAGGTCTAGGCAGATTGTTTCAAATTGTTTCCGTGGCCGTCTTGGTTGTTGTTGTTGTTGTTGTTGACACCCGTCTGTTCTACGTGACTTGAACAAATTACACTTAGCACATTTTCTTACTTCATTATGTATTCAGCGTGTTAGGCCTGGCCAAAAGAAATGTGCTAGAACATTTTTCGCTGTCTGTTCTGTCCCTGGGTGTCCAGCCATTGTGCTCGCGTGTGCGTGTGTAAAAACCCATTCTCTGCATTCCACGAGTATGTACAGTCTCCACGTGTTTTTTTGTCACGCGGTGAGCACGTTTCCACTAGTCCTATCACTCGCCATCTTTCAACGTGGTGCGTTGCACACTTGCTTCGCATTTCCCGGGCAAACGCGCAATTCTCTTGCGCCGTTACAATGTCATTGTATAAGTCCGCTACGAGTGTGTCGTCTTCTACAATATTAATCCTGCTTACTATTGCTTCCGTGCGTGGTGCTTGCGTTACAAGTGGTAAAATGTCGTCCCTTTCCACTACGTAAGTTACCATTACCTGTGTGTTCGTAGCTCGGGATAACATGTCCGCGAGCTCGATGCTCTTCCCTGGTACATGCTCTATGTTGTAGTCGTAGGCTTGAGCAAAAACGCCCACCAGGTGAATTTACTTCTCGCTTCTTTCATATTACTTATCCATACTAAGCAGCAGTTGTTTGTCCTCATCGTAAATCTACGGTATTCTAAGTACGGTCTGTACTTCTTTACAGTCCAAATTATCGCAAGACACTCTCACTCATGTCATAGAGACGCTTCGTGCTACCCAATTTTGGCAAGACACTCTCACTCGTCATAGAGACGCTTCGTGCTACCCAATTTTGCGCTTGCGAAATTTATCACGTATTTCTCGCCTGTATTGTTGTATTGATACAGCACGGCGACTAGACCATCCTGGCTGGTGTCGGTCTGTAAAAATAAGTGGCGCGCTGGATTGTATCGTGCCAGTGTGGGGCACGCCCGGAACTTTTCCTTTATGGTCTGGAAAGCCGCTTCTTGTTCGCTACCTCACACATACCGTTTCTGCAGTGGCATCATGTCGGTGAGGGGTGTGGTGATGGTGGTAAAGTTCGCGATATGCTCCCGCAACCAGTTGACAAGCCCGAAGAACTTTCTTTATTGCTTGCGTGTGCGCGGTGCCTGCTGACTATCTATGAGCCCTAGTTGTTGAGGGTTCGGCCTGTTTCCGGATTCGTTTACAAAATGGCCTAGAAATTCCAAATCCGTTTATTCCGAGATGGCATTTCTTTACCACGCAGGTTAGGCCATTGATTTCCAATTTCTCAAGTACCAGTGAAAGGTGGTATAGATGTTCATCCCATGTGTCCGACCAAATTACAACATCATCGAGGTAGGCGAGGGTGAACTCGCCTACGAGGTCGTCTAACACTCGCACCATAATTCTCTGACAAGTTGTTGAAGTGCACTTAGGCCAAAGGGCATGGCACAAAACTCGTACCTCCTTACATCGGGTACGGTGAAAGCTGTTTTTTCACTATCTTCCTGGCGTACCGAGATCTGCCAGTAGCCACGTCGGGAGGTCCAGCGAGGACATAATCTTGGCCTTCCCTAGGGAATGTAATACATATTTGACTCTTATGTACAGTGATATCGCACTACACGTCACCTGATTGATGGGATTCAAGTCGACACAAAACTTCCAGGTCCCATCTTTTTTTGGTGCCAAGGTAATAGCAGCGTTGTATCGGCTCCTTGTCGGCTCTATCACGCCATCTATGAGTATCTGTGATATTTGTTGCATAATTATGCGAGCCTGGTGCGGCAGATAGCTACGTAGACTACTGTAAATCGGCTCTTCCTGTGTCAAGGGGATAGTATGTTCTGCAACTATTATTCTCCTTAAAGCGTAATGGTTGGCAAAAACATGTTTATGTTCTCATAACAAGCACTGAAAAGCGGCTTTGTGCTCTGCAGGTATACTATGTTCGAATTCTGACAGTTTTGCTCCCGGTACACTTTCTGTTCTATGGCTATCTACATTATACACTGTCCGCCTCTCCTTATAGCCAAAATGTACACGTCTTTCTGCAGGTTCAACTATGGTGTTTTGCTCGGAGAGCCAAGGTACTCCTAAAATTATGTCTTCTGTGATTTTATCAGTAACTATTGACATTGTGATAGTTTTAAGTCCCTAATCTTTATTGTAACTGTGGCTTGGCCGACAGGTGACTGTGTGTTTTGACCATTTGCTAACTGTATATAATGTTCTGTTGCTGTTACGTCTGTGCTATTGACAAATCTACTCTTGCATACATTATGGGACGCGGCGGTGTCAACAAGTGCATGGCACAACAAACCATTAACATGTACCAACACTCTTGTGAATTTAGCACTGATGCTACTAACTTTGTTTATTAGCGATCTCTGTGGTGTGACTGTTATGCTGTCGTCCTGGGTATTGGTAAAGTATACGGCAGGCAACTTTACCCCTGCAACCCGATTGAAACCGATCCCACCTGACGAACCAGTTCGTGTCCCAGGGCGCATTAGCGTTTGGTACACTGCTCTCGCCCCGTGAACGATTTTGGAAGCTGTTCAGGTTGCAAACTCTCGGTTGTTCGCTCCTCTTTGCCTGAAAGTCCTGTATATTTCCCTGGTACTGTCCTCGGAAGTGTTCATAATCGCGCGGCTCATAGCACTCTCGTGCACCTCCTGTGTCCCGTCGTGGTACTCAGTGTTTCTTCCAAGGATTATAGCTGCTCTCATCACTTCCTCTAGCCCGCTGTTGAGTAGCGGAACTAGGGCCATCCGATATTCGGGCAAGGCGGTCTCTGCAATAACTTCCAGGACTTCCCTCTATGCTAACTCTGGGTGAAACCTCTTCACCAGGTGTATTTTCTATTGATGAAGGCTGTCAGGGTCTCCCCTTCCTGCTGCTGTTGCCTCCGAACCTGCAGTGGAATGCATGGAAGAATTACACCCAGGTGAGGCCATAGTGATTCATTGATTTCCACCACTGTTTTGCTTCACCTTCCATCTACTTGCCTACACAACCTGGCCATTCATCCTCCGAGACGCCACAGCTCTGCAGTCGTGTAGTGCAGTCACTCACGAAAGCTGACGGATCCTCCGTTAATTGTTCAGAAAACATTGGCTGGGTCTGAAAACGTGTTGGTGTAGGTCTAAAATGCGCATCCGGTTGGTTGCAGTAACTTGATGTCGTCGCTGCAGCTTTGTTTACATTCTCTGACTCTTTGTTTACATCTGTTGAAACTGGTAAAACTTGCGTTATATTGGGCAGAATTGCTGATAAATTATTATTGTATGCTGGTGTAGAGAAGAAGGGATGTCTTGTCGGAATATAGGGCATTTCAGCCAACTGTGGTCGAGGCAGCTGTGGAGCGATTGTTACTGGTGTGGGTTGCCCCATTGGGCCGGAGTCCTTGCGGGTACTACGACGTATTCTGTAGCCGAGATACCACATACGTTGCCTCCCTACTGGCCGTGCAATCTCGACACGTAAATTGCTCTCCCTCTGTTGTTGCCTGTTCCTCCTCTGTTTGGCACTTATGGTAAACTCTGACATTGCACGTTTGGCAATAATGGATCCCTCCATTCATCAACCCTTTGCAGTCCGTGCGTTCACATGCGTTAATGCGTTGCAACTCTGTGGAAAAGTTTTCCCAATTATAAGTGACGTGCTCTTGCTTAATTGGTGGTGAATAACAGTATTTGAAGGTAAACAATAGCCTGTGTATTGTCCCCTGTTCCCTAGTGTTCATGCAGGCTTTGTGGTACCAGTGATTACATTGTTTGCATTTAATGAGCGGGACAGATCATATCGTGGCACCAGTTTACTGAATTAAAGTCCGAAATGACTGAAATAAATTTAGGTGATTCTATTGCCATGCCCTGTTGTACCTCACTCGCGCGATTGATCGCGACGTGGATGTTTGCAGTGCTGGGCTTACGTTCGCACCGACAGTTCTTCGTATCTTTCTCGTACCTCACGATCCAGTCCTGAGGTCGTGGTAGTAGGCACTGCGGACACAACAGTGTAGGCGTGTTGCTGTCGTTCCGGCCAGTCATGATATTTACTAACAGTCCAATGTATCGCGGAAGCGCGGCGCGGAAGCACGTATCGCGAAAGCGCGAGTCGCGGAAGCGTGGCATGGATGACGTCACGGCACGGCATGGCTCACAGCTGATCGCCTGTGCAGCTGGTAGCACGGTTAGGAGATTTTCGTTCCTTCTTCCCACCATCCTTCTTTTCCTCCTCGTCCTCCTCGAGCGTGTGCGACGCAGGTGGTGGACGGGGGAGGATGTTGCAACCCCTTTGTCCTGCTGGGCGCCTAGCGGGCGCGTGGTTGACATTACAGCGGCGCTCCCAAGATGGCCGCTGTCTGCTACCCTCGTGGCGTTTTCCTCGTAGTTGCAGTGATGGCGGCGCTTTTCCAATTTCCGCGCACATTTCCTCCCTAACCAAGTGTTTTGACTTTCTGACGTTCTGGAGCATCGCGTCGGCGTCCCACGGCTCCAGTTGTATACTGTTGCTATTATTCTCGTCTCTCTGGTGTCGGCATGGGCCAGGATAAGCGGGAAATACTGGATAATGAAATTTGAAAATTTTGTATAATTGCTTTACATTTCTGAAAGATAATTTTGCAGGGTTTCTAAGTAGGAATTAGCGGAAGGACATCGCCCCTAAGCTGGGCAACATTTTATGACAAGGCAGTTGAGCAAAATTGTGTTGTGTTAAGGTTGGGAGCAGGACAGGTGATGTTCCATAGTTTTATCACCAAACCTTCTGCTGATAGATTTCTGGGCGCCAGGTATTACAGTGGCAATACCAACTAGCTGCAGTAGAGCAGACTCCTCTCCTCCGGGTCGTGTGCCGATGGCCAATGGACAGTGTCATCCCGGAGCTCCAACCATTGTAATGAAAGAAGATACGCCACCTGTTCTGTATTTTCTACGCAGTGAGATCACTGAGCGGCTCACACACCCATATTTAAGTATACGAATATAAAACACTGAAATACATGATAAAACACTTGCTCAGTAAACTTAAATGAAAAGGCTGGAAAGGTGGGGGCCCACGCCCCTATAACCCTTAGGCAACCCGAATGAAGATGCAAACAATTCACGTTAGTTCATTGGGTCTTATTAACATGCTCCTCCAGGAAGCAAACTTACACGTTGCGCCGGGCTTAACCTGCCAGCAAAGTAACACTGATTACAAAATGGCACATGACCACTATTAATTAATATGAGACAATAAGATTTCCCCGGCAATGCTATTCCGGGTGAAGGTGAGAAGCGGAGAAGTCTTGGGTGGCTAAAAACACATGAGGTTCCGGAAATTTAATAGTCTATTGCAGTGAATGATTGGTTATAAAATGTTGATGTGCCACCCAAGCAATTCTACAAGAGACAAATAAAAACCTTTAATACATGTAACACACTGGATGAGGTGAGATGGGAATGGAACACGTGAAGAATGAAAATAAAGGAAAAACAAGTGTTAAATTTAAGCCTGCAGGGGCACTTGAAACGTAATAGGGCTGTTCTTTTATATATTTCTTTGCGTGGCGTAGGTTGCAGTATCTACTTCCTCAAACACAAACACGCGGGCGCACGTGGTTGCTCTACACCTTGCACTGAACTTGCGCTCTCTTCACGAACGTTCAATGACTATGTTCACTTCACTCGCCGAGTAGCATATTCCGGATGCGTTGCGGTGCACTACTGCACCGTGGCGCACCAGCGCCCGATAGAGTGCTGATTCCTGCAGCCGTCGGCGACGGCGGGCAAATGGACTTAGGAGAACAGCTGTCGTCAACGGTTACATTTATAATGCTTTCTTTTGAGCAGGTGGTCCTTGCCAATATTGCTAGGCTATGAATTTGACAACTAAATGGTCCAAACGTACATAACTTCCTGCTCTGACTATTCGGTCCATCATCTTGGAAGAAATACTGTCTAGCAAAATGGTGACTGGTGACAAGTGCGCCAACTGCATCCATTTGCACACATTATAGTGAGCTGGTGGTCGTATTGTTTCCTTACCAATATGGTTGGTCTATGAATTTTACAACTATGGAACTCGTACTGTCTAACAAATTGTGGGGCTGGTGGCGGGATTGGCAGTGGGCTGATGATGGTCATTTGTGAAATGACGGCCACCAGTGGTGGTGGGCACCCATGATGGTGGCCAGTAGGCCAACGCGTAGGAAGTACTGCTAGGGTGACTCCCCACAGCCACCTATGCTTCTAAGTTGACATAGGGCATACTTGACCCTGCGCCACTTCTCCTGGTCATGGTTGATTACTATGTTATGAATTTGGCAACTATAACTCAAACGGTTCTGTAATGACAGTCAACGATGCTTATATGTTGACATGGGGGATACTTGGCCCTGTGGCCCTTCTCCTAGTTACAGTTGATGTCTATGTTATGAATTTGGCAACTATAACGCCAATTTTTCGGAAATTACAGCCACCTAAACTTACATGTTATCATAGGGCATACTTGACCCACGACCCTTCTCCTAGTCATGGTGGATGTCTATGTTATGCCCTGAGCGCGAGGGTAGGAAAGGGTGTCTGCTCTCTGTTACACGTATGCTCGGGGGTCGGCTCGTGGTGACGTAGCTGGAGATGGCCAGGCGGTGGCAAGTGCGCGAGTAAGTATGGCCAGGGATGATGGTGGCTGGCGAAGGGGGGAGGACAAGAGCTAGAGAGTGTGATGAAGTGTGACAGACATGGGTGCCTAGGGGGAGGGGGGAATGTGCGAGGGAGCAGCAGAGAGAGAGAGAGAGAGAGAGAGCGGGAGAGAGATAGAGAGGTGAGTACGTAAGGGGAGGCAGGCAGGCCAACATTTGTCAATGCTCCTCTTCTCGTTGTCGTCGGCACTTATGCATATGTGACGCTTTTGGTAGTTGTATCTCAAATGTAACGCAAGAGCGGGAAGCGATGTCAGGGTGACCCACCAACTGACAGCTAATATGGCCGCCGTCGGCGGTGGAATCGATGTATGTGCACATGCGCGAAGTCGTCGCCTGCCTTATGGCCACTGCTAACTCCCAAAATGGTCATCCCAGAAAGTGCATTTCCTCAATATCGCACATTGGGGCAGAGATTTTCCCAATGTGGCTGAAATGGTCGGAGCTTCTTTCAAATTCGGAGCTTCTCATTCCTGGCAGACATCTTGGTATCGACGACCTATACCTACTCAGGACAATTGGCGACTAGCTGACGGTGTCGACCATTTTGGTGGCTACTAGGAAATCGATTTTGACACTTCTCATAGTCGTGGTGGAATGTGTGTGTAACGATTTTGCCAACTATAACTCAAACGGTTCGGAAATTATACTCACCTATGCTTAAACACTGACATATGGCATATTTGACACACGACCCTTCCCCTAGTTGAGGATGATATCTGTGTTATGAGTTTGACAACTCTAACTTTAACGGTTCGGTTCGGAAATTATGGCCAACTGCGGAAATTACAGCCACCTATGCTTATAAGTTGACATGGGGGTAATTGACCCAGCGACCCTTCTCCTAGCCGGGGTGGATGCCTATGTTATGAATTTGACAACTATAACTCAAACAGTTAGGACATTAGTGCCAACTATGCTTATAAGTTGACGTGTGGCATATTTGACCCCGCAACCCTTCTTCTAGTCGTGATTGATATCTATGTTATGAATTTGGCAACTATAACTCAAACAAACGGTTCGAAAATTATAGCCAACTATACTTATAAGTGTTATGCACACACACTTAAGGGAGGCTGCTGTGTTACACGAGATCTGATCGTTCGCGACGCCTAAATGCCCCACCACTGCCGTCAGCTAGGCGCTGGATGCCGGAATGGTCGACATCCTCAGTTGGTTGACAAATGTCCGCCATTTTGTTAGTCAGTGGTGCTCGTGATCCAAGATGGCGGTCCTGAGTGCTGTCATGGAATGTCTCCACCTCCACAATGAGTCAAACGCCGCAATGTGGGATTGGCCCTGAATTGTCCACATTAGGACACAAGAAATGGCGGCCAGCACTGGCTGTTAACATGGCCGCCGCCGGCGGGAGCGAAATTAGGAAGATTTTGAAGGGGGAAAAGGGAAAAGGTGACGTTTTTGTACGCGAAATCTACCTTTTTTGGACGGGAAAAAGGAAAAAAAGGGAAATTCTCGCTCCTGAGGTCCTAAGTCCGACGCCAGAAATTATGCTAATTGAGCTCCCCGGATCCTCCACCAGACGCCAGGTCTGCCAGAACCGTTCTTATTATACTACTTACACTTAGGGTGGTGGTCATGGGCCAAAACGGCGGCCATCGCTGCCCAATCCCTCTGTACCACGATGCCTGTCTCCTTTGTATGCAATTCCCTCTCCCTTGGGCGTAAGGGTCTCAGCCCTGAGACGAAATTAGCACCCGTCCATACCTCGGACGTACACCTAATACTTAGCAGCAATAGGGTAGGCTAGGAATACAAAAAACCGGGGCTGTTCAGTTTACATACAGCGAAGTAGCAAAGCTGCCATGGAGATTGCGCGTTTTATTTACAACTTCTTTGGAATAAACATAATATTCGTCTATAGTAATATAATTAATTAAAAAATGGGTCTTCAAAATTTTTAAGTGTGATTATCTTCAATTCAGTTTCAAGTATTTCTGTGAAATTTATTCAGATGCCATATAAAGTAATACACACCCAGTAACAACAAAATAGGTGAGTGAACTAAAACTACAAACAATTTTCTTTTAATTTAAGTATGATTGATTTAGTATGGCTACGACACATACAGAACCTCAACCCTCAGAAATATTTTCAACATAACATGTCGAAGTTATATGCAAAATGTCTATAATTTATGGTCACGCACTTAGTTTGTTAAATGGTGTCGAAAAGAATATCCTGAGGGTGGTTGTTTAGGCCTACTGATAGGACATTCACTGTAGATTCGCATAGACTACCTCAAATACATTTTGAGTAACTTTGTAGAGTCTATTAATGGTAATTTGGCACCGTATATTTTCATTTAAAATTTAGGCTTTGCAGTCCCCAACTTTATTATGACTAAATGAAGAACACAGAAACGTAGGCCTATAAATAATCTTTAAGCCTTGGTTAGTACAAAATTACAACAAATTATTGTACCGCATGCGATCAGGAGACAACGTACTTCGATTCTGCAAACAAAATCTCAATTATATTTGAATACATGTAAATTTATCGCCTCATGTTCTCTAATGAATACGCGAAATCGATAACCCTAGAAATATTTTATAAATTCACTCTAGTTATTTTTTTAATCAGGAAGTATATTTCTCAAAATATGAACTGACACTCCAAGAAGTCATTCTAATGTGCTATATTAAGCACATATGTGTTTTCGTAAAGAAGGGCATCGCAGGTTTGGTCCCATTCGACAGGCGTTGGGGTGAACCAGGGGAGAGGAAATGAGTTTTCCGGCACACTTAATATTGTGGTTAAATATGCAACATTATATCATACTAATTGAGTAAAACAGAGTACCTTATTATGACTTTTTTCATCATCGCAAACTTCAGAAAAATTTTACACATAAGCTACTCCTAAAGAAACGCCAAACAAACAGCTATTTTTCGAAAACTACAATAATATTCTTACTTACAGTTTACTATCACCAGCGAACAACATATTTTTAAAAATAATACTCACGCAATTTTTCCTGTGAACGTTGAACCATTTTTATAATGCTGTTGCACCAAAATGCGTGATGCTAGTTTACAATCTGTTTTCGTTGCGGAGTAGCAATGGACAAGACAATTATTTTCCTAGTATTATCCTAATTGTTATTTTATAGTATAGGTTACGTAACAACGTAGTTAGTGACCATTTATTAGACTTGTGCAAAAAGTTCAGTCGGATTAAACTTAATACCATCAATGAAAACAGTTTGATGGCGTATCACTTCAAACTGAAAATAATTACGTAACAGACAAATATTTAAATTAAATAATTCATACAGAAAGTTTTACTTTCATTTTCTCCTGCAAGAACATTCCAAAAAATATGAAAACTGTTGAGAAAATGACGACTAACTCCGCTATTATATGCCTTTGCTTACAAGATGTGGTTATTTCGTAAAGAAACAGGTGCGAAAAATTTGATTCAGTGCCCAAATAATACAACGTACAAACAATTAATATCCTTCAGAATACTCTCCTATAAGTTGCGTTGTGCATGTATGTGTTTAAAAATATTAACTAAATTGATGTCAAAGTATACTTTATTTTATTGTTAGAGTAACACGATAAAGCGATGAGAGTGCGTTTATATAAGCCATTAAATTGAAACTATCGAATGTCACTCCATCTCCATTGTATTTGGTCTTTTAAATAATCCTTTATTTAAGCCCTAATACTTTTAACTTACTGATGTAGTTCAGGCTCCATTGCATATTTGTGAGTGCAAGTAGGTTTTTCTATGGCAAATGAAAAATATTTATAAATCCAAAGTCAAAATTTGGAAAACCCTTATTCAAAAACTATCACACTTTCATATACTGTAATAAAATATTGCGTCCTCCCCTCAACACATCATGATAAAATTATATATTTTTTGTCATAAATAACATACAAATAAACATGCTAAGCGTGATAATTTTATCGCCCAAAAATGTTTTTACATCAGTTTGGTAATGGAAAACAAACAACATAAATTAGCGAAGAATAAATTTGTATAAATCACCTTGAAGAAACAGTAACATTAATGAAGAATGCAAATTTCGTTTAGAAAAATGAAACTGTTTTGAAACGCTGCAAATTATGTTTTACTGGATGTCATTAGCTGTCCCTTAGAAGATAAGGCGCCACATATAAAATAAACCTTTCCAATTTAAATTTTAACCCAATCTACCTCCTTTTCAATTAATACGCTGTCACTCATTATTGATTTCAGCATTACTGTTATTGCTGAATTCTTAATACAGTATGCAAGTAATCTACAAATCGGCGAAGTACGGTGCAACAAGAAGGAGCCTATGACCTAAAAGATTCAAGAATAGCAAAAGAGTAATTCTGGAATAGTAAAGTATCATGTATAAGGGGTTGATGATTGAAAAGGTATAGAACCGTAATGGAAATACAATATAGATATAGGACGTGGCACATGGAATGTATGAAGCTTGTAACTTATATTAGGTATTCGGGAAAATGTAAAGAGCGTGTAAAAGGAGTGAAGCCTATTGAGGAAAGGGGCGATGTTAAATGGAAGGGATATAGCCAGTTTGGGAAAGCAACCGTCAATTAAGATAAGAGTACAGGGAAAATATGACTATTGTTACATATTTAATGTCTTGTATTGCCATGATGACTATCTCCTGCCATTCCTCAACATCGCGAAGACCCTACCTACCCATTAGCTATTGACATACGACTAGTAAAATATATACAACGATGGGAAAGTAGCTCCATATCTTAACATTGTGTCGTGTAATTAATGTGATTACTAAAATATTTTCGGTTGCTTTTTATAATGCATGTAAGTGAAAGAATTGTCAAAGTAGTAAGATATTTACTTTTATAATGACTTTACAATTTCATTTATCCGACGCATGAATAAAGTGATTAGGCCCATGGAAATGTTAGTTTTACATAAAGAGTAAGATAACAGAAATGTATATTTCAAGCAGGGCTTTCAAAAGTGCTCACTTTGCCGTGAACAGCCTTTAACGAAGAGCCAAGTGAACAGGACACAGTGTATAGTTGGCTGTAGGAATGCTTTCCCAATTCCCTCCTTTTTATAGAAATATCTTGTCTTGTTACGGTGACTTTAAATTATTTTCACGGCGCCCATCATAATAATTTGACATAATAATTTGACCCACATAACTTTGTCCACTCTAGCAGCAGAATGACGAGTAATGTGGATAAGATTACAATATTAAACCTGATCCGAGAGGAAAAGGTTGTGCTATTTGGCAAGCAATGTTTTAATTCACACAATATTGAAACACAATTGCATTGCCGCGTTGTAAAAACATCACAAATTACCCTTTACATGGGAAAGCGTGCCTGTCACCTCTGCAGTGACAATTCTACAAATTTTTAGGTACGTCACAAAGTGATTATATGTACTTATCTGTTTCATAAAACAGTCTGTAGTGTAATATTTGACACATTTGTCGGATTTTTACCTGTCAGCTCGAAACTTTTGTGAAATAACTATTCGTCAAATTGTCGTACAATTCTACAAATTTGCCATCACATTCTTGTAAACTTGTCAGTTTTTATGAAACACACATTTGTCGGATTGTAAACCTGTCTGACAATTTCCTGTCACCTGTCGAATTGTAACTTTTATGAAATAGGCCTCTGGACTCACCCGATCCTCTGCTGGAGGAGTAATGTCGACTACTCGTTGAATTTAGGTACTAGGACAGAATCTGCCTTTCTGATGAACAACCCCTCCATGCCAAACAATACATCATTTTGCCTTCTCTTTAAAAAATACATGTAATTTTCCCCACAGTAGAATGGTTATGGCGAGTTGGACACAAGGGGCTAGGGGCCCGGAGAGTCAGAGCAGTTCGTGCTCTATCAATTCAGTTCCGTGGTGGCCATTTTCCCCTAAACATCTTCCTTTTTTCCCTCAGCATAGACTAAATTTTCCTTAAAATTTCCCTTTTTACCTAAAAGTGTCCCATTTTCCCTAAGAAATTCCTGTTTTTCCAAAAATTTGCGAAAAAAATGTGCTGCCTCCTCCTCAATGTGGCTAACTGATTCCTCATTGTGGCTAAATATCTGCAAAAATAGTTGAAACGTCAGTCACAATGAGGAATCTGAGAAGTAGAATAAATATAATTATTTTTAAATATTTTAAAGTTTAAACTTAAATATATTTTTATAATTGAATAACTTGAAGGCGTAAGTATTGAGTGTTATAAATCACCGGATTAGTATTTTCAAGGCGCATACAATCGTGATGTCATATCTATTATGTAACCCAATATCAGGAAAACAGTGGATTATAGGTATATGGTATGCCAAATCGATACATGGGATACAGGATCGGAGTGAGACCTGACCGTCAGCTACCACGCAACCACCATGTTGGACCCAGGTAACATTGACTTTACCCCTTGACCTTTACTTTTGACGTTGATCCCAGAGACCTTTGACCTTAAACCCAAAACTTCTCAAAAAATCAGAAAAATTCCACAAAATGTATTAAAAAGTATTTAAAAATTATTAAAATTATATAAAAATCCCAAAATAAAAAATCCCTACAAGTAATTGAAAAATATAATTTAAAATATAATAAAAATTGTTAAAAAATAAATAAAAATCACAAAAATTTCCAAAACCTTCTAACAAATTCCCAAAAAAACCCTTGATTCGAAACTTAATACCCAATACTCAAGATCCTTAACTCAAGAACTAAGATGCTTGACCCAATACCCAATAATTTTAACCCTTTACCTAAGACCCTTGACCATTGACCCAAGATGCTTGACCCAAGACCCAAGAGACTCGATACTTTATCTTGACCCAAGACCCTTGACTCAAGGTACTCGACTCTTGACCTTGACCTTAAAAATAAAAAATCGAGAATTTTCCAAAAATTATAAAAAAATCCAAAATGAAAATAAAGTGGATAATAATCGATATTTATTAATTTAAAAAGGAGGTAAACATAGCTCATTGCTTATGTCATTCTGCTTGTCTCAAACTTAACTGCATACATGTTTTAACCATGCTCACATCACGAATGTTTTGTAGGTATAACTATGCTTCTCAGATTTTTAAATGTACGTATATATGATTAAACTAAGCCCATCGTACTGACAGCGATCACACGCACAAGTATGTTAAAACCATTGTATGGATCGGCATCTACCAATATTTCTATAGGCTTATTGGGTTGATTAAAATGCCAACACTGCTAGGCTCTGGAGGCTTGGAATGCACGATAGTTATAAACAGTCTTAAATTTTGTGCTCTCCGTGAACATTAACCCATCAATTGTCCAATAATCCCATCGATATTTGGATCAAACCCTTATTCTTCCAATCTTTCCATTAAATTACCAATCTTTCCATCAGTCTTTCATTATATTTCCATCAATCTTTTGCAGTTAACACCACAATTTTTCAATCTTTTGAAATCAGCACCACACACACTGCAATTAGCAACGCACACGCCACAATTAGCACAGCACACACCGCAATTAGCACAGCATTCACCACAATCAACAGCACGATGAGCACCGCAATCAGTACCGCAAGGACCGCATCTAGCATCACACACACTGCAATCAGCATAGCATGCACTAAAATCAGCACTGGACACACCGAAATCATCATTGCATGCACTACAACCAGTACCGTAATCTTTCAACCTTCCCATTAATCTTTCATAATCTTAACATCAATCTTTCAATCTTTCCATCAATATTTCGCAATATTCCCATCAATATTTCAATCTTCCCATCAATCTTTCGCAATATTTTCATCAACAATTTCATCAATATTTCAATCTTCCAACAATATTTCGCATTATTTCCATCAATATTTCCCAAAATTTTCATCAATATTTCACAATATTTCCATCGATCTTTCGCAATTTTTTCATAAATCTTTCATCCACTCTTTCAATCAGTCACCAATCCATATTCACTCTATGGATTTGTCGTTTGTCTCTATCCATACATATTAAGAAAATCTCCAACTGTCTCCAAAATCTCTACATGGCGCAAGACTTAATGCATTGAATACTGTTCACTAATAATGCATTGAATACTGTTCACTAATAATGTATTTTTATACTTAAGTCTTTACTATCATTCTATATGCAGATCTTTCCGTTAATAGTCGAGTGCTCATTTCACCACTTTAAGTTGTGAGCAATGGTAAGGTACGACACACAAAAAATAAATAAAAACTTATTTTGTAATATTAATTTACTATTGATTTGTAATTACGATTTCATAAGAAAGCAGTTCATCGCATCTTGCGATATATCCCCGTTACTTCAATTGACTAATGATTGAAGATATTTCAACAATGCGCAAGAAATACCCAAATTTTTGAAGGTCAATCAAATATCTCAGTCTATCAACAAGTTCATTCGGGTCTTCTGGATATAGGTAGCTAGTATTCTCGGCGTCTTCGGCCTTCTTCGTATCACTTATTGCAGCAAATGTGTTTCATCTAATCTGTTTTGGTGATCGTCTTCACTTCCTGTTTCATCTTCAGTATTATATTTGATTTTCTTTGTAGCAGGAATTGTACGTTAATCATTATTTAGAGCCGACGGCCATTTATTTTGAAATTCGTCGACTTCACGCGACCGTCTTGCAAATGGCCATTCTGCACAAACCTACTCTACTGCACTTATTTCGTCTTTAGCATTAACAGTCTCATTGTAATCACCTGACCAAACGGTACCCATCGGTGCAGCAAAAGGTATTGCCGGCAACACTTGCTGACTTCCAAGTAGACGAATCTTTGCAGATCTCGGTATGTTCTTTCAATATATTGCCTTGCACAAACTGCATGGGACCAACGTCGTAAAGCTTCATCGCGCGAAAAGGATTCTTCGTACAGGCTGTTCTCTCATGCCGACGAGCATTTTGACCATATGTGTATCGACAGTGGCGTCAACCAGCTAGCGATAATGCAGGTTGCGGCTTCATGTTCCTTAAGGTCGAAGGCAGGCCTTCGTATTCGCAATTCATCTTAGTGGTATTATGGGAGAGCACTTACAGATCGATGTTCATCACACGGTGTCAGAATGTCAACTGTCATTTTTATATATAAATGCTGTTCTTTTTACAGTAAAGAGCCTAGCGCGTGCCAACAAAAGGACTTCCATCATAAAATTTACATGTAAAAAAAATGGGGACACTGAGAAAACCCACATACTCTTTCGCCTCAGAAGAAAACACGGAGATACTTACATAACGATATGCTATTTAAATATGCTTGAATACATATGCATAAATAAGTAGAGAAATTAAAAATAATTTTATATTCCATACTTATTATACAAATCATTATCTACAGAATTAATTAAAAATAACTTTTTATTTACATATTTATACACCTATACCTAATTATGTATAAAATAAGTTAAAACTAATTCCCTATTTCTATATTTATTTATACATAATTATCTCTTTTATCTTCTGGGGCGAACGAGTATGAGAGTTTTCTCAGATTGCTCCCATATTTTTTTACAAATAAATTTTATGGTGGAAGGCATATCGTTGGCACAAACTAGGCTCTTTACTGTAAAAAAAATTCGCATTTATAACGGAAAATTACAGGTGACATTCTGAAACCCTGAGGTAAACATTGATTTGGAAGCGCTCTTTGTAATACCACGAAGGTGAATTGCGAATACGAAGACCGACCTCAAGGATCATAGAGCCGCAACCTGCATCATCGCTAACTGCCTGTCGCAAGTGTCGATTCAGCGATTGAGTTTTCACTTATTGTCAAAATGCTGGTCGGCATGAGAGAACGGCCTGTTAATGATAAAGACAGAATTAGTGCAGTAGAGTAGGTTTGTGCAGAATGACAACTTGTAATACGTTTGCGTGAAGTCGACGAACTTCAAAATATACGGTCGTCGGCTCTAAATACTGATGAGCAAACTATTCATGCCACAAAGAAAAACAAATATAATATTGAGGTTGAAACAGGATGTGAAGACGACCATTAAAACAGATTACATGTAGATTAACGTGAAGGTAGTGATAGTGCTGAAGACGATAATGGCGATCTTCTCGATGCACCGACGTACCCTTCCAACACATTTGCTGCAATGAGCGACCCGAAGAAGGCAGAAGAAGCCGAAAATACTAGCTACCTATTTCCCGAATACCCGAATGAACTTGTCGATTTACTCAGATATTTGATTGATCTTCAAAAACATGAGTATTTATCTCGCATTGTTGAGATATATTATGTCTTTAGTAAACTGGAGGGACGGGCATATATCGGATGATGTGATGAACTGGTTTCTTATGAAATTGTATTTACAAAATAAAAATAAATTAGTATTAAATTTTCTTTCTTTAATTTTTGTGTTTTGTACTCTATCATCCCTCACAACTTTAAAGTGGTGCAATGAGCACTCGACCATTAATGAAGACATCTGCATATGGAATAATAATAAAAACTTTAGTATAAGAATTCATTAATTGTGTACAATATACAAAACATTAAGTTTGACGCCATGTACAAATTTTGGAAACAGTTGAGGGTTTTTTAATGTGTATTGATAGAGACAGACGACAAACCCATAGACTGAATATGGATTGATGACTGTTTGAAAGATTGGACGAAATATTTATGGAAAGATTGCGGAAGATTGATGGAAAGATTGTGAAAGATCGATAGAAAGATTGTGAAAGATTGATGGAAAGATTGTGAAAGATTTATGGAAAGATTGCGAAAGGTTGAAGGGAAGATTGAAAGATTGATGGGAATATTGCGAAATAATGATGGGAAGATTGTTGTGAAAATTGAAATATTCATGAAAAGATTGTGAAATTTTGATGAAAAGATCATGACAGATTGATGGGAAGATTGAAATATTGATGGGAATATTGCGATAGATTAATGTCAAGTTCGAAAGATTTATGTAAAGTTTGTGAAATATTGATGGGAAGATTGAAAGTTTGTGGTGCTGATTGTGGTGCGTGTGGTGCTGATTGTGGTGTGTGTAGTGCTGATTGTGGTGTGTGTGGTGTTGATTGCGATACACATGGTGCTAAGTGCAGAGCATGTGGTGCTCATTGTGGTTCTGATTGCAGTGCATGCAGTGCTTATTATGGTGCATGCAGTGGAGATTGCAGTGCATGTGGTGCTGATTGCAGTGAGTGCGGTGCATACGGTGCTGATTGCGGTGCAGATTGATGGCAAGATTGGGAAAGATTGATGGAAAGATTTTAAAAGATTGATGGAAAGATTGTAAGAATAACAGATCGATACAAATATCGATGGAATTATTGGACGTTTGATGTATTAATGTTCAATAAGAGCATGCAAGTTACGACTGTTTATCACCACCGTTTATCACCAAGCCTCCAGGGGCTGGCGGTATTGACATTTAAATTAGTAACTATTTAGCATGCAAAAGTATTGGTAAATGCCAATCCATACCATAATTATAATATACTCGTGCATGTGGTCGCTATTATTTCTATGGGCATAGTTTAGTCATATATATATATGCATTAAAAATATCTGAGAAACATAGTTATACCTACAAAATATTCGTGCTGTGTGCATGGTTAAACATATATGCGGTTAATTTAAGAGCAAATGGAAGAACATAAGCAGCGAGGTATGGTTACCTCCTGTTTTCATAAATAAATATAGATTTAATAAATTTTATATAGTTATATATTTAATTTTTTTCGGATATGTTCAGGATTTTCTGTTTGACGTTAATGGTCAAGGTCAAAGATCAAGGTCAAGTGTCAAGTGGTTGGCTCTTGGGTCAAGCATCTTGGGTCAAGGGTCTTGGGTCTTGGGTCAAGGGTGAAGTATAAGTCTTGTGTCAAGGGTCTATTTTCTTGGATTAAGGGTCTTGAGTAAGGGGTTTTTTTGGGAATTTGTTGGAACTTTTTTAATTTTTTGTAATTTTATATAATTTAAACAATTTTTAAAATATTTTAAAATACAGATTTGAATTTTTTGGGGGATTGTTTTGAAATTTTTCAGAATCTTACATATTTTTAATAATTTTACAATACTATTTAAAAACATTTTTTGGAATGTTTTTGGGGATTTTCGGGTTTAAGTTCAAAGGTCACTGGTGACAAAGTCAAAGGTCAAGATCATCTGGATCCAATATGGCGGTAGTAGTCAGTAACATAATATGTTCGCTGACTTTTGTGAATTTATTAAATTTTTACAATTCTTCACGAGTGTTATTTTCAAGATCTTAGATGACCTCGAAAAAAATATAGGGTCAAGGTCACCTGCCTCCAACATGGTACTTGGGGGACGTCATAACACGGTGGCTGATGATCAGGTCTGACTCCAATCTTGGATCCCATGTATCGATTTTACCCTATGCTTATAAATGCAATATGGTTTACCTGATGTGGGGTTACATTATCGATATGGTATGATGATCGTATGCGGCTTGAAAAGGCGAGTCCAGTGATTTATAATACTCCATACTTACCCCATTAAAATTTTAATTATAAAAATATATTTAAACTTAAACTTAAAAATTATTTAAAATTATTTCATTTTTTCTGCTGTTCAGATTCCTCATTGTGGCTGACGTTTTAACTACTTTTGCAGATATTCAGCCACAACGAGGAATTAGTCAGACAGATTGAGGAGGAGGAAGCACTTTTTTTCTCCCAAATTTTGGGGGAAACAGGAATTTCTCAGGGAAAAAGGGGAATTTTTTTTTAGGAAAAAAATGGACGCCAGGGGACGTTCCAAGCCTCAAACCTCTTGTGCCCAACTCGCCATATCATTCTACTCCCCACATCGAGTATTCATGACAAGCCAACAGCACCGCACTATTTATAATAACAAATAAATTGTGTATTTCGTGGCGTTAATGAATTCTGGCCTTTCCCTTGCCCCGAGACATTCCATATTACGCATTGAGAGATTTGATAAAAATAATACCAAGATGATACATATGTCCACTAGAAATGGTTTGAATCTCTTTTAAAGAAACTGAATGTGTGTATAGGGTCACTTCAGTTCCGAAACGGAACAAACAGTGATCTGAAATTTAATAATTGACAGATTATTTGCACGCTCTTTTATTTCTGGGCGCACTTTCGAATAATCACTTTTAAAAGACTTTTTAATGTTTTGTGGATGAATAATGTTCATATCAATAACTGCACCTAATACCGAAAATCGTTCGAAAACGAAATTCCAAATAATTAAAATGCTAACATTTGCAGTCAACTTACACACATGTCTGAGGCATATGTAAGGAAAATGAACTATACCGCAAAAAATTACGTTTATAAGATAAAGCTAAAATGTTTTTGCAAGGCCGAAGAAAGATGCAATACCTAGCTGATATCAAAGGCATTTCTGCTTTGCGAAAGAAAAAAAAAATGATGCTGGATGGTGCATTTACAACAGGCACCCAGCGCTTCTTACATCACGCTCTCAAGACCTCGATGTCAAGAGCTCCCCAAATCTCTCCACTCTTCACTCTTACATCACGATTCGACTTTTAATAATGGGACTCGTTAAATCTATTGCATCTAATATCTCTTGAAGACGAAGTCAACACTAAAGAGATAATTTCTTTATGTCTGTCCGCTCGCACAAAAAAAAAACGAGTTTTTAACTATTGATAATCACAGTAAAATTTCACAAACATATTTCACAGCTTTGCTAATAAATTTAACTACACGGCCACACATTTTTTTTTTTTACCTCATCTCTGAATACTGCAGCAAACAGAATTTTCTGCTAAATCTTCAGGAGTAATGTACAAGACAAGCACGATATTTAACTCAGACTCTCCAAGCCAGAAATGTAAAAAAATCATTTCAGGATTGAGGGAGTAGTAGGAAAATGTATGTTCTGGCATAAGGGCGTAGAGCGCCGGAGCCGGGTCGGCCGCCATATTTTACCCACATGACCTTGACCTTTGACATTGACCTTAACCCCATTGACCTCTAACCCCAAAAATTAAAAAAAATTAAAAATAATTCTTAAAAGTTTATGACAAAGATCTTATTAAAATGTATTAAAAATTAGTTTGAAAATTGATAAAAAAATTATTATTAAAATTTTGTTTCAAAAATTCGTTTAAAAAGTTACAAAAATTTATTGTTAAAAAATTTAAATAAAAAATCTTTTAGAAATTTATTCAAATATTTATTTTTAAAACTGACATTTCCGGAGGTTCCCCCCAGCACTGCAATTAGTCACATTCGTTCCATATCCAAAAGACACTGCCTCCCTCACCCCCACTCACCTCACCTATAATAATTCCGCCATATTGATATTTCGTGTCATTTGTTTACATATTTCTGGAGGCCGAAATATTGGTAGATGTCATGGCCGCCATATTGGTAAGCGTCATTTTGTTTCGAAGTTTGTCTCTCAGATTCGTTCGATGCCATATTGGTGAGCATTGTTTTAAACACCTAGGTAGCACTAGTGTATTAGTTTAAGTATCGGTGGTGCTAATTAGTTGTGTTTGCTCCACTGATTAGTCACATTCGTTCCACCGCCATATTTGTTTATCTCTGATCATGATTGTTTAGAAGTTTGTCTCTCATCTTCGTTCGAAGCCATCTTGTATTCTATTTCCAACATGCATAGGTAGTTGCGGTTCAGCTGCCAGGGGAGGAGGCGACACTCATATTTATATACATCAATAAACCTGTATAAAATTTGGTAATTCCTATTTGTTTTAAAATCGATTTTTTTTAAATCAACAGTTTACCTACATGCTTTACTTAATGAAAGTGAAATTGTTCTTACTAAAAACTTTATAAATGATTTTATTTTTTATAAATTTCTAAAGGATAACCAAAGTACCATCATGGCATTATTTGTTCCATAAATGCATTTCATTGTAATTTAAATTTCAAACTTTTAAAATGGCAAACAACAAATAAATTAAACTCGCAAACGTCTAAAACATGCGTATTTTTATTTGGTAAAATCTACATTTGCATCAACTTGTCGCAGGTATAAACGAAACCAATCTCTTTATACACTCGCGAACATCATGGCGGCAAAGGAAATGTTTCATTGCAAACCACGTGCAGCAAAAGCAACAGCAATGCACACATTACATTTAACCACATGCTCCCACGTAACCCTTCCACCTAAATATCCTGTGGGTATGTGTCGACTCCCTCCCGCTTACCACCATATGGCTGTAATCAGTCCATGTGAGCGGTTCCTCAGACATTGGGACCGAGGACTACATATTACGGAGTTGTCTGTTTTATAAAAATGCTTTAAAATTTATTGTGTGACATAATGATTATCTCTGTAAGATGTAGGTGGGTTCCGACGATGCACAACCCGAAAATAGCCACATGCATCATAACATTGACTCAGCAGATAAGCTACAGGGAAATTTCTTTACACCACCAATAAAAAGCAGGTAGAATCCCCAATGACGAACCAATGAAAAAAAAAAAA
This sequence comes from Dryococelus australis, assembly GCA_029891345.1. Lineage (NCBI taxonomy): Eukaryota > Metazoa > Arthropoda > Insecta > Phasmatodea > Phasmatidae > Dryococelus > Dryococelus australis. The sequence continues at coordinate 316,330,352 of CM056993.1, forward strand.
AAATTCCAGGCACTCTAAACGATGAAAAAAGTGACACAGCCATGTAACATTGAAAAGCATCGTCACATTCCAATTTAAATTAGAAGTATATTTCCATCATTCGCAGAAATATTCGCCCCAACAACGATGAAAAATTGTAGAACCACATACGAACAATACGAATAAATAAAGAAACAAATGCCCACACACACAGGAACAGGAGTAAATGCCCAACTAAAGGAGAACAAATGCTAGTAAAAGTGATAAACAGAAAGTACTCTTCACACAGGTATGCAACCCACCTATGATGAGAAAATGACAGTACCAACGACGAAAATTTATTGCACCAACCACAAACAATATGAATAAATACAGAAGTACACAACTCAACAACAAAAAACAATATGAATAAACACAGAACTTATACACGTGCCAATGAGAGAAAATGTCAGAAGATACAGAAGTATGCACTCCACCGACAAAAATTGTAGCATCAACTACGAACAATATGAATAAATACAGCATTACACACCAACACCGACGAAAAAGTGTATAACCAGCGAGGGAAAATATTAACACATACAGAAAATACTCTCCGGACCACTACAGAAGAACACAGCCCACCGAAGATGAGAAAATGTCAGGGCCAACAATGAAAAAATATAGAAAAATATGTCCACTCATAACTATACAGACACCAAAGAAAAAAAATGTCAGAAGCAGAAGTATACACCCTACCAATTATGAACAAGTTGCAGGACCAACAACAAAAAAAATACAGAAAAACATTCCCACAGAACTATACAGAGACCGATGACTAAAATGTCAGAAGAAACAGAATTACGCATCCCAGCGACGAAAAATTGTAGCACCAACCACGAAAAATACTAACAGAAGTACATGCCTACATCGACGAAAAAGTGTATAACCAGGGATTAAAAATATTAACACATACAGAAGAGATGCGCTGCACAGGCACAGAAGTACGCAGCCAACCAACGAAGAGAAAATATCAGGACCAACGACAAAAAATGTAGAACCAATGACGAAAAACATTAACAGAAGTACACACCAACACCGACGAAAAATATTATCAGAACTACACACCCCACCAACGATGAACAAATTGCAGGACCAATGCTGGAAAAAATTAAAACACATGGAAAATGTAGAACTTATGACGAAAAATACTAACAGAAGTACACAGGCCACCAGTGATGAACAAATTGCAGGACCAATGCTGAAAAAAATTTAAACACTTAGAAAATATAGAACCAATGACGAAAAATATTAATAGAAGTACACAGCCCACCAGCGATGAACAAATTACAAGACCTACACTGAAGAAATATTAACACACGCGGAAGAAAACACTCTACACAGAAGTACATACCCCACCAACGATGAAAAAGTGTAGAACCAACGAGGGAAAATATTGAGATGTGTATACACCACCACCGATGAGCAAATTTCAGGGTCAACGACGAAAAAAAAAAGAAAAATGTCGGAAGACACAGAAGTATACATGCACCAGCGATTGCAGAACCAGCGATGGCAGAAAAAGCGATGACAAGACCAGCAATGACAAATATTAATAAATACAGAAAGAAATGATCACACAGGCACAGAACCATACAGACACTAATGAAAAATGTACCGTTCGAAGCTCCTAACAAGGAAAAAATGGATCGTCTGAAGCTCCTCACAAGGAAAAATACAAAACCAAATTTCAGGACTTATGCTGAAAAAAATTAACCCGCAGAAGAAACTGCTCTGCACAGGTGCAGAAGTATGCAGCCCTCCAAAGAAAAACAATGTCTGGACAAACAATGAAAAATATCAATAAATACAAAAAAAATCCACCTCTGCCTCCGCCTCCGCATCCGCATCCACACAGGTACAGGTGTACATAGCCCAAAAATATGCGAAAATTCCAGAACCAATGCTGAAAAATATTTACACACAAAAGAAACTGCTCCCCACAGGTACATTAATACAATTAAACATATGTCTACCCCTCTTAGCATTAGCCATCCTGAGGTTTTTGCTTTGTCAGGTGGTGAAGCTATTTTGCACGTTCGGGGTTGCAGGCCCCTTGGACGAGCAAATCAGCTAAACCTGTCCTTGGGCCCCGCTTCCCGTCCCCTCGCTCAGGCACATTCTCAGTTGCAGCCAGCTGACACCTGGTCTTCCCAATTCTCCTGTGTTTGGGAAAAGTACTACCTAGTGGATGCCTAGGCAAATAGCCCAGACACTCCCCACTGCCAGCACGAGTTCTTACTCAATCTGACCTCAGGGCACTAGATGAGGTGCGTGGTTATGGACGCAACCCCTTTGTTCAAGATTACGCCCCACACCTCCGCTAGCTGAGGAAACCTCTACGGGGAAGTGAGGTCAGCCCGTGCTCCTCCTTATTTCTCTCAAGGGTTCCCCAACCCGTTGGGCTACTACCCCAACCCGAAAATGGCCCATTTCATTTTCATAGCTTGAATTTCTTCACATTGAAATTTATCCGGCCCGTCAGCATGAACCACCAACATGATTGCCCATGTTTCAAGGTTATCATGGGAGGCAGTTACCCCGTTTTGTAAACAAGGCATAGGAATGCCTAGGAGTTTCCCACTTTTGCTAACCTCGATACAGAGGTTATCCGGCGGTACCATAAGGGGGTGGTGGGTTCCCTTAGGCACTTCACCAGCCCTTTCCAGTTTCACACTTGGCTTGCTCTTCATTACTAGAGCTGGCAATAGCTCCGACACATCTCAGATCAGCCGACTCTCAGGCCCACCAGTCGCCAGCCTGGCCGACAGATTGATAGGGGGAGTAGGCTTCCCTTACGGTCAACCTAGTTCCACCGTGCCTAAAGTCCGTCCGATGGCCCTCCGGGAGCAGGGTTGGACGAGAGATTGGCTTCCAGTAGTCAACCAAATCCCAACCAGACCTTAGTCAACACCATCTCGAACAAGTATAGCCTTACACCCATAACAAGCTGGTCCTCCATCCATTGCTGACCACCGACATGTGCCCCCACATCTTAAACCTATTACAAGCTGGTTTCCCGCACCTACCCCCTAGAACAATCACCGGGGAGCCCACACCTTACACCCATTACAGGCTGGTTCTATACGCTACTAACAGACCCTTCCGACTCCCAGTGGCTAAGAGTTGCGTGACTCCTCCCGCCCCTCACAGGTAGAGAAAGAAATTGCCTATACCCACCCCCTCCGCCTCCGCCGTCTCCTCCACATCCTCCACCTACGCATGCTCCGCACAGGTAAAGAAGTACGTAGCCCAAAAAAAGATGCAAACATTTCAGGACCACCACTGAAAATTACTAACACACATGGGATAAAAACGCCCCGCACAGAAGTACATAGCCCTACAACGATGAAAAAATTATAGCACACGGAAAATACTCCGCACAGGTACAGAAGAATACATCCCACCAACGCTGAAAAATACTAACACACAGAAAAAAATGTCCCCACGCAGGTATGCAGCTCACCAAAGAAAAACAATGGCAGGATTATCGACGAAAAACTTCTTGATTAATACAGAAAAAAGGCCCTCATAGTACTTTACAGGCACCATCGAGAAAATCTAAATAAACATAGTAATCAAGAAACATTCAGACAACAACAACGAAAAAAAAAAACCCTAGACAGATTGTTCGAAGAACCAGCGAGAAAAAATATTACCCAAGTACTGTTACATGGAAACCAGTAAGTAGAAAAAAATTGGAATTAAGAAATAAAATCATATAAAACAGTCATGGGGGAAAATGGAAAGTAAATCGACTGCCGCAGAAGCACAAAAAACAAATTACAAATATAGCACCACCTTCAGATGTTTTTTACTATAGCCACCATTTTGTACCTCGAAAGCAAAAATGGTAAGAACATCATGCATTGTAGCACATCCCATCAACCCTTTATGATGAACGTATTTATTTCGTTGGAGGAGAAGGGAGAGTGAAATCGCTTTAGATTTGACACCCCCGAGGTGAGGAAATGCCCTTGCATCCCGGCCTCATTCACCCTCTCCCAAAAACCAACACACATTTTATAGCATTTTGACCCCCTTTCCAACTACGTCATTGATGCATATGACTGATCGAGTGGAAGCTACATAGCTGGGCAAGCAATCAGTGGACCTGGTGTATTTCTGTATGCAAATGGGAGTGAAATGCATGTTCTAATCTTTATATATGAAATCCATTGTGCATGACTAAACCACATCATCACTGACAAACCACTGGACCAATTAAGATCATATTCACACCATATGTAATTGAGTTGTCGAGTAAGGTTTTTAGTTATGTTTCATTCCGATAGGTGGCGATGGAGTCTAACTTCTATAATTACGGGCCGATTTTGCTCAAACTTGAAGGGAGTATTTGTTGATATAAAATAAATTGTTTTATTGTGCTTTGCATTCGGTAGGTTAGGTTCCAATAGGTGGTGCTGGAGTCTAACTTATATATTTATGGGCCGATTTTGCTCATATTTGAAGGAAATGTTTGTTAATCTAAAAGAGAAAAATGCCAGCAATACCACGGTCAGACATAGGTCAACGTACCTGACAAATAAAGAGAGGACGCATTGAGAAGGAAAAATAGAACGTGAACACGCGCTGCACAAACTGAAGAGGCACGAAGACAAAATCGAGAAGCACAAGTACGCCAATCTGATTCTAATAGACAATTATGCGCAGAAACAATACAGTTCAAACCATATCATCGATCATACGACGTTTTACAATATACACGTATATTCTGGGAAGGAGAGGAATGGATATAATTTCAATTATAAACAAATAAATCCAACAACGGATGCTGAAACTGAAAAAAAAAGTTTGTGCTATGAACTTCTATATGTATCCAATAATTACACATGAGTTTTGTCATTGTGCAACAAAAACATATGAAAAATCATTTAATAAGCAGTGTTTTATGTTTAATTACTGATTTATCATGTCAACTCAATGTAATTGTAACATGTAAAATATAATACTTTTATATGTAAAAACAATTATCTTTACGGAACACAATACACATGACATTTGCGCCTAATTTACTAAGACAAACATGCACAGTACATTTACACTTCGTGTTTTAAATTTGGCATTTACAATTTAAATACAACAGATGGTGTTATATACATATTAATTATGAATTTTAAATATAAAAAAAGTGAGGCAGAACAACGTTCGCCGGGATCAGCTAGCAGATACATATGTTTTATGTAGCATTGTACCCATGCGGTAGTGTGTGTATGCCATCGTCCTGTATCCGTCACCTGTAATCCATCCATGTTAGAGCCAATTTATTTATACATTCTGACAATAATTCGTGATTATGTGATCGTACAGTGTGGACATTAACTCGCATTATATAGTGCTGCTCCAGAACAGAAAGAAAATCTTGGAATGTAATTTTATTTCTTACTACACATGACTGTACCTTTCGCTCGTTTGGTGATTTTACCCCCGCATCTGTAAGTGTACAGTTTTGCCTGTAGCCCCACGAATTCTGTCATTATGTCCCCCCGCACTCGTCCTTGAACTTGCCGAGAACTCTCTTGCTTGTGTCCGAGTAGCAGGGGTGTGTGGTGGGGTAGGCACTGGTGTCAAATTGATTTTTAAATATGTGATCGTTGGCCAAATCTTGGTAAAAGTTTTTGATTCGAATCTGCAATAGGTACAATTCAGTAGCCATGTATAACAGCTCTAGGTCATCTCCGTACCAAGCATCATAATGGAAATAATGCATTAAAATTTTCGATCATTCGAGGACAGTGAACGCAACATAGATATGCTTATCAAAGAGAATGAATTCGTGTTGTAGACAGAGGAGGGAAAGATTTTCATCATAAATTGTTCCGTCTAAGAATGACGGTTTTGCCACCATATTTTAAGTCTCTTTTCATGACACATCAGCTCTATTTTTGACGTTTTATTTATTTTATTTTCCATAACTTTTCCATGTGTTGCATTATTCGCCAATTTAAAGAATTCTTTTTCGAAATCTATCTTTCTTGGCAGCTTGACGTTTTGCGGTGCTGAGCTCAATGTAGGGTTTTAGCTAAGGACTTTGTTCGAATTCAAGTACACTGTGTATTTTCGTAAGCTTCAATCCATGTTCAAGAGCCTGTTTTAGGTTGCAGTAGTGAACGATGTAATTTCTGTTATTTTCTATTGTTATAAATTTCGCATGTTTGGAGCCTGGGGGACACTGGTTAATGGGAAGAAACAGCAAATCACGATGATCCTCGTGCAGGATCGCAGGGTACTCGACGTCGACCTCCAGAATATAGCAGGCATCAGCATCATCCGGTACAGACATGACGTCGATGTTGGTGTCGACCCACCTAAAATTGTGTACTGGCAACGGTAGCAACATGGTACAGTCATACAGGTTGTTTGCTTCGAGGTATTGCAAAAACGCGGTGGGCTTGCTGGTGTCGTATGTTTCTGGCGCATATGTTTTATTTGCTACCGGATGGCGTTTGACACACTGGGCATCTGGAGCTTCTCACTGATTACGGTATGCACATGTTTGGCGAGTGGGGTGGGGGCCTACCGACTAATTTGTGGGTGAAGAGGGTGAGGGAGGAACTCAGAAAATAGTAAATTTTTTTTTTTTTTATAATTTAAAATGTTTAATAATATTTTTTTTAGAATTTATTTAGTTTTTTTTTTAATAGTTTGAATTTTTTTCGGATTTTTGGGGTTCAAAGATCAAAGGTCAAGGTCAAAGATCTTGAGTCCCGGGTCGCTAATCGCGGTCACCTGCTACGGGAAAAATGATACATTTTTGGGGGTCCTTTTTTTTTTTTTGCAAATGGGGAAAAAAGGGAAATTTCTAGGGAAATTTAGTCTATTTTAGGGAAAAAACGGGGGAAAATATGGTGGGTGGGTGACGTCACAACATAGCGGACCTCCGGTACCTGGCTCATTTCTCGATAGCATTAGACGCCTGAGCACGTTTCTCAATCTGCGCCCTACGCCCTTGCCCTCGAGTGCATCAAATCCTACTACTGGCGAAGAATGTCGCAGATGATTTGGTCACTTGTAGAATATGCTTTCAAGGCACAAATTCAGGTGTACTTTCTAAAGCAAGCAATTTGCTACCCTGTGGTCTTATAACATTAACTTACGAAAGTAGTTTAGTTTAGGGATACAAAAAAATTAGTAAAATAAAAATAACATAAAATTAACAAATCCACCATTATTTTTTTCAATTTAATGAATACCAGTAAGAGAACTTTAGAATCGAGTAAGAGTGAAATGGCTGACAAAATCTGACAAATTTTAATTTGTGTACTATATATTTTTTATAATAGAGATGTGCTTGTATTATTGCAATGATTCTGGTTCTCCACAAATATGTCAGTGCCAGTAAAGTTTTTTTTACACCAAGTTAGTAGCACAAAATGTTATTCAGTCGTGCTTTATTTGTAGACAGGAAACACACCCCAATATTTCAAAAATTTCGAAGAATTTTAGGGGAAAATTCTAGACCTTAAAGTAGGGCCTACACTGCTTGACACAGAAACTACCCCATTCAAAAGAACTGAGTGGAGTAAGGTGTAAAGTAGCAGAAACAGGTCAGACACGTCTTGTGTTAAAATAACTGTGTAAGGGCCAGTTGTATCAACAAGGCTTAGTGCTCGGAATAAAACTTATTATCTTGTTAGGCTTAAAATACGTTAGTAGAACGATTTAAGGGTGGACAGGCATAAGAGGACAGGAGCGCAGGAGCTGTTCTTCTCTGTCATTCCGATCGTCCGTCCGCCATCTTGGAAGTCAGTAACCATTGATCGTTGACCTTTGACTTTGACATTTGACCCCTGACCCATGACCTGTGAACACAAAAAACTGAAAAATATAAAAAATCCAAACATCCAAAAAAATCAATTTTTGAAAATGTAATATTAAAAAATAATAATAATAAACAAATATTGTAAAATATTTTAAAAATTAATAAAAAATTACTAAAAAATTATTTTAAAATCCCAGTCCATGGCACTCATTTTCCTTATAAATTTCCCTTTTTCCCCTAAAATTTCCCTTTTTCCATAAAATATCCCCAAAAAATTGCAAAGAACTCATAAAAGTTAACGAGCATATTACGGTACCGACTACTACAGCCATATTGGATGCAGGTGCCCTTGACTTTGATCCAATGACCTTGAATTATATTGAAAACAAAAAATCGAGAAAAATACTTAAAAGTCAGAAAGCACATTACGTTACTAACTACTACCACAATCTTGGGTGTATGTGACCTGTGTCACAATGTAAAGGGTAGGTTATGTAGGTAACTACACGTTTTAAGATATGTACCGAAATCACAAGAGACCTGCTTGCAGTAAAATAAAACGGACAACGAGGTACTGATGAGAAATGCACTTCACCTTTACAGGTATTTTCATGTCTAAATAAACTGTTGGTACTGCTGAACTGCTTAACTTCCCTATCACACAAATATGGAATGCGACAGGGATTCTTGGCACAATTAAAGCGCTCATGTCAACGTACATTATGGTCAAAAGTAAATATGGTCGAAAGTGACACTGATGACGACGTAGTGGTTCAGGCAAAGACTCGGACGGACTTGTTGGAGATGTAGGTGCTGGAGCTAAAGAAGTAGGTAACTTCTGTTGCACTGCTACTGATGTAACCATCACAACTGAAGAAGTCGATGGCGAGAAACCATTGCCGGGTAATATCCACTCCACTTTAACGTAACTAGTCAGGGATTACGCTACGTATAAGTTAGCCGAGACAATGCATCTTTATCTTGCAGCCGTTTTCAAACTAAGTCTCTCATCTGACATCGCTACTGCTTAAAATATACGAGTATGCAAGCCCTATGACGTCATATTAACCTTGAACCAATCGTAATACACCATTAATACATTGTTCGGACACCGAACATCGAAACGCCGAATTGCCACGTGATTGCAGCTGACCAATCCCATAAAGGCATTGAGACGTCACGCACAGGCAGTTAGGCAGACTTTACATGCTAGTTCCTTCATCACATTACCATGCAGTTATATCTTCAACAGTTTCTTCCAGCGGTACTAGTCAGTACTAGAATATGCTCGTTGACTTGAATGAAATTTTTGGAGTTTCTGTTTTCAAAGTCATTCAAAGTAACTGGGTCATGCCAAGGTCACCTGCATCTAATATGGAGGTAGCATTCAGTACCGTAATATGCTCGTCGACTTTTAGCATTTTTTTTCTCGATTTTTTTTTAACGGGAAAAAGAGAACTATTAACAGAAAAAAAGAACATTTTAAGAAAAAAAAAAGAGAAATCGATATGGAAAATGGCTGCCGGCAATGAATTTCTAAATGGTGTTAAATATATGTTTAATATTTCTTAATAATATAAGTAAGTTTTATTGATACATTTGATCGAAAATTTTGAAATTTTTAAAAACGTTTTAATTCTAATTTTTTTGGGTTCAAAGTTCATGGGTCAAAGGTCAATGTCAAAGGTTAACGACCAATGGTTACTGACTTCCAAGTTGGCGACGGGCGATCGGAATGACAGCAGAACAGCTCCTTGTGTTCTGTCCCCTGTCCCCTTATGACCGATTCACACAAATCTTTCTACTTGCGCTGTACGTTCTCGTGTTATCTCCAGAGATTTTATTCTGTTGTTAGCTATTCTGCCGTGGGATGGCCTGCTAAGAGTTTATCCTGGTGGTTAGCGAGCATGAAAACAAGTAAAATGGGCGAATCTGCGACTCGTGAATGCTTATATTAATTACTAATCGTGAAATGTTGTTTTAACGAAGAAATATTTACAGCTGTTGGGACGTGAATCGATTTATTGGTTTCAAGATAGCGTATTTATGCACAGAGAAAGAGATCAATCTGTGCAAGTGTGTTTTATTTTGAATTATATGTCCCACCCAGACAAGCAAATTCACAATTCGTATGTAGAATCTGGAAATTTTATTGAAAATCTGTACTAATTTTTTGCACTGTTTTCAACAAATTCTGTCCATCCTATGAGATTAAAATTTCGTTAAATTGCACCGAGATATGTTTACAACGAAAAAACGTCTCGAAGATTGTGCCATTATAATGTTTATAGAGAGAACCGGCTTGTAACTAATTTGGGTGTGAAATCACAACACCGCGGCTTTGCACAACATACAGTATTTGTCGCACACAAGGTACAATCATTCATGTTCCTCTCAGAACCTAATTTATTTTCAAGTATTGTTATAAAGTACTACTTGGCTTGACCCTAGACTAGTGCAAGAATGAATACAGTGGCTCATAATGTTTAAATATTGGCATTTTTCTGTTTCAAATAGCATCACAATGTTACTACAGCTATTTAAACCAATCGATCCCAATATTAATAAATTAAATTGAAGTTTATACCAAAAAATCGCGAGAATTATTAGAAGTCCTAGGTGGACGAATAGGCTACTTAGCCGCGGTTTGAACCTAATTTAAAGATTTGTTATAAATTACGTTTTAAGCAAATTTAATTGAACTTTTCAATTATAAATACTGTCGTTCTTTAGGTAGAATACAAAAATTTAATAAGTTACGAGCAGCCACATACAAAATTATTATTTTGATGTATCCCAACTTCAAGGCCGTGCGAAGTTCGTATGAAGAATACTTTTAATTTGTTAAAGTTTGCGAGCAGCTTTAAAACGACAGTGCTCTATCGCAGCATTCTGTTTCTGAAGTAAACAAATTCAGACACTGCAAAGTGAGTTTTCACAACTTGTTTCATAATATCGAAAAATTTCGTCTCGTGAAAATATAAAACAAAACAGTGGTAGAGATTTTGAAAGTTATTACGACGCAGCTGATATCAGCATTTGTATTCAAACTTTTGATATTGGCTTATTTACGTCACATATTTACAATGTAATTGTATAGGAGTAATTTTATCATGGACAATATTGAAAGAAACAGCAATAGCACAATCGTTAATGCGATTTTGAACACAGGTAATACAGAAAGAAATTCTTACAAAACACAACCAATAATACTAATTTTAAATTACATTCTTTCGTTTCTAGGGCATTTACAAGTTCAGTTATTAATATTTGGCATAGTGCTAATCAAAGTGATTGTATTCATACATTTGTAAATATCACGAATAAAAAATAAATAAACACTTCGTTCTCGCCAACATCTTCCAAGTTTTCAGTATAAAACAATGGATTTCCAGTACTTTAATTGCCAACATAAGCCCAAACGAACCTTTAAGGTTTGCTGGTACCTAATAAAAGAAATAAATATGGTAATACAACACAGTTCGTATCTCACTAAAGGGGTTAAGCTAACAGGCTGTTAGTTAACAATGTTTTGAAACTGAATTAGCAATACGTAAATAAACAGGAGTATTGTGAATACCTACCTTAAGGGGTCTTGGAATGTAGAAGAACATAACTCAGTTTCTACCAAGGCAAGTATAATGGATGTGATATTAGTGGTAGGAGTAATAGGTTGCATTACTCCCACTGTCCGTAATGATTTGGCAGAGAATAATTTTTGAATTCATCCGAATTAGTATTTCTTTCTACGACGTCATTAACTGTTGTCATAAAATGGAGGAGTGAAGCGATAGTCCCATCGTTTCACTTCTCCGGTATCACGTTGCACAGTGGCCACCATACAGCATACAGACCAGCATGATTCATAAAGTTTCACAGCACTACGGGAATTCCATTTGATGCTGCTGACAGAATGGCCACTGGGGTGTTCTTTTGGCCCATTAGTCACAACGAGTACTCTTTGCATTTCATACTTGTGCTCCCATGTATTCTTAATACCATCATGAAACATCTTAAAGACCAATTGTTAATACAGAACTTGATATTTGACAAGCTTATTCTTTCGAATGCCAGTGCGGCAACGTCTTCTGAATGAAGCAATCCCAGTGGCAAGCAGTGTACATATGAATGAACCAATACGAGATTCGGCTGGCCTCCATCTGAGACCTCTCGCGTGCAGCTCGAAATTTTTCGAGCATGTGGTTAGAATTCCACACTCACAGCCCCCTTAGTAGTTAGCAGTTTTATCTAAAACATGACTTATAGCGAGTGCTGTGAAGTGACATTTTACTATGAAATTCGTGCGCAGTGAAAAGAATGGCGAGAGCAAGCAAAGAAACGGGTTATGAGAAAGGTATGCGAGAAATTGTGAAAACCGCATTCGACAAGATGAAACAGGATGTTCACGAGGCGACGAGAGAGATCATGGACCAGGAAGTCGAGTACAGAACTCTTCTGGGCGAAGACAAGATGTGTGACTACAGCATCCGCCAGCCGCAGATTAACATAATCTCGACTCCAGATTCCTTTACTTCCGAAAAGGAGGTGCGCAATGAAGAGCCGGATACAATCTCTGAAGACATCGAGGATGTCACAATGAATGAATTGCAGCAGAGAATACTTGAGGACACGTTTATAGACTCTGAAACCGATATGCGCACAGATGATCTAATAGAGAGGCCAGCCAAGCTTACGGAGGTATGTAGACTTGTACAAGGATGAATAAAAAAAGTAAAGGCAATTTCCATATAACTCCTTTATTTACATGTATCTGAACAATTTGTACATTTCACTTTCCTGCCTAGTTCCTCTGCATTGTGACGTACTTGAGTTTCTCCATCCTTTCCAAAAACAAGCATTGCGATCACTACCATAGCCAAGCCTGCACTGCTTGCTGGCCCCTACATCCAACATGACACGCTGTTGTTTATGCTGGGCTGTATGCTGGTTGGGTATCCACCGTACACATACTTTCCAGTACCCCAAGTAATTTTATGTTATGCCTTGTGCAAATACTTAGCTGATCCCACGATTTCCGACGGTTTTGGCACTGGGATTCGTCGGTCTTGCCTGATTAAGGCATATGCCTTCTGGATGTGATCGTACGTGTGCAATGTTGATGGGCGATCGGAACGGTTTTTGTCAGTCACACTTGTTCTTTCTAAGCGCTTTACCCACTCGAACACATTTCGTTGATTCATGACGTGGGTTCTATACTGCGTCAACATACTGCGATATATATTTTTTCAGGTTGGACTCCCTCCCTCTACCCACAGACAGCACACTGTGGCATATTGCTCTCGATGGCGGAATCACTGAGTTGAACATCGCTACGTTTGACCCCGTTGCTACTTGCCAATCGAACGAATAGTGGAAGGCTACATGTGGCCCCCTACATGTCCTCCCGTGCGCACATTGTGTCGTCCGTTAGCATTTTCCTGTTGTTATCGCGATATCTTAAAATTGCCTTTACTTTTTTATTCGCACTCATGTGCAGATAATTATTTAAGCAGATAATTATTTAATGTATACTTTCTCAATTTGCTATTTAGATTTATTATCTCAAATGTCATGAATGTACTAGAATTTATCATTAAAGATTTTAATTTCAACGAAGCTGTCGTGGATGTCGACTTTTTGACAGTCATTCCAGTCGCACTATACAGGCTGATGTAGCAACAGAAGTAACAGTTGTTTCTATTGTCACAATACTGAAGTTGACAAATAATTGTTTTCTCCAGTTTGTCGGTAATATTGACGAATTCGGCGAGGTTGAATCTCAATATCCGCTAAACTCTATGAATTTTATTTTTTACATAATCGAGTCGTTATACGATATTCTCTATCCAGTACTTAGGATAATGTGTTATGCTTTCATCGTAGTGACGAACCTGGCACTTTTGTCTGATAGGCATTTTATCATCAGACAGCAAGGAGTAAATTATATATAAACTGGAAAACTAATATGTCACATCCCAGGTTCATATGCAGGATGAATATGAATTCGATCTGAATACTTCGGCTACGGGTTCAGCACGAACATAAGTGTTAATATCGATATCAAATACAACAAAAAAAGTACTCTTGTTGGAACACGTTCAGCCACACCATTTGCGAGGAAATCGCTCATGAAAATTATCGGCGGCTGTTGACAACATTGGTAAGCATGAATCGCTTATTGAACATTGAACACACCAAAAGGTATGCTGTCGGGAGCAGAATGGTCAATTTTTTTTTGTTTGGGTAGCTTAGTTGTACTGAGTAAAGACTTTTTATAGTGGCGGAAGCAAATTTTTTGTATTATCTTATGGAATGTTTCTCGTGATCAGTTGTTGCAGACATGCAGCTCATACGAGGTCGGATGGAGAAAATGTTATCATTAATTTTTGTGTGATATTTTCTCACAATTGGCGTGGATAAGGATGTCGCGTTAACAAGCTATATTACGGACTATGGTATAGAGAAGACACTGTTATAGAATTATACTATATTGACAACTTGTTTCTTTCGGATTTATCAATTATTGAGGCAGAAAACTGGGACTCATTTAATTTTGTTAAAGCGAAATTAAATCAGTCGACATTTCGAGCACTTATGAAGAATGCTGTATGCGAATGAGTGTTCCCAGTTCCCAGTTCACGGTAGTTCTCTCACACCATACCAGTATTTACTGTACACCCGACGTCCTTTTGAGTGTACGTAAACTAGGTATGCACACCAGAAAAAACACATGTTTAGTTGATTTCCTTTTGATTGTAGTAATTAAACCACGTTTGCGATCACTTTTCATTGTGGGTAAACTATGCACGCCACAAATCATATGCTTAGATGATTTAATTTACTGTGCGTAAACTATGCACATCAGAAAAAAAGTGTCTTAGTAAATGTTTTTTCCTTTTAGACTATCTATCAAACGATACCTTATATGACCCACATTCCCATTTGCAATTTCGAGCTCACCCTCTATACCCCTAACTCTGGTATGTTCGATGCTTCATATAGGGTATAGTTATCTTACTTTTTTTTTCACGAACATCCGGTATCGTGTTGTTTCCGAAAAAAGGGGTGATACACCTTGTATAGTGCGAGATTTGGTCGGAACAGTGCACAAATTTGCAATATGCCAAGTAATGGCGAGAGCTATAATTTAAATGGCGACATTCCGCAGCAAGCGGATATAAATATCAGTTAAATGTATCATCGCATGGCGGCTCGATTAATGTAACTCATTCACAGTTACTTCAAACTTTCTACTTCCTGGATATTCCTCCACCTCGTGCAGACTAAACTAAACTACGGCTAGAAAATTACAATTTAAATAGTTACTTATTAATGTAGCCTACTTATTACATTTTTTATAGCTATATTAGCAGCAATTTACAACTTGGGTTATTACTCCCTGTTTGTCTCAGTTACTTTCACTAGCCATATGTTTGGTTGGTATCATATCATTTGAAGTGAGTATAATTGTTAGTATCTTGAAAATAATTTTTTAATCTGACACTAATCAAAGCAGTAAATTAGGTATTAATACAAGTAAATTAGTAAAAAATAATTTTAAAAACTGAATTAGTTTATATTAGAGTTAATAGTAACATATGTAATTGATTGGGAGTATTTTTACACAGTAATTTGGATCTTTCATTATAAACTATTCCAAAATAATGTTGCTACATGTTATAGCTTTGAAGTAATATCAAGTCTTTGTAGACATATTAAGTAGTAAATGCGTTACTCCGAAACAATGTATAATTTTTTTTTATAATGACATGTACTAAAATATTTACAAAAGTAAATTATCTTTCGTGACTACACTGAAAGGAAATATTTATTTTACAAATTTTTTTCACCCTGTTGTTAAGAGTTGTTAGCAAAATTTGCTTTCAAATCTGCTTTACCTCGGTTTTTTACAGGACTGTTCAGAATCACCATTAAAGGCTACACATGCACTGATAGATTGGTTGGAGGGCAGTTTACGTTCACCAGACAGTTTACTTTCAACAACAACAATGCCACCCCAACAACCCCGACAGCAGGTACCAAAACATCTGCTGCAACAGCAGCAGCAGCAACAACACGAACAACAATACTCTCGTCGTCAGTTTTCTAAACTATTGCTTTTGGGACGTTTCGAAGAAGTTGACATCTCAAAACTGCCACCGTCGTTTCGGCAAGGACTGAATGGCGCCGGTCGACCTGGAGGGTCACCGCTGGATACCATGGCGCCACCCACACTGCCACAAGCAGCTCGCCAGTATCCAGCTCCTCTCGGCAATGGCATTGCACATGCGCCGTACGACAGAAGAAACCCCAAGTTGGACGTGCGGATAATGTACGATCCCGACTACCCCGAGCCCATAAGCATCCCATATCCTCCCCAAGGTTATGCTGCCGCCATTCCATATTCGTCCAAGCCTCCTACAGGTGCGACTACAAGCTACGCTCCTACGAGCCTCGGGAATGGTTGTCAGCCTACAAATGGCGTTCTTGCTGATCAAGCCATAAGCATTCCAGGACCCTCGCGGCAGTCATACCCCCGGGAAAGCGAAACCACGCTCAAACGACTGCGTGTGAAAATGACTGCGTCCTCCGAGGTCTGCATGGCAGGGTTTGCGGGTATCAGTTCGAAAGAGGGCCGGAAGAAAACCACTCCAGATGCTCAAATGTGTGATAGGTCGATGGATGTGCAGCACCAGGCACGGAAACTGGCAGACGATGGCTTGCCAGAAACTGGTTTCTCTGAAGCACGACCAGATAGAGAGATGACAACCAACGGTGCCCCAAAGTCAGAAGAGAAAAAAGAGCGCGATACAACGAAAATAAAGGAAGACTGGAGTAAACGTTGTTCGCCGAGTAGTTCGACGACGAAGGTCACGCTCAAGCAGACGCAAGAATTGGGGCTTCGACAGTCTAGGACATTCCAGAGAGGTGACATGACAGAGATGAACATGGGGAGTATGCCGCAACGTTTTGAGGCTGCCATCTCACACCTTAAGGTAAGTTTGATGAATAAGAGAATATTATAAAAAAAATTTTAAACTCATGTTAGCTAAAATACGGTGTCTGTTTTATAATATGTTTTTTCTTTGAAATAACTTTATATACGCCACTAACTAGTAAATAAAACTAAACAACACCATATATATAATATGGGAGTAGCAGGGGCCGCGGTGGTGTAGTGTATAGACTACTCGCCTCCCACCTAAGCGAACCAGGTTGTATTCCCGGCGGGGTCGCTCCAGAATTTTCGCACGTAGGAACAGTGCCGGATGATGCCGCTGGTAGGCGGGTTTTCTCGGGGATTCCCGTTTCCCGCTGCCCCTTCATTCCGGCGCTGCTCCATACTCACCTCACATCACCCTCATGGGCTTTCAAGACCTCGATGTTAAGAGACGCCCAAATATATTTGCTCACTATCTCAAACTGTCGTAGGACTAGAGCATAGGACATATCTTTCGACATATTTTTTAAGTTCGTAATATTGTGCCCGTGTGGGATTTGTTACATCTGTAACAGCAATAAAGATTAACATGCAATTTTTTTATTTTTTCAGTCTCACATGAGAAAATACAGTCAAGCCTGACCATTCTGGTCTCCGGAATTTCTTTTTAGTTCTGTTTGTAATAACGAGGCTTGAATTTTAATAACAATTCCTAACAGTAGGTTATAAAGAGAGACAAATTAACGTAAGATGGTAAGGATGTAATCACCTTAAAATTACTTCGTGGTTACTTCTAACTTTTCTGAAGCCTTTCTGCTAAGTTCTACTTGCAAGCTATTCTTTCGCCTCATGCAAACAAATCCTAATCGAGTCTAGAAAGTTACACCAAAGGGAAAACGCACCGCATTAGTGCGCACTCAGTTTAATAATATTTTGGCATAAGAACTATTTCTTATTAGGCATTACCAACACACGTGTTTCCCCTCTGTTTATATTCATGTTGTTTATAAACGAAATTAAATAATATGTATACAAAGTAAAGAAAAGTTAAATGTAACAAAAAAATCTTGTGTTAACGGAAGTATGAAACGTTTGTGATACATCACACGTTTAGGAAACAACCAAACACGTCATACATAGAGTGATTTTTCGAAGGTGTGATTAAAAAAAAGAGGTGAAGATACTGCGAACAGGCTATAGTCTACCCGTGGTTTCTGCACCCTTTTTGAATCAAACCTTTGAAAAATCTCCCCATGCATGACATGTCTGGTTATTTCCAACATACACCATGCATCACAAGCTTTTATACTTGTGTTCATAAAAGTTAATTTTTTTCTGTTAAATTGAAATGATATTCATGTTTTATCTATAAATTATAATTTTTTATTAATAATATGAATAAAAAAACAGGGAGAAAATAGGTATGTTGGTAACGCCTGGTAAGAAATACTTCTAATACAAAACACTGTTACAACTGAGTGCGCACGAATGCGGTGCGTTGTCCTCCTGGTGTAATTTTCCAGGCTTAGTTAAGCTTAGTTTGTACGAGGAGGAGGAATCTCCTGGAAGTATAACTTATGGATTATATAAGACGGGGATCTGAGCGTTGGGGCGTGTTTCACGTTGTAGGAGTCGGCTCTGGACGTTCGTTGCAAGCGCTGCGAGCAGTGCACGTGCGCCAGGCTCGAGAAGAAGGCAGAGCCCCAAGTGCCAGAGAAAGAGGGCGCACCCGAGAAACATCAGGAGAAACTTGTCCAGGTAATCAAGTCGCACGACCATCACGGGCAAAGGAGCAGCTTCCTTGTTTATATTTTTACTTGTAAACTAGCTGCTCCCGCAACTTCGTTCGCGTGGACTTTAGGATTTGGTTACATATTTTAAAATTAGAAATAGAAAATTGCAATAAGGCGTGAACAGTGTTAATCAAAATTTATACATAGTAATTTTTGTAATCAAAGCAATTTTTTTTAAATATTAATTAAATAGAGTTTACAAATGTCTTTTTAATACTTATATGTAAATTAATGCAGTGCCTGCGACTTCATTCGCGTGGAACTTAGTGCTTATTTACATATGTTTAAAACATAAATTTCACTTTGATCAGATTTCATGGAGTTATTAAAATAGAGCCCGCCATCACTTCGCCCAGGTTTTATGGAGTTATTGAAATACATACCTATATAATTGGTTTGGAATATTGTTACTTTATTATCGGAAGTAGTTTTATCGTCACGTCAGTGTTGGTTGTTTGATAATATGTAATTTTACTATGTTATTCCAAAAACTAATGTATCTTTTTCTATGATGCGTACTATATCAATGACTACTAAAAAACTATTGTTGTTTCAACAATGTTTTCTGACAATAATCCTTTTGCAAAAAGTAAGATATGAAACATAAAGTAAATTATATAAAAAAATTACTCCATAACCATTTGAGATATCGAGATGAAATAAATAATATATTTTAAATATTAATAAACTCTATGACATCTGAAAATTTTATCAAAATTCAATTCAGCCGTTTCGGAGCATATTCTGGATAAACATCCAGACAGATAGTTACAGACAAGAATAAAAAAAACAGTTATTTATGCTTCAACATCGTTTAAATAGCATATTACGCTTAGATATTGGTATCAATTTTGAGATAACAGACAGGCAATTCAGTTTTATTTATTAGTATAGATAACACCGCAAAGCGAACGAGCTGTCCCCTATTAATAGAATTTTAGTCTGCAAATTTGTTTTATTCCTTTTCGTCCTAGTTGTTAATACCACTGGCCGCAAACCAATGCTCTAAAAATTCACCTTCATCCTGACTTGTTTCCCCTGAAAATATAGGCATTTTTCTGCCGTTTGGTTGGTACTTTAACGTTTTGTCTTTCTGCCATTGTGTCTTGTAAATTATTAAACGGTTCTTAATTAACGCACTTTGGAATTGTTGATTGTAAATTACTGTATGAGGGTTGACTGACTTTTAGAATTTTGATCCTAGTACTTGATATACCTATATCATCAAAAAATGATGACTCATCATCTACCTGAGATGGTACTAATCCCTTACTTACCTGTAGTTAATAGGGTAGATTTACTATCTAGTTATGCAAGTAAGTTCGGATTATCTTGTATTAGTATGTCTGCTTTTTCAATAAAAGAATTAAATTTGTCTGTGGTATACGATTGTTGCTTGTCTTTCGCGTGTTTGGTATCTGATAAGTCTATGGTTGCCGTTTTGAAAAAATTTTTAGTTACGGACGAAATCGGTTGGCACTTTTCGGCACTCATAAAAATGTTCTCGCGCATTATATTTTTTAAAACACTTCCTTATTGTACAATGCGAGTCACATCTACTGTTCTATTCGCTGTTATATTAATATGCATGTAATCTAGTATGTTGCAGCGATACTACGTTGTTAGTACATGCAAAAGCATTCTATATAAACAAGCACCCATACAGCTATGAGTGAGTGATTTTAATTGAATTATTTTATGATGACGGTTGCTAAACACTTGATACGAGAGGGAGGGAGGAACGGCGCCTCCACCAGTGTAACAGTCTTGGGTTAGCCTAATGTTACCCAATGGCTGTCCAGTTATGAATGCATCTCTACTACCAAGGGTGAGGGGGGTTGAAATGATCAAGCAGAACTATAATAATCTGGGATTTTACTAAACACCAAATTCTTACAAAAATATTTGATTTATTATTGAGTGCAGAGTAGTCTGATTACTTTAATAACTCGCTCAATTTATGGTTGTTCTAACCTTATTTCCTGCTCCGCCGTAATTAAGCCTCACACCTTTCGGGCGGATACTCAACACTGTTCATTCGTCACACCATCAGCTCGGAATACGACGAGGTCTACTCTCACGCAACGCCTAGGTCGTAGCAGTTCTCGAAGTCTTCCCATGGTAACGTGGCGATGAACGACCATGGACTTGTTGCCCGGCCTCCTGATAAAGGATGTAGCAAAACTGCATGACAATATTTCGGGGAAACATTCCTCACATCTGGAGGGTGAAAAAATGTTATATGAACATAGGTTCGCAAACGCTTCGTTTCTTAAGTACAACCCGTAATACATAACGCACAGTGTATGGTCCGCGGGCTGGATCATGGTACTGTTGAATGCCATTGAAGCTGTAATTGCCCAACGTTAGTAAAGAGAGGTTGCCTCAGACGGGCACGCATATTTCTGCGCAGGTAGCGTGGTGACGTCACACGAAGTCCACCGGCTCGACATTTCTCTGAGTCAAAACGGGCGCTCTTTTAGAGATTTATTTTTCTGTGCGAACAAAATCTTTCACGGCATAGCAGTCTCGTTGCAAGCGTACTTCTCAACAGAAGAGTTAGTGGGTTTATCGTGTAAGATTGTGCAGTTTATGGCTGTCACAATCACACGCGAAAAACTGAAGGAAGTGCGATTAACGGCCCTGCCTAACAAGCCGGCAGTCGCGAATTTCAAATGGGAAATCAATGTTAAACGAAATTCCTTCTCATTGCGTCAATTTTAAAGATAACTATTTCAAACAGAAAACGCGTTGACGCGATTTTCTCAGAGAATATTGCTACAAAAATTGTTAATATATATATATATATATATATATATATATATATATATATATACATCTTTTTCTTTGTTATATGTAAATTTCAATGTTCACATTCTATAAAAAAACACATTAAACAAAAAAATTGACAAAATATTTTAACGTAGCATCATTCCTTAAGAAACTCCACGTAAAATACTTTTGTTTGAAATAGTTATCTTTAAAATTGGCCCAGTGAGAAGGAATTTCGTTTAACATTGATAACCCATTTGAAGTTCGCTGCTGCCGGCTTGGTAGGCAGGCCCATTCAGTGCTTCAGATTTCCGAAGAATGAAGATTTGTGTAAAAAGAAAGTGGGTGATAGCCTGCAAACTAAAATATATCATTAATGTTGATAATGGTAAGATGATAACTTTTTATTTAGTTTTGACGTATTGTTCCTAACGGTATTGTAAAATAATTCAAAATTTTAATATCCTAGTATGGTCTGTTTCATATAACTTCAATAAATTTTGACAGTTCTCGAAAATAAGTGCGGCCACTGTGTATTCTTCCGCCACAGCTGTTCTGTTGGTGAAGAAACCAAACTTTGTAAACAAACGATGAATCTAATGGCAAGCATTGAAAAACTGACAACTTATGTCTAGTAATTAGGCTACTATAACTGGTTGCCATTCCCAGCTGTTTTAATTTTTTTATGATCACATATTATAGGCTTAGTAGTTAGGGTTCTGTTTTATTTTATTGGTGGGGTGGGGAACTATAGTTTTAAATCTTTCAGGAGAATATATTTTTGTGGTTCTTCTTATAAGAGAGTGGCGCTTGGAACTTGCATCGTTTTGATGATGCATTGAAAAATTTTGTTCGTACGGAAATAGCAATCAATTTACTATAACACGAAAGTTTTAACTTCATCGAAAGAACTAAATGCGATAAACGTGTCGCTGTTCGTACCGATGCGAGAAATGCTCAACAGATAAATATCATTGCCTTTTTTTATGTAATGAACTACACTAAAAGGGTGCTTATTTAGGCCAGGTACATTTGAAAACCTCCCGCAAGAACAAAATGTAATAAATTCGTCACATACAGATGTGCGAAATGCACATTGTAAACATGTTAAGCAAATTTAACTTCCACGTAAAAATCGTTAGAGTTTCAATCAAATAAAAGTCCAAATACATTCAAAATATTCTAACAAGAATTTAAGAAAACATTATTTACAAAACGCACAAACTTACTGTTCACTTCGTATTTCCTAAACACGAACCGAACTCTGGATGATTTATCACGTGTCCGCTTCTGATACATAATAATTGATTTGCTGACTTATGTAACTAACAAAACACTTGAACTATTTCTTGAAACCAACAAATTCACACTTCCCAACGAAAATATTTTTTCGTTCGCGTTTCGCGATGGTTACAGAAAATGGCGAACCACATCACACAACAAGCCATTTTGCAAAGTGGCAGACACGTGTCGATAATTCATTTCACTGAGGAGACTGTTCTAAAAAGGCACCTACGACGAACTACACTTAATGAAATACGAAAAGACAAAATTAATTAACTGCGTATATAATATTCCGACATCACCAGCAAGGAATTTTCGCATATTGATAAATTATGACGGAAGAAAGACAATGGCAACAACGGTTTTTCACTGGGCGGGTGGAGACCATAAACAACAGACTCAACGGAGATTGGTGGAAACCTTTCACATAACCGTGATGTTCGCATGCTGTACCATAATATTTCTAAATATTTTTAAAGCCCTTGCTGTATAACTCAGAAAAATTGCATATTAGTCTATGAGTATAATTTTAACCATAAATGCTGTAATAATCATTAATTTTACAAATTATAATTTTTAATTTCGAGTACTATTTTCTGTTACAATCATCGCCAAGAGTGTCGACATAATAACATGCATCCTGCAACAACCATCAGCTGGTATTGTGCTTTGGAAATGGGGGCGTTTACTGTTCACATGCTGTGTAGGTTGATCACAACATCTGTCAAATTTTATTGAAATTATGTGAAACAGAGTATACTAACCTTTCAGCTGGAATTTGCTCCATACACTTCACGCAAGAAGAATACACGAAACGGAAACAACATATGATGTTGAATTATTCTCCAGATAAGTGCCGGGAAATTAAAGATGATAAAATTCCACTATTACATCTGCCACTGAAAGAATGCCCAAGTCATAACAATGAATACTCTGAAAGATGCAAGGCAAGAGAGAAGGAAAATGTTGTCTTTTAGAGCTACTTAAAGTTTCGCTAAAGATCATGTTGCTTATTATGTAAATACATTCTGAATTTCCTGATTTTCTGTATACTTCAGATGGTAACATTGATGACAATGTATCATACAAAATAAACATGGAATTCCTTGCATTTTTAGCCGTTTTTGTTCGGAGATATTACTTTGAAGATTTAATATATTCGCATATCAGACAAAACCCGTAAGTAGCCTTATCCTCAGATATTCTGATAATTACAAAAACGCTGTACTTGGCACTAATAAGTATGGCTAGCTGTGCGCATAGAAAAGTGCTGTCAGGGAAAAATTGTTTTGTTACAGCGATAGTAGGATTATGAACATCATATTAATTTTATAAGCGAACTCTTTCGTTTGTTTCATGTAACTGTTATAACTCTAACATGATATCGCGTATCGTTGCTATCCAGTCAATAACACAGGTCTTAATTCTATACCATCGGTTTTTAATGGCACACTGCAGTTATTTACATGTACTGTAAGGCATGAATATTCATTTATGATGTTAACCATTTTAATATTGTACAGCAAATAATGTGTATGCTTTACTTGAAAACCAAAATAAGATATGTTTGCATTGCAATACCCACCGAGGCGCGGAGGTGCGAAAGCCACGGGCGCGCAGGCAACTCCGCGCCTTTCTCCACTTTCATTAATATAACACATCATCTGACGAAAACTATTCCACGTGACGTACTGCGTTTTTTTTTTTTTTTTTTTTTTTTTTTTTTTTTCAAAACGACGTGTGCAGTTCTGAGCAAGTTTTCAAGTACACCACAAGTTCTATAAGTAACAGTATTAGCCATAAAATATTATTTTAATAACATCATGCGTAGCACGTTAAACTTTCGATTTGTCTTACGTAAAACAATATATATATTTTTAATGGAAAGAACCGCAGCCACATATATCAAACATGAATATTTAGCTTCGTCGTACTCTCCAGTGTAGAAACTAAAATTTTGGAGGGATTTTTACCCGTCAGTTTATTTCCTAACGACAGTTTAAGTGAGGCGCGTCTGTGGCCCGGCGGGCAGGTAACTGGCAAGCGGCAGCTGCAGGACTACCAGTGACGTCACGCGCCTTCGGCCGGATGGCTACACAGGCCTTACGGTAATTGCCAACCCCATGCCAGCCCCCGAGGATCTCAGATTTGAATCCACTAGAATTTTACTTGTGGGAACATTTAAAGGCACTTGCGTATGCAACCCCAGTGGACGATGGGGGCACCCTCCGTAACCGTATTGTTGCGGGTTGCGAAGCAATCAGGAATTTTCCAGGAATTTATCAACGCATCCGGGTGTCCATACAACGGCGGGTTGATGCATGTGTTCGTGCTGATGGAGGACATTTTGAACATTACCTTTACTGCCGACGATAAACCTTCACACATGTGTAACTAATTCCTACTTTTCTAGGTGTAGTGTCGTAGTGTGAGGTGTCGTGTATTATGCAAACGAACGCTTTCCACGGTAACATGATCCAGCCCGTGGGTCATACACTTTACGTTATGTATTATGGGCTGCAGTAAAGAAAAGAAAATCGTTCGCGTACCATTTTTTCATCCTCCAGATGCGAGGAATGTTTCCCCAAAGTATTTATTGTCATGCAATTTTGCAACATACTGTATTTTGCTTCCGGGCCTAATTTCTCTCCTCCCAGTCACAGCTCTGTTTGATGTTGAATACAGTGCTTCTCCAAACACCGCTCGCCTCTACAGCTCTGACGTCGTAACAGTTCGTATATACCCGGTATTCAGCTGGTTTTCATAATGCAAAGTGAAAAGTAATGTCATCTACTCTGCAGTTGGAAAAAATATATTTTAATTAAAGCAAAAATTGTATAAGTTCGTAGCTAGTGGGCAAGATGTATTTAAAACACCGCTAACCAACGTTAGCATTATGTGGGTTATTGGCTGGCAAATTATTGGAAATTGATTGGCGTTATATTGCATTTACAATATGAAGTTAAACCGACGTGTGCCCGAGGGTCATTTTAAAGACCAGTTTATTATTTTACAATTTTCTCCCAATCTTTGTGCCTTTTAAAATTATAATTTTACTGCCTCGAGTTTTCTCGAGGATTTTCGCAACTTTGCGTTTATTTCTCTTTAAAGAGAAGGTACAGAATGTGGCTGTTTATCTGTGCTGGTAACCCCAGCACATTTCTTCCTGGACAAAAATTTTCGTAAAATCAATTATTTCCTGGATAGGGGTGGCGATATGTACACTTTTTCTGTTTTCTACTATATTTTATTTACTTGTATTTCTAAACGACACGTTTTTAACTGTCTATAAAAATATGTATTGAAAATGAAAACTGTTTTTATGTTATGTTAGCACCATAAAATACTTAGCTTACCAGATTTTTTCCCAACTGATAAATTTGATTCAATATTTGAACTTCTATACGTATGCTGCAAGTACATAACCCACCCGTAAAATGTGTTTAAGTGATTTATTTTATGTACAGTAATTACAGAGCCCGCATAGTTAGCTGTATTACAATTATAATGCTTTGTAACCAAGTATTTTAAAGTACGCTTTTTCTCTCAAATATATAGGGGGCAACTGGTTGCATAACGGCTTCCCAGCGAGCTGAAAGCAGAGTTCATGGAATGACAAGTGCAACGATGATTCAGTTCCTACGCATGGTGCTACAGGTAAATATTAGTTTGGTATTACTTACTAAAAAACAGTGTTGTAAGCATCTGTGTAACACAAATAATTCTTGCAGAACTCTCGTTGTTCTAGTTCTCGTAGACAAAACTATAGTGTCAGTATCTGTTTTACGGTGTTGGGAATGTGCTCTGACCTGTTTTAGTGATACTGACTGCCATCGCATCAATATTACTAGAACTGGTATGGATGTACAGTACTAGAGTTAATGGTGACGTCACAATATTGGCATGTTTCAAATATGTAGTGATTTAGCTGGTGACTGCACTTGAGACAAATGAAACAAGTTAGTAGTAGAATTTGGATGACTTTGGTGCAACAGCGTCTGGTACAGGAGCTAGGCGCCGGCAGGCCGCCATGCTGTGACGTCACCCGGCCGCCATATTGATACATGTAACCTTGACCTTTACCTTTGACCCAAAAACCCAAAAAACTTATTATCAAAAAATTAATAAAATATGTTACAAAATGTATTAAAAATGATTTAAAAATTATAAAAGAAAAATATTAAAAATTTCCAGTCCCTCAACGACCATTTTCCCTTACCTATTTCCCTTTTTTTCCTATAAATTTCCATTTTATCCCTTAAAATTTTCCTTTTTTCCCTTGAAATTTCCCTTTTTCATTTCTTTCATAATATAAATTCCTATCATATTTATAAAACACTGGAAAAATTACCAAATTTTTTATAAGTTCGATAGAATATTAATACTTTTTATAATTCCGGGTCTCGAACTTAGGGTCCCTTCAACATACCTCAACTTTTGATATTGAATAAATCTGTATATCAGGCACACGTATAAGCAGCCAAAAATACAGGAAATCACGTACAATGTTCGTTAACAATGATCCAAAACTCGGGTCGATATTCGAACTGGGGACTCTTTATCTTTTAACACCTTTATTCTTCATCAAAAATTTGTATAACAACCTACATTATAGGTTTCATACACCATGCATTGATATTCTCCCTACGGATAATACCATGGATAATATCAGAGCCATAGAATACACGCATTGCTGGCATCCCGTAAACAAGCCTCCATGGTAAGATTTACATCCATTCTATTTTTTTTTTAATATATCTTACAGCTTTTATTCATCTTCCAAAATTGCATTAAGATTACGTATCAAACGCACATAGTTTGAAGATTAAAAAAATTATGTTAACATTAAAACAATAAGTACTGCAAACACCTCTGTACGTGCCGTGTGAAATTAACACTGCTTTGATAACAGCGTTCTCCGTCTATTTCATGAACTACGTTAGTAAATAAGTGTGGCAGCATTTCATGCCATTTTCAAGACCTGTCCTTCTGATGGCAACGTAATGACTACCAACATGGCGGAATACAACATGGCGGCCCCTCGCCCCGTCATCATCCCCAATCCCCTGTCCCAGAACACATTATATATATATATATATATATATATATATATATATTTGGGCTCCCAATAAGCGGAAAAGTGAACGAGAATCGCATTCCAGGTTAGGTTAACTCTAGTGTGTTGTTCGGTTGCCAGCACTGCCCGCACTGCACCGCCGACGAGGGGGCGGCCTCGCCTCAGCCGCTGTCGCAGGAGGAGCCCTCTGCGCTGCCTAAGAAGATGGCCGAGCCCGCCACCGAGGAAGAGGGCCAGTCGTCGAAACTGCCGGTAAGGTGCCAGAAGTACAGTTCCGCCAACTCTCTCGCAGCTGCTATGCTCCTATTCACGGTAAGGTTTTTTTCTACTCAGGCTGGGAATCTCACTGCCTTTAGTTTGGCAACTAAAAATGTTCGCCTCTAGGTAAGCGCTAGTGTCGCATGTGTAAAATCTGTTCACGATAAAGTGAGCACTTTAGAAATCAACTTTAGAAAAAAGTCACTGCCCCTCCATGCATATATTTTATCGGGCGCACTGAGTGATAAGCGCCCAGTAACGTTGGTAACGATGGCTGGAAAGTAGTTCCATACCTTAACGTCAAATAAAAAGTGTTAGGTAACCATTTGTGATAACTTAAATGATTTATTTAGCTTTTTATTTATTTATTTATTTATTTATGTATTTATTTATGGAAGTGAAACCTATACTTTTCTAATAACTTCACAGTTTCACTTGAACGACGCATGACTAAAGTTGCGAGGCTGATTGGCAATGTTGATTTTACGTAAGGCGGATTAATACACAACACGTATGCAAGTAGATCTTAAGCAGGGCTTTCAAAAGTGCTCATTTTACCGTGAACAGCATATACCAGATTTTTCTCAATTTACTACTACTGTGTCACACAAGTATGACACCTTGTTTTGAATGTCTGGTTAATTTATATGCATTTTATGTTTGTCACACACGAAATATTTTTTTATGTAAATTTCTATAATTTCCATATTTAAATATTTTAATTGCAGGATTTTTAATACTAGATGTTATGATAGCAATAAAAGTTGTTTAAATAAGTTAGTTTATAGTTAGCATTATATATATAAATCAATTTCATTTTTCTGTCTTTATATTGTGATTGTTTCAGGGTTTTTAATTTTTGTATCGCCATTTTGAGACCACGCATTCTTTGGAATCTAGGGTTTTAAGAGTCTTTGTGGAGTGGCTCATTCAAGTATTTTTAATCTGCAGCCTTCCAAATGGCTGGCAGGTTCGAACCCTGTGTTAAGATAGGTTAGTATTGTATGCTAGTGGTCACTTTGACATCATAACTGGAGTAGTACAGAACTGCGGTAGGTCGCTCACCCAAGTGGGTGCAGCGGAAGTTTTTTTAATTAGTTGTTAGGGAGTCCGGTACTGCCCCTGAATTGTCTTAGGTGTAAATGGAACTCTCGAGGAAGATGAGACGGCCATTAAGCCCCTTACGTGTGTTAGATATTCAGAAGTTAGCAGATATCTGGAACGACCGTTGGTCCGTAAAATGTACGTTCGCATGTTAAAGATGCCGGCGGGAGAGGCCCGCATTTCTACCAGTTCCTGTCAAATAAAGGAAAGTCCTATGAGAACTACAGAGTAACCCAGATACGACAGAGTTGTGTTTCTACACTAGTTACTACAGGATACGTAATTTCTATTTGTTCTGGAAGGTCGAGAACGATGCCGTTTTGATTTACCTTATGAACACATATCCCAGCATCCATTAACCATACATAACCTAAGATGGAATCTAATGTTTTCGCTGAGTTTAACTGAAGAGTGTTAGGCAAGATTTTAAGTTTTTTTTTCCGAAACAGAATAATTTTTGGAATTTAAATTTTTATTTGAAGATCTAGTTAAAAACATTTTCAAGTTTTCTCACACTTAGTCTATGGGCGTAGGTACACATACGAACGGCCACTACCTAACGGCATTAGATTGATTTTCTTAAATTTCAGTTGCTATTGCCATCAAGGATTTTTAAGTGAATTTTTCTCTCAGCATTTTTAGAGTTGAACACTTAAAATATATTCTTCATTAAGAGTTGAAATGCTGAAACTAGCCGTGATGTGTTGTGTTCTTCCATTAGTGAGATGCTCCGCCCTATTCCTCTTAGGCATATTGATAATTATCCTGGTCTGAAAGTGAATAGATTGAAGTCGTGTTCTTGCTCGCATACAAATAGTATGCGCACCGGCTGAGTTCTACGGATGTTGTAAGTGATAACGGTGTCTGCTGCTCCACAGCTTGCGGGGTTCCGAGCTACTCTACACGTTGTAACAAGATCATTATTAAGTGTTCATACTTGCTTACACATTATAAATCACCTCACAGAAAACATAGAAAACGCAATGGTTCAGGACAAGGCAGCTCTCTCTCTCTCTACTGAACGGCCAGATAAGGCGTTCCAGTTCGTTCAAATGGCTTGCAGTGATCTGTTTCCCCAGGCCTAACTCAGTATCGTATTCAAATTAATATTTCCTCACTGAGTGTTCACACTTACACATACGACGTTTGCACAGAGTATTGTTGCACAGTACACCTACATTCCTAGTGTTTACAAGGAGTCCCGGCACGTACGCTGTACATTCGATGTACATATCTGATAATGAAACAACTTGTTTGCATGTTGATGCCGCCTGCTTATATGCTTCATAAAGTGGCTTTACCAATGTGGTGGCCTATCACAAGCACGTAAGACGGATTACAATTGCACATGACGTTAAGATAAATTTGTCGCCCTTACGAGGGGCCACTTGCATACCTCCCGAGGCGGTAAGTTCGACTGCTCATATGCTTCATAAAGTGCCACCAACATATGGGCCATTATATATGCATATTCCCTCATACCCGACTGTGGTTTCACTACGTCAAAAAAAAACCAAATTAACCGTAATAATAATAAAGAAATATAAAATAACATCTTAACGCTGTAAAAAATGTTTTATATTAGTCACGTAACTAAAAAATTTAATTAAAAGTGACCTCTTCGGAAGACTGTGCACCTAGGGGCGGAAATTGTCCCTATCCCCTACAAGAAATAGCGGTTTATTCCCAACCTGAGTAGACGTAACATTAATTCACGGTCACTTCCAACTTTTCTGAAGCCCTGCTAAAGTTCTACTTCCAGAAAATTCCTCCACCTCGTGCAAACAAAACATTACCGAGTGGAGCTGAGAGATTTGGGGGGCACTTAACAGAGTCTAGCAAATTACACCAAATGGACAACGCACCGCATTCATGTCCAACCTGTATAATCATATTTTGTATAAAACCTATTCCTTACTAGGTATTGCCAACATGCCTATTTTCACCCTGTTTTTACTCAATTTAATTTTTAACTGAGTAATATAATTTATAGACAAAATATAAGTAAAAGTTCAATTTAACTAAAAATAACGTGATTTCATGTTAAAGGCTGTTCATGATAAAGTGAGCACTTTTGAAATCAACCCTAGGAAAAAATCGCTGCCGTTTTCTGCATATATGTTAACGGGTGCAATGAGGGACATGTGCTCAGTAAAGTTGGTAACGATGGAGGGGAAAATAGTTCCATATATTAACGTCGAATAAAAAGTGTTACGTAACCATTTGTGATAACTTTGATTATTTTTCTCGCTTTCTGTTTTTTTAGTGCACCGAAGTGTAAAAATGAGCAAATTTGTACAATATTTACTTTTTTAATAATTTGACAGTTTCACTTGACCGACGCATGAATAAAGTAATGACGGCCATGGCAATGTTAATTTTATATAAGGCGGAAGAACACACAGCGTCTATACAAGTAGATCTTAAGCAGGGCTTTCAGAAGTGCTAATTTTACCGTGAACAGCCTATAACAGATATATAAAACGTTTGTAATACGTGACATAGTTTGGAAATAACTAAACCTGTCAACGTCATACATGGGGCGATTTTTCATCAAAAGTTTTATTCAAATAGTGTGAGGAAACTGCGAACAGACTATACTACTCGACCAAGCTCCCTCTTATCTTACCCTTCTCCTCCAGGACAAGAGGGGAAACGGTTGCTGAGCGGTTAGCCCACTCGCCTCCCACCAAGGCGATTTGGGTTCAATCCCCGGCCGGGTCACTCCGGATTTTCCGCATGTGGAAATCGTGCCGGACGATGCCGTTGGTCGGCGGGTCTTCTCGGGGATCTCGCGTTTCCCCCGCTCTTTCATTTCGGCGCTCTCCATACCCACTTCAATTACCTTCATCGGCTCTCAAGACCTCGATGTTAAGAGACGTCCAAACCTCTTCACAGTATAAGATAAGCGTTCGGCTGCGGGCGCTAGCTGTCGAAGTGATCGTAAGTTGTGGCACCGTGTTGATAAATCCGCGTAGTCGAGTTTATGCTCCCGTGTTGGCTGGTGTCTGTAGATATTGCTTAAAAGTCACGTGGGCAAGCTATACATGCACTTGCGCAGACAGCTAACGGTACTGAATTCCACGTACCAGTTATTTCCCTCTCAAAGTGTACACTGGCGCTCGAGGCTGTACTCTTGGCTTGGCCGAGTACACACTCCCGTTTTTATGTCACGTTTATTGTACTCAGTTTGGGAAGAAAACGACATTCCGAAGGCCAGTTCTACAATGTACGGATACGTAAGAAAACGGACTCGGAAATGCAAACGGAACAAGCCGACGACTCGGATTGAATTTTAACCATTTTACAATACGTAGAAACGTACAGTCTTACAAATAACGAAATAAAAAATACTCAGCTGTTACAAATTACTGATGCAGGTTTCGTAGTAGACTCATCTCATTTAGTATTTTTACAGTGTTTAAAAACACGTAGATACTACTCCCTAACCATGAGCACTTATTTTATTAAAACAAAAATGATAAGCGTCACGGCAAACCGAATCACTTGTTGCTGTGTATATCGCAATGGCCATGAAAATGAATATCAACAAACCAAATACTCGATTCCTATTGGCTGCACGGATTCACGGACACGCAAGAGTTGGGAGTTGCCGAGCTTTCTTACGTGTATCCTTACGTTATTCGCGTCCACATGACAAAGACACCAATGACAGCAGCATTGTCCATCTTCCCTTCATGGACTGGAGAAGTCTTCCAACATATTATATCGCTAGTATCGATGTCACAATTTCCTTAGGAGCAGTATACTTTTCAGGCTGCGGCTTTCTGAAGACACACATTTCTAGCAAACCACTACATGCCTTAGCAGTAATACCTTGACGACTAAAACGATACAAAAATGACAACAAAATATGACTTTCTTCTTCTACATCAACAATCTTAACAGTCTAAGGTATGTCTTCTTTATCAACATCCTTTGAAAATGAGAAAATGTTACGGTATACCTTTCTAGGGAAATAATCCGGCCGCGAACGCCTCCGCAATATTGTGATGTGGCTTTTCTAATGACACGTAGCTGAGTGAATAAAACTGTACCCGAAACGTGCTTATATACAAACTGAAACCCTTACCTGACATTTAGTTTTTATCTTAGGTCGCGTATGTACAGTGACAAAGTGATTGGTGACATAATAACTGTTAAAAATTGGGACTGTTCCAAATTTTAGTATTTATTTCGGCCAAGGCAATGTTGGTATGGATAATTCAGCAAGTAAGAATTTTTGTCTGAAACGTATGTTTCACTTAACATTGATGCATATATTGTATTTTCTCTTTGCAGCCCCAAAGGCGAATAAATGACTGGTGTAAACATAAACGCTTGGACTGAATTTATTGACGACATTGGTGGTTACTGAAGAATCCCTTATTTTTTAAAGAGAAACAATGTGGTCCAGCTACATGAGATGTACTGACAGAGTAGTTGTGGCTAGTTTTTTCTTTGGTTATGGTTTCAATTTTTACACTTGTCATAATGTTTTGCTCATATGCAATGGATCGTACAAAAAAAAAGGGGGGCACCTCATAAACACAGAAAAATGGATGATTTATTTACATATACAGGTATTACATTATTAATATGTGCATGTTAACGCTTAATGTTAACGTTCCAACCGCTGTAAGAAGAGGAGGACCTCCAGCTGGTGATCAAACAAACTCAGTCGACGTGTGTCTCGTACGATTTTCAGTGGTAACTGATTTCGTAACAGTTTGGGCAAACTCGAAATCGTTTCCAGCGTACGAGCATCGAATGGTTTGTTAATCTATCGGTTCTCCATTCCAATAGATCGTCGCCGTATTTTTTTCATTCCCGACGACGAAGGGTGATCGAGCAATTCACAGCACGTTCACTTTATTTATTTTTAATTCAAAATGCATATGCTGGGATTCGAACTCACGACCCTCGGATCGTGAGTCTAAAGTTGTAACCACTACGCTACTTTTTTTAAAACCTTCATTTGACGTTGTTGTGACATTTTTGACCTTGACGAAGCTCTAGTGAGACCGACTAGTTGACGAACTCCCAGTGCGACAATCGAACTGAGCATCTGCCACGTCGGAGGGACCGGGGCGCGAATCCGCGACCCTCCAACTACAAGTCGGCCACCCTACCCCTGAGCTATGAGGGCAGGGCATTACTCGATCGATGTGAAGATGAGGGGTTCCTTTGGTTACATGAA
The DNA here is from genome assembly GCA_029891345.1 of Dryococelus australis. Taxonomy (NCBI): domain Eukaryota; kingdom Metazoa; phylum Arthropoda; class Insecta; order Phasmatodea; family Phasmatidae; genus Dryococelus; species Dryococelus australis. Next base: position 316,364,582 of record CM056993.1, read on the forward strand.
ATTGTTTAAATGTATACTTTAAGATTTCTAATTAATATGCATGCTAACAAAAATCGAATACTCCAGATGTATCGTATATGAAACATAATGCACTAAAGGGTTAAACTGAGCAGACAGAGCTTATGATTGTTTTCCTTGTGTGCAGGTCAGAGTTACTTCGACTCAAGTGTGGGAAGGGCATGGCATGAGCAGCAGCACTACGCTGACGCAGTGTCAGAGCATCAATATACAGGTAATCATTGTCTTCTTCTACTCTGGCAGAGCTTGTATCCAGGCCAGGAATATCGGCTCGAGAGAATACAAGTCGGACGTGCCAGGTTTTCGGCAGTTTCTCAAGTAAGCTTTCGGCCTCTCACCATGGCGCTTTCTTGAGGCGGTTCACAACGTAGCGCTAGAAATTCGCTGCACCGAGTTTGAAACGTGTGTGTTTTTGACGAAACTATAATCTAAGAAATTATTCGCAAATTTACTATATGAATGTACAGGATGTTGCAAAATTATATGACAATACTTCGGGGAAACATTCCTCACATCTGGAGGATGAAAACGTTGTATGAACATAGGCCTATAAACACTTCGTTTCTTTACTACAGCCCGTAATACATAACGTACAGTGTATGGCCCACAGGCTGGATCACGTTACTGTGGAAAGCCATCACACCGTTCGTTTGCATGATACACAATACCTCGCACTACCACACTACACCTAGAACAGTAGGAATTGCACAGGAATTAGTTACACATGTGTGAAAGCTTATCGCCGGCATTAAAGGAAATGTTCAAAATACCCTCTATAAGCACAAACACATACATCAACCCGCCGTTGCATGGACACCCAGATGCGTTGGTGAATCCCTGGAAAATTCCTGATAGTTTCGCAACCCGCCACTATACGATTACAGATGATGCCCATATCGTCCAATGGGGTTGCATACACAAGTGCCTTTAAATGTCCCCACAAATAAAACTCTAGTGTATTCAAATCAGGGCTCCTCGGGGGCTGGTATGGAGCTGCCAGTTACAACTGCGATGGCATTCCACAGTAACATGATCCAGCCTGCGGGCCATACACTGTACGTTATGTATTACGGGCTGTAGAGAAGAAACGAAGAGTTTGCGGACCTATGTCCTTATAACATTTTTTCATCCACCAGATTCGAGGAACATTTTCTCGAAGTATTGTCATATATGTTTATGTACACATATGCGTACAGTGAGAACGCGCGAGTAGTAAAGTTGTTTCCTATAAATTCACGCTAGCGTTCCTACATTTGATCAGGAAACAGTCAAATGCATAGGAAACTTCCCGACTTTGCTTGGTAGCGACGCTAAACATTCCATATTTGTATAGGCTATGCACGGTAAGTGATTACTTTTGAAAATCCTCTCATTTGGAATAATGGCCAATAAATATATTTTATTTTCGCCTTAGACGTTTAACTTCCGAGTGCGGGGGAATATACACACTGTTTGTATTACTTACATGGCAATATTTATTTGGAAAAGAGGTTAATGACTAGAAAATGGGTGAATAGAAGAATTAACGAGGCCTCAGAAGTGCTCACTTTACCGTGAACAGCTTATAGGTGTGGTATTATTTCCATGCGATATACGGGTTAAAACCTACAATTTTAGTTTAGGAAGTTTATCAGAAATGTCTTTTGGAGTGTATTAAACGCAACTCTAATAGCTTCACCTGCGAAAAGAAATTACATTCCCGACGAAGACAGAACGGTATTTTCAAGACATCACGCACATTATAAAGCTGAAAACTGCCTTTTCATACTGCTGTATTCCAAAATATACGCACTTTATACCTAAGCTGCGTGGTAGCTCAATGGCTTCCGCTCAGAGTTGGTCGGCGTTGGCCATAGTGCTTCATCAATGTTTGCCTCACTCACACAAACATGCCCCTCACTAGGTGATCGCCTTCAGCTATGATAAACTATATCGCTGTTGCGTTTGCGTTTATGAATCGAAGAGGAGATTATACTTAAAAATAATTGGGTTTGGCTGTGTTGGGGACACGGCCGTTTTTTTTTTGTGTGAATACGTCTACGTTTACGCGCTTGGACGCCTTGATGCTGCAATGCCAAACTCTATCACCCAATTTTGTTATCACTGGATTTTCTAAATTGCCTCCCATTTTGGTCGGAAATTTAAAAACGTGTTCCCGTCAAAAATTAGACAGTCTTTGGCCAGAATTAGGGTATTTCGGGTATGGCATAAGTTGTTTCACGATCAAGGAAAAAACTAACATGAAACGGCATATTTTTCACCTGAAGGACAATATTTCCTCCCAAAAGTATGTAGTGGTTTCCATTGTTTACAAACGCATGGGGGAGTGGAGAGAGGAGAGATTGGGGAGACCTGAGCTGCTCTTAATACCAGGGTCTTGAGAGCCGATGAGGGTGAAGCGAGGTGAGTATGGAGTGGCGCAGCAATGCGTTTACGGGGGAAGCGGGGGATCCCCGAGAAAATAAAATTGGCCGACCAGCGGTATCGTCCAGCACAACTCCCACATGCGAAAATCGGGGGAGTGACCGTGTCGGGAGTCGAACCTGGTTCACGTGGATGGGAGACGAGTAGTCTAACTACTAAATCACCGTGGCCCCACGTGATTACGAATCGACGCTCCCTATGACGATGAAATCTCGCAACTAAAATTTGGCGCGACTCATGTAAATTACTACTATATCCTCCGTTTTTATGACATTCTGAATCACTTTAACTATCAAATGAGGGACTTGCGACCATGGTACTTTGATTAAGTGGGTTTCTGTGAAATTTATTCCGTCTTCACCCTCAAAGTTCATGACAAGTTAGCAACAACCGAGATATTCTTTATACGTTATAAATAGGGACAGGTGATTTTCGCGAAAATATTTCAGAACCAGTTGCACTTTCGTTGTTAGAGATTTTAAATGTCATGTGCCTCGAGTCTCAGCCCGCGAATCATGGACGTTCAGTATCGGAGTACTTCATTACGATTAGCCCAATCAAATAAGAACATGTCTTCTCACATAGACACGTGACTAATAACCAATGGAAGTCGTGTTTGTGGACGTAGGATATTGAAGTCTAGCATGGCCATAAATATTTTCGCGAAAAACACCCGTCCCTAGTTATAAATTATTTAAATATTTTCATACCAATTGCGTCTACATACTATGCATCCACGCATGCAGTAGGCTTACATGTGATATGAGGTATCACCTCAGTACAGAAAATATATCACTTAAAATGACTGTAATGAGTATATATCATTTCAGTTCTTTCAAGTAACGCTGTGTCGGAATTACAGCCGTTACCATATATCCGAACCGGCGAATTAATTTGAGTTGAAATTAATCATAGTACTAGGATTATCCCTCTTTCATTTTCATACGACTTTTGAGTTCCCATTTTATGACATTTCAAGGTCACATATGTTTAATATTTTTGTGGAAAATTACCCAGGAGCAATTAAATACAACAATTACAGGCCAAAAGTTTCATTTCTTCGATAAATCCCACTTCACAATTCGTATAAGAGTGAAGCTGTATTAAAATTTATCTTCATGAATTTTGTTTCCTCTCTTAACAGGTCGTAATGTGAGCGTACGCTATTTTAGTGTCTTTGTAGTTCCCAGTGTTACGGCACGTTAAAAGGTAAGGTAAGATAGGTTAAAAGGATAGGTAAGATTGCCATCAACTTGTAATGCATTTTACATAAAAATTAGTGTCATAATTACAGTAGCCTTTGCAGCAATTTATGAATATGAATGCGTTACTAGAAAAAATGCAAATTAATATAAATATATTATATACTTGAAAGTAGTTTTAATTCGCCTGTGGTCTCCAAATATCTTACATTTTTGGAATTGCCTTGGTAAGTAGTGCCATGAATATAAGAAAGTTATCATACAGTTTCTTTACTGCGCTATGACAGGCGATGCAGGACAGCCGTCGCAAGCCATTCAAGTTTCTACAACCTCCCGAAAACTACCTGAGTTTCGAGATTTCTTCGGAGGAAGACAGCGAACTTCCACTCTTTGAGGAGAGCCTCCCACCACCAAGATTCCAGAGGCAGGTGGGTTCACTGGGAACAAGTACGTCTTCTTTCTCAGTACGCGGTTTTTAACGAAAAATATGGATCTTCTGCATTTTTTTGCGCACCCAAACGACGTGATAAAATAGTATTTTTCCTCTTTGCAACATTTCGAGCGTTATGATATAGGCTGTTCACAGTAAAATGAGCACTTTTGAAAGCCCTGCTTAAGATCTACTTGCACGTATGTTGTGTATTATTCCGCCTTATTTTATATTAACATTGTCATCAACCTCATAACTTTATTCATGCGTTGGATAAGTGCAACCGTAAAATTATTAGAAAAGTAAGTATTTGACAAATCTGATAATTTTTGCTCTTAGATTCATTAAAAAAAGAAAAGAAAGCAAAATATACTCTTTTTAAGTTATCAGAAATTGTTACCTTACACTTTTTATTCGACATTAAGATACGGAACTAGTTACCATCCATCGTTACCAACTTTATTGGGCGCATGCCACTCAGCGCGCCCGTTAAAATATATTCAGGTAGGAGCAGTGACAATTTTCTAAGGCTGATTTATAAAGTGCTCACTTTATAGTGAACAGCCTTTAATTAACAATGACTTTTTTTACCCATGACAAGGGCCACCTGTTTTTCGCGAGAAGTGTTACCCGAAGGCTAAGACTACAATGTCCTATGGCACACTCGCAGTCTTCCTTTGGTTACGAGGGGCCGCTCGCTGTGACTGAGCGGTTCGCCTCCCACCACGGCGGACCGAGTTCAATCCCCGATCGGGTCACTCCGGATTTTCGCAAGTGGGAATCGTGCCGGACGGCGCCGCTGGTCGGCGGGTTTTCTTGGGGCTCTCCCGTTTCCCCCACTCCTTCATTCTAGCACTGCTTCATTTATCACCTCGTTTCACCTTCATCGACTCTCACGACCTCGCAGTGAAGAGCTGCCCAAATCTTGTCACTCACTCACTCAAAATTTCGTAGGCCCAGCTTCCTTGCGACTCCTATGAACTTGTCCTAATTAGGCAATGTTATCATAAGTAACGTTGCTGTGATACCTTCACATTTCAAAGCAATTTTAGGAAGCAATGTTTGCCTAAGACTATGTGAATACCAGAAACACCGCCAATGCTGTCTTATTGTCACATGGGTCTCATTCTAAGCAGTTCTGTATATTATAATTTGAAAAATTGTGGTATATTTAAAGGTAAATCTTTTTTCCAGGACACAACTGAAAGTCGATAATTTGTTGCGAATTCGTTAATTTGGTCATTGTAACACACGTGGTAGTTAAAAAGTGTAAAATCGTCAAACCTTGCCGTAAATAGCCCAGTATCTACGATATTCATTCTTACGTAAAAACAGTGTTTTAAGCTATAGCAGCAATGCTTTATATTTTCTGAAAATATTGCTGTAGTGAAACCCTATAGTCACCATTTTAAATTACGAGCAAACAGAATACGCGCGAAGTTTGTTAATATTATTTTCTGTCGCCTTCATGATGCTGCCTTATGGCCGGACGTGACGTTGGGGTGTTACATTTTTTCTATTAGGGATACCCCTTAACGATGCATAGAGGGGCTCGGTGCATCAGGTGGTGATGGTACTTACCAAAATGACGACACTGTCTAGATGGCGCTCGTAGACTATCGCCATCCCTGAAGGCACGAGATGAAATGGTACCTGAAGATGAAGAAGTGACGGAGAGGAAATGACTTCAGAGGGAGCATATAGAAAAAAAAAAAACAGCCATTAGCAACGTCGCCCACGTTTGCTGCGTGCGGATATCCAGACATTAGGACGCAAGTACCTAGCTCGTATTGCTGAGGCCAGAGAGATTGACAAGCCAATCGGTCGTCCAAGGACGACCCCGCCGCTTTGGTATTACTAGAGCTTCTTGACAAGTTGCAGTGTTGGATTTTACAAATACGAAACTGTTGTGTCTTTGTGATCAAGTGTTTCTTGTGTGCAGCAGGAGACTGGCATCACGAAGACGCCCAGGCCACCTGTGAAGAAACCACGTGGCGAGAAAGACGGTGGCCTCTCCTTCAAACAGAAACAGCGCGCAGTCATCCAGGTGAGTGATTATCTCCGTCTTTATAATTACCACATAAGTGTTTGCAGCGTCCTCAGTTGTAAGGCTCTCGATGTCGTCTTGCTAAGCCGAAAGTTCTTCTCTCCACTGAATTTGTCACGCGAAATTCTAACTACGTAAGACAACAAAAAAAAAAGTTACAATTTAGGTATCCAAGATACCTGATACCAAGATACAAGATGGCTGTACAACATAATCAATTGGTTGTGACTGTGTTGGGGACATGGCCGTTTGTTTTACGTGAATAAGTCTACATTGACGCTCTCGGACGCCTTGATGTTTTTTTTTTACGTTACTGGCACAGCTTCACTCGATCATATGGGGTTTTATGGGTATCATTGGATTGCTTTTGAGACGCTCCTTCCAAACGTATATGATTTCTGTATTTCGACTTGGCTTTTTGACGAGAGTGGGCCGAAATCGTGTTAAGTTTTCTTAATTTTTTTATATTAAACTCATACAATTTCACCATAACCATGCCACACAAATGTTTTTATGCACGCAATCGATTGATCTTGACGAGAGCTGTCGATTGAAACTCAAACGAGCGTCGTAGCTTCTCCTAGTCAAAAGTTATTGTACGCGGAGGTTATGAGACGCGGCGAAACGGAACTCCCCCCCCCCCCCCCAACGCGCCGCGCTCGATGCTTCGCAGTCCTCACTCAATGTAATATGTTATTTCATCCTTTGCCAATCGAGTGGTGTGATTAAATTTTGAATATAGACTATAGATTCGGAGCTGCAATGACAAACTGTATTCCCCGATTTTCTTATCATCGTATTTTCTGGATTGCCTCCCACTATGGTCGCAAATTTAAAGACATATTCACGTCAAAATGCGCTGGCATCAGTTATAAACTTATTTTGAGGGATGTAGTGTAGTTTTCGATGCAAGAAATCTTACAGAAATAGAGAAAGCATAATGTTAAATAATTGCCTGTTATTAATTTAAGCTATGCGTTGTTCTTAAGAAATTGTAAGAAATTCTGGGCGCCCGGTAAAATGTATTGACAAAATTATGTTTTGTCGCCTGAGTCTATTTCTGCAATACATATTTGGATGTTTGTATTCATTACATCTTGGCTCTTCTTGGTGAACTGGAACCAAATTGGAATGCCAAAACGTGTGGACGAGGAACGAGGGTTCTGCCATATTATGTTCTCGGTGCTTTATGGCGATCATTTTCAGTGGCACAATGACGTCAAAAGTATGTCTGAATATGTAGAATCTGCATTCTCGACAAATTTGTGTTTATATAAGTGGAGTGGCCACAACTCTTTTCTAGCATTTAATACACTGTCGCACGAGGGATACAAGCTGTATGTTTTTTCCTGCGCTTATTTTCTGATCTGTATTGGAAAACAGTCAATTTTTCGCTAATTATAAATGCCAAGGCTTCTTCTGGTATGTACGGTCGTGCACTATTTTCCTTTATCTTTATTGTCTTGATTGTATTTAATGAACTAGGACTAGAATATGTAGTTTGTTTTTTAACGGTTGCCAGGTTCATCTCTCCTTGTTTTATGTAACTTGTTTGAGATGCAAAAGATAACTCGGTAGGTATTAAAGACCAAATTAAATGTACATATTTTCTTTGATGATGTGCTCAGCGTTCTGAATTATCGACGTGCAGATCGAACAAGTGTCGTTGCTGCATATTGCTCCTGAGCGTCATACTGGAATGTGACAAACCTGCAGTTGTCTTTCTCAAACAATTTCTTATTTTGTAAAACAAGGCTCTTCTTATTTAGATCACTTGCCTTCCAACAGATTGTTAGAACGTAGCGAAACTTTGCTCGCAATAACATGTTGTGGAAATCTGGGGCCATAGAGATGAGTTAGTTAATCATACGCTTCCTTACATTCGTAATAAATATGAAGAAAAAATCGGTGAGAAAACATCTGTGTTGGTAGCGCCTAGTAAGAAAAAGTTGTTATGCAAAATATTGTTACAAGTGCGTACGCACGAACTCGGTGCGTTGTCCTGTGGTGTAATTTTCCAGACGTAGTTCATCTTAGTTTGCACGAGGCGGAGGAATATCCTGGAGGTAGATCTTTAGTAGGGCTTCGGAAAAGTGTGAAATAACCGTGAGTGGATTATACAAACATATGGCCACATATCTAGGGCAATGGCGTGGAATTTTAAGTAAGTCGAAAACATTTCAAATGACCTCCTAACGGTTGATTTTCGAACACAGTGTGGCGTGTGCGTTGCAGGCTGTCAGAGGTGTCGCTGCTCTGAGTCCAGGGAGCGGGGGCAGCGGCGTACCTCGGCGGGAGAGGACGAGAGAGCGCACCACACTGCCCAAGGAGCAGTACGATCACGTGACCATGGGAGAAATGCGGAAGAACGGCTACAGCGACAGGCTGCCACCAGACCGCCGTCCCGAGGACCGCGTGCGGGTCAGGCCGGAGAAAGATACGAACGGAAATGGCGCGGTGAGTGACATGTCTTTCCGGGTATGACAGGGGGCCGCGGTGGTTCAGTAGTCAGACTACTCGCCTGCCACCAGAGGCGAACCGGCATCGATCCCCTACGGCATCACCCGGATTCTCACACGCGGGAGTTTTCTGGAGGGTTCTCCCATTTTCTCCTACCTTTGCATTCCACCACTGCTCCGCCTTCACCTCACTTCGACTTCAAAAGCACTAAAGTCCTCGCTTGCAATCGCCTACCAAAAACTGTCAACTCCAGAATATGATTTATGGAATTGCTCATCCCCATATATCTTTAATGCCAGTCAGCTTTCCTAATAATTTCAGAAATAAATATTTGATATAACTGGTCATCGGGTAATTAAGTATTTACAAAATTAAAACTGGAAAAAAATTCCGCATCGTATGTGCTCGTTAAAAGTATTGCGTATTCGTATGCAGATGAAGGCCACTGCCTATTTTCTGCTGTAGTCTTCAGATGTTTAAGAGTCTACAAGAGTTAAGGACACGAGAATATTAAAGATTGCTTGAAGTTTAAACTGCCGGACACTAGTTTATGTATTTCTAGAACTTGCAAGCGCTAACCTAAGGGATATTATCACTGCCATCTAGGATTTATGTCCCCCCCCCCCCCTCAGAAAACTGTAAGTAGAGAATGTGGGTTGCATTTTCCGGGCTGTGAAGTGTATTCGGACAACGTACACAAAGACAACGTGAATGAATCTTGCCACAAAAATGTGTCTTACCAAAAATATTGGCAGCTCTGGAACACTTGCAACAGCCAATCTTCGTAGGTTACCAACACCATACAAGAGACACTAGGAAGACACAAATCAAACTACAACTAACCAATCATCAAAAGAATACTAACTGAGACTTGAGTGGAAATAAATGTGATTTAATTAGAAAATTAATATTTTCGTTGAAACATCCTGAATGAAATGAATACCTGTGCAAATACTAAGTATTATATAGCAGCTCTTATTATTATTTTTTTTCAAAATTTTCTTTCTTTGTGTGGTTGTAACTGAGTGTAGCCTTCTAGTACGCATATCTTATAACAATTAAAAACGTAATTAAGTCTCTGCGGGTCCTGTAATTATTTCAAAATATACAAATTATATTAAGACATAGTTTTCTCACACCAACTCAGTTGGGAGAACATGAGAACTCAGTTCAGGGGCTCCGTAGGCATATCGATAGAGCAACTTTAACTAACTGACGATCCAAGATGGCGTAATGTAAGGTAGATGAATTTTTCAAAAATCATTAATCATTTTACAGGCGTAGTTTCTGTGTCGAAATTTCTCTATCATACTTAACTTAAAATAAATCTTGTTTATTGCAGCAAATATTGAGATTTTCGGTAGCAGGTTCCACTGGTCTTGGGCGCTAGTCTCCCCTCACTGGGCTTTCGAGTCTTAGGTACGCGGCTAAACTGTTTGCCGTGCCACACGCAAACGCCGTAGTTCAAACTTGGCTTCAAAATAATCCGCGTAGGTAGCGCGTGCAGACTAAATACTCTTCTTCAAATGCCGCGCGTCTTCTCCCTAATGGAAGTCTGCATTTCTGTATGGGACTCTACCATTTAAGCAGCAAATTAAAATATCACTCAGGCCGACGACCCACTAGGTCATCGCCTGCCTGACGGAAAAACCCAGATGGCTATAAGCCTTAAAAACGGCACACTTAACGACGCCTTTAAACATCGCGCCAATCACGAGACGGCTACATAATTTTTTACACATACGTCTTGCGTTACCATAGCAACCAAACAACAAATTCCTCAATGCAAAACGGTCCACATAAAAATTAATTTGTGAGAGAAAAACAGAAAGACTTACAAATATAATTACAAGGAAATACATTATCTGATTTTAAAACACCTTGCAATTAATAATATGAATTAGAGCCGTAGTAAATAAAATATAACTGCCACAAACAAACAAATATTACGTTAGCATACACATTGCAGAAATAAACTGAGATAACTGCGACAGGAATAAGTAGCAGTTATTTGAGGCGTTTCAGGGCAGACAAGGCATGGTGTGTATAATAGCATGGTACACTCCCTGAAATCTATATTACAGGTTTTATCTTCCTGCTGTCAACCTTAGTTGTTGGCAAAAAATAATAACTTTTTTCTTGTCAGCTGTTACCTGTTGTATATTATTTACGATAAAATGAGCACTTTTGAAAGCCCTGCTTATTATCTGCTTGTATGCACGTCGTGTATTCATCTGCCTTATGCAAGATTAACATTATCGTAGGCCTCATCACTTTATTCGTGCGTTGGGCAAGTGAAACTGTGAAATTATTAGAAGAGTAGGCCTAAACATTTAACAAATTTTCTCATTTTTACACTTAAGTGCATTAAAAAAACAGGAAGAGAAATAAATAATTTAAGTTCTCATAAATGGGCAGGGGTAGTGACTTTTTTTCTAAGGTTAATTTCGAAAGTGCTCATTTTATTGTTTACAGCCTTGAGAAATCAATGAAGGTAGTGAAGCTGCAATAAATTCGGAATGTTTGGGTAGCTATTTGTACTCTGTCAGGCCAAAAATGTTGATTCTACATCTCGAATAGAAGACATGGTGAGAACTTTCAAGTCAACGATGGAAGAATCAATCCCTCTTAACTCCCGGCATGCATGCCGACAGCTGCTTGCTCGAGACATAATCACGTTTTCGCAGCCAAACCGATATTAAATATTGTTTTGGCCACAGTTTTTGGGTGTCTCAAAAATATGTTTCGCGCAGAGCTTCATGTTCCAAAAATGTACGTGATAAATATAGAGGATGCAGCATTTCAAGGCCTGTCTCAAATTGTTCCAGTCCTTTGGTATATATGCTTCTAGTGACCGCGCCGGCCTCGCTCGAGTGCGCTTTACAAATATGGCGTGGTTTAGGTTTACAGCAAGTATATACACTAAGTGCTTAAGGTAACTGACATAGTATTAATACTGTGTTGTTCACAAAGTCTTCGTAAGCGAGCCCCTACTTTTAAAAAGACAAAAAGGCTTACTGTGAGTCATCCTTAAAAGGTAAACATGTGCTGTCACGGACTTTTTTTGTAGACCTTTATGAGGTCTAAAATTCTGTAGTACATTAATTTGGTGTATCTCTTACGGTTTAGCCAGTGTAAGCCATGTATGCATCCGAAAAGCAGCTTTTTCCGACTTTATCATAAAAGTCGACATTTCTCTACCAGATCCACATAAGATATTAATGTATTATATTCCTAAACCTTGCTAAAGAAATTTTCTAAATGATGGCGAAAACCGCATCAAAATCCATCTAGTAGTTCAGAAGCCTTAGCCGAATACACATACACACGTGGCCGGCGACTTTGTTTTATACTATGTATAGATGTTGAAGTCGCTCGCAATCGTGTCAAATGTAGTAGAGAATTCATGAAGCACAATGTAAAATACACAACTGCGCCAGTTTTACATTTTAGAAAATTATTTTTTTGGGAGTTAAGACCACTCTTAATTTCTACAGGCTGATAGCCTTTTTTTTCAATAAAATATATACAAAAAAACCATTAAACTATACGTATTACGTACTTGATGCACAACATTCCATTTTTGGTTGACTATACCTAAATGTAGGTTGATTTAATACCAGTTGGCTTACAATCTGCTTGATATCCATCAATAGTTCTTGCCCAGATTAAAAGTAATATTTTTAAAGGGGATAAGCAAGCTTGCTGACCTAGCATGCAGGGCATTTTAATATCAGAATAGTTGCTATGGACTTATAATAGCGGTACAAGAATAACATGCATCATGAAGTGAACTATTCTTCAATTCATTAACAACTTAATTTAATTTTTCCGATTACTGTATTGAAAGCGAGAATATTAAATTACGCTGTTGCTGTTTTTTTGCGCTGTACACACTCACGACACTTCTGAACATCGTCTTCATTCACTGTTACTTCCAACGTTCCTGAAGCCCTGATTACTTTCTACTTCCAGGATATTCCTCCGCCTCATACAAACAAGGCTTAGAAAAGTGCACCAGGGGACCAACACACCGCATTTGTATGCACTCAGTGTAATAATATTTTGCATCAGGACTATTTCTTACTAGGCATTACCAACACACCTATTTTCTCTCTGCCTTTATTCATATTAGCCATAAATGAAATAATATAATTTATAGGTATAATATAAGTAAAAGTTATATTTAACTAAAAAGTAAGGTACCTTCACGTTAACATTAGTAAAAAACGCTTGTGATACATGGCATATTTAGGAAACAAACAAACATGTCATCCATGGGGTGGTTTTTCAAAGTTTTGATTTGGAAAGGTTGATGAAAACTCGAATGGACTATGCCTTGTTGGAGTTGTGGCATTGCCACTTTTACATGCCTCCGGAAATTCCCTCTAGCCAATCGCGTTATTCGCAATAATTTATTCAGCTTTCAAACGAGAAAATTACCACAAAAAACTATTTCGACAATACATTATACTAAAGGCTTTTCGCGATAAACTGAGCACTTTTGAAATCAACCTTGGAAAAAAAAAGTCACTGCCTCTACCTGCATATATTTTAACTGGCGCAATGAGTGGCATGTGTCCAGTAAAGTTGGTGACGATGGAAGGAAAAGTAGTTCCATATATTAACGTCGAACAAAAAATTTTTGGTAACCATTTGTCATAACTTAAAATTATTTCTTTCAATTTCTGTAATTTTTAATGCATAGAAGTGTAAAAATGAGCAGGTTTGTACAGTATTTACTTTTCTAATAATTTCACAGTTTCATTTGACCGACGCATGAATCAAGTGATGAGGCCCATCGCGATGTTAATTTTACACAAGGCGTAAGAACACACAACGTGTATACAAGTAGGTCTTAAGCAGGGCTTTGAAAAGTGCTCATTTTACCGTGAACAGCCTATACCAGTGACAAGTGCAAACAAATTAAATTTTACGTTTATTTTTCAGACACGTGCTGCGCTAGCGAGTGTGCCTAGAGACAATGGGCTATCATCTCGAGATAAGGAGAAATCAAAAGCGCCAAAGTTTAACGGAAAATACGATTCTTCAGAAGATGGCGACGACGATTTCTGGCCAGAAATGGTATGCAACCTTTCCCTAATCATCCTAGCTGATGGGGAGGAATTTTCTTTATCTTTTAAAATATATTTTTTTTAACAGCCTGTTTAATTTGGATGACGAGAGAAAATTGCCATATTAGATGGAGCGCAATCATTTTATGAAGTTCAAATATTCTATTTTACAAATAGTTATGTACAAACGGAATATTGCATATATAGATACTTGATATTTAGAGATATAAAACTAACACATTTTTAGAAGTCGTTATTTCATATATCAAAATTAGCCGATATTCTCAACTGCTAAAACCATACCTTGTTTTTACTTTGTTGGTAATACCAAAATTAATGTTTTAAATTAATTTTAATTATTGTTTTTTATATGGAACCGGAAACGAAACTTGAAAAGTATACACCCAGTTACAAAATTTGAAAATTTCTCTTTCTTTGAGCGCAGTGTTAATTTCAGCGTTGAAGTTGTTCTCACATTCACATTCGGTAAATTGAATTTTTCTGACACAAAGTGTTTTAGTATCAGCGGGAATTTCCTGGTTCTCTATTAAAACATTGTCTTGTTCAGAGTATTTAAAAGAAACTTAATACTTCTTCTTAAACATAGTTCCGATTTTATACAGTATTAGTTAGTCTATAGGCGTACTTTCGCAGCTGAATTGGTAGCAAGCTGATTGCGTTGTTTAATTTTCAAATATTACTGAAATAGGAATGATACTGTACCATCGGAAATGTTCATTCTGCTGCAATATTTAAAAGTCATTGCTTTCGTATTTTATGTTTTTTAACGTATAAATATTTTGCTTAAAAAAAAAGTCAAACTAAAATTAATGCAAGACAAATATTTTAATATTTTGGGGGGAGAATAACTGTGTGATAACGAAACTTAACACACGTTCTTCCTTCATTACAGCCATAGCTGCAAAGCAGGGATGACCAAGCCTAAGTATTGATATTTTATTCAAATTTTCTTAAATAAATTTAGCGAGACTAGCTTCCAACCCAATTCAGCGGACAATCTCACAATTTCCATGATGAAATAACGCAGCATCCCTAAGAACATCACTGGATCATTTCGCTTTCTGGTAAAACTGTTTATTCTACAGTTAAAATTTTTTAAAACATACAGGGATATAATTATACCCACAACCTTCAGAGTGCCTTTTGCTTTGCCCTTATCGTGACCGCGGTAACAAAAAAAAAAAAAAAATCACAAACATACACTGTTGGCAGCATGTTTGCAAACAACACTGAAACACAAGCACAAAAACACCGAGTTTACAAAAATTCTTCCAAGTCACTCTTTAAAATGTACGAAATGAGATCTTGTGCTTAATTTGTAGATGTCTGTCACGTCTGTCACAATTGAACCAGTAAGTGCATTTTTTTAACTTGCAGCCTTATCAAAGACATTAACGAGATGTTTTTTTATCTAAAGCATTCGGTAAGTTGCATAGAAATATAACACGTTACAAGACATCAAAGAAATTATATTTAAGTCTGGTGGAATTCAAACATAGCTCAAAATGCTTGTAAGATATACTTGATCTTACCTCATTGTAATTTCGCAGGCGCTCAGTTTTTGTGCAACTGTAGATGGGCGGAGGTAATTAAATATATTTTTTTTCAGAGCGAGGATAATCGCGACACAGGCGTACTACAGCAACAGGTCCTCGTCGTAGTGATGTCTCTTGACATTTCGGCGACTTAAAACGATGTGGTAGCCAATGACTTGCACATCGATCTCAGTCATTAAATTTTGAACTCTCACCACGAAATGAGCAGATGGTCTACTCTCATTCCTGCAGTTAAGCTGTAATCGAACGGGACTATCTATACTGAGGACAAGACTTTGAGATAAAACGAACTGTCGATTAATAAGTCCCTGTTGTGGCTATTGTGTGTATGCTGGGGTCTGTATAAATATAAAATAATCGTAATAAGAAGTTTTTTAATTAATACAGTATATTTATTTTCAAAAGCACATAGCTTTCTTACCAAAAATCTTCATTTTATCAAGTAGTTGCGCAAAATTCATATATGGGATGAAAAAATGTCTCTCTTGCTCGCAGGAAAACGGAGTTAACCGAGTCCCTTTGAGTATGCCAACTGGTTTAAGCAGCACGATGATGTTGCAGTGCCAGCGCTTTGATATGCAGGTAAATAACTTTTAAGCTGAAAGTAAAGCCGGGAGAAACTCTGTATGCTTTCGTAGATTTTCGTGGCTGGGTTTGGTGTGACGAATTAATTATCACTTTTGACCACACCATTTTTATAGTGATGTTTAAAATATAAATAACGCTGGGGGAATTAAAAAGAAATATTGAATGCTTTAAAAAGCAAATCAAATTTTCAAGTGAACCAGCACATAGAAAGTCGTCGAATTTATATCAAGATAATTAATATTTTTCACTCTTGGGTACAAGTGATTCTGGCTATCAAATTATCTTGGTGAGAAACGTCACGCCAAAAATTAACTTGTAATCTCAGCTCTTAAAATGCTTACGATCAAGAACAAACCTTAATGCAAAACTACTTTCAAATTTATAAAGTAATTCGCGCATTCTGTGTATCTCCTCGTCTTCGTTCTTTAAACTTATTCAGTTCGCACAATGATTACATGCTCTTTTGTCCGTCCACGTATAAATAATGGCTTGAAAACAGTATGATAAAATGTTAGCAAGAAGTTTTATATTAATTTATTGCAGTATTAAACAATAATTAGAAAAGTAAAAAAAATACAAAAAGAAAATATCATAAAAATCTTTATGCTTGAACGTCTTCAAGCATAAAGATTTTTATGATACAGTTACAAAAAACAACATATTTTTACTTCATTAATCTGACGATAAAAATTGTAAGTTTCATAACAATTTGCAAAGAGTCACTTGTTATGTTTGTGCATTTTTATGCTTACCAAAATTGACGTCATACTAAAAATATTAGAAACAATCCAACAGTTAGGCAAGGGAAATTAACAATGAGTCCTAATGAGAACAAAGACTACGCTACGCTAGAATTGAGATCGCATTCTGCACGGTGTCTAAGAAAATCTAAGTTTGGCACAGAAAGGTGCAATCATCTTACTAGTGCTTATGTAAGAGAAGTTAATAATTACACTAGAATATTATAAGTATACATGTTATAGCATTTAAATAGTTTTACATTTTTTATACTTATGTATTACAAAACAAGTAAACTTCCTAAACAATTAATTTGATGGCAAAGTATCAAACATAAAACACATATTTAGTTATTTGTGGGAACGAAGGAGAAAAAATATAATGTGTTTTTGATATATCTCAGAATAATATATTGATCACGTAAAATGATCTCTGATTCATAAGTTATCAAGAATAATTTTGTAATTGATTTGTTTTAATCTCAACGGATGTTACTAGGGAAAAGTATTTTGCAGGCTTTTGCTGCCGTTGCCTAGAAATATTAGCAATGTTAAAGCCATTGGAAAAATGTGTAGTGAACGAGCTTGATACTGCAGATAATTTAACTATATTTATATATATAATTTATTTGTTTATTTATATATATTTTTTATATATAATGTTGAAAATGTTACTTAAAAATACCGTTTATTCGAATGCACTATATGTGTTACCTTATTTTGCAAATTTAGAGTAAGCTCTAAGTAATAAATATGTTTGTTTGTTTTCTTGCGTCCGTGAGATATTTTTTTCAATACATAGCTGTACGAAGGTATTGGACATGTCAAGTTACAGTATACAAAGTTAATACACTGGACATAGTAAACACACACACACACACGCACACACACACACACACATATATATATGTATATATATATATACACACACGTCAGATTGCACAACCTTGAAACAAGAGTCATTGTTCATGTAGTTGATACCGTGGCCAAAGTAGCTTAAAACCATGAAGTTCTTGCTTCATAGCCCAGGCTCGCCAAGATTTTATATGCACATTTTAAATGTAACTTATATTAGTTTAGTATACAGGCCCTTTCAACAACCTAATTATTAGTCCAGCATAAAACTGCAAGTGTTAATAAACTCAATAGTTAAAAAAAAAATACTGAGCCCATCACCAGAAATATTGGTATATTGATGCATTTTACGAACGAATATGCTTGAAAATGCTTTCGCCACACTCCCAAAATAATCTGCCCCTGCTCCAATGCTTTAAGAGTAATTATTCCTAAGTGCAATACGACGTATAAAGTGTCGGAATCCATTTACTGCTCAGAAATAACTAAATTTGTTATCGTAGTAAAACAGATACATATCCTCTTATTTCCTTTCTGTCAACACTTTTGCTTTCGTATACACGATCATTATTTCAGAGGACATTGTTCTGTAAAGGCTTATACTTACGTGGCTCTAAATTTATTTATGTAATTAATTTTACACTCACCTAAAAAAAAAAGGCGACCCGTGTTTGATTCCCAGCGCAGTCGAACCCGTATTTTTGCAGATGGGAAACATGGTGGACATAGCTTCTAGTTATCTACACTTAACTAAGACGAAATCGACACTATAAAAATGTAAAACTATTTAAATGCTATAACATGTATACTTATAATATTCTAGTGTAATTATTAACTTCTCTTACATATGCACTAGTAAGATGATTGCACCTTTCTGTGCCAAACTTAGATTTTCTTAGACACCGTGCAGAATGCGATCTCAATTCTAGCGTAGCGTAGTCTTTGTTCTCATTAGGACTCATTGTTAATTTCCCTTGCCTAACTGTTGGATTGTTTCTAATATTTTTAGTATGACGTCAATTTTGGTAAGCATAAAAATGCACAAACATAACAAGTGACTCTTTGCAAATTGTTATGAAACTTACAATTTTTATCGTCAGATTAATGAAGTAAAAATATGTTTTTTTTTGTAACTGACATCGGAATAACGTCTTCAAGCATAAAGATTTTTATGATATTTTCTTTTTGTATTTTTTTACTTTTCTAATTATTGTTTAATACTGCAATAAATTAATATAAAACTTCTTGCTAACATTTTATCATACTGTTTTCAAGCCATTATTTATACGTGGACGGACAAAAGAGCATGTAATCACTGTGCGAACTGAATAAGTTTAAATAACGAAGACGAGGAGATACACAGAATGCGCGAATTACTTTATAAATTTGAAAGTAGTTTTGCATTAAGGTTTGTTCTTGATCGTAAGCATTTTAAGAGCTGAGAGTACAAGTTAATTTTTGGCGTGACGTTTCTCGCCAAGATAATTTGATAGCCAGAATCACTTGTACTCAAGAGTGAAAAATATTAATTATCTTGATATAAATTCGACGATTTTCTATGTGCTGGTTCACTTAACTGTACAAAGTGGTATCTGCAATGCATACAAAGGAAGAACTAATATCTCTTAAAGAATTAAACACAGTAATTTCCAATTTTTTTTCTTTTTTTTTCGTTTAAGCTGCGTATTTGCAATTGTAGAGAAAGATGGCCATACAATTTAATTTTGCAAAGTTGTATATTCTGTGAGTCGTGCCGCACGACACAACCAAAAATAGAAATAATTTCTAATCCATAATTGCTGGTAGGACGACAGAATTCGCCGGGCCTATGTCAGATATATCTTGTATATCATTGGCTGCGTAGTTTTAAGTGTAGTGTCAGGGCTGTCGAGGCTATGTGACTCCGGTATGAAGGTGTGCTTCTCTTCTGAAACGCTGCTAACAGTGGTCGAATCATGTCCGGTGCAGCATGGAAGAGGTGTCCCTGCTATGTATCCGGAATACAGCCGCGGGGCACCACAGCGGAGGGAGAGGAAGAGGGTGCAAGACCCGCTGCCCAAGGAGCAGTACGATCACGTGACCGCGGAGGAAATGCGGAAGAACGGCTACAGCGACAGGCTGCCACCAGACCGCCGTCCCGAGGACCGCGTGCGGGTCAAGCCGGAGAAAGATACGAACGGAAATGGCGCGGTGAGCATTCTTTACAAAGTGTGGTGACTGCCTTGTGCGACGTCCTTCTCAAAGGGCGTGGCAGGGGCTTATACACAGCCCAGCAATGCAAATGAAATACAATGATTCGTAGGCGTTGACAGATGAATGCCCATTCATACTATTTTGGGCTAATAAAAATACAGATTTACCTAGGATAAATTATTTTATATTTTATAAATTACAATATTGAAAAAATCTAACTTGTACTTTTAAGAAAATACAAAAAATGAATGGGATAAGTAATCACCCAAAAATAAACAGTGGTGATAATATATTCTATATTTTATATGTATAGGCTGTTCACGATAAAGTGAGCACTTTTTAAGGCTCTTATCAATTTTTCCTTTCATCCAATTTCCATCTTCCTACTGTATTTAATATAAAAATCGCAATGTGACCAATAAACACAGTGCATAAATTTCACCACCCTCAAAATTTAATGTCTGAGGCTGCAATAAGATATATTTATTATTGGTTGATGCATGTTTAGAGGGCCTTAAAAAGTTCTCACTTTACCGTGAACAGCCTATAGTTATGCTATCAGGCTAAATAAACCAACTTTCAAACGAAAGTTTTCTTATTTCTATCAGTCCTACTTATGTTTCATGAATACAATGTATCACAAAGAAAGAAGTTTCAATACAAATATTCAGAAATTTCAATTATTTTCGCAATGTTAGATTCCACAATTATAACATTTTCACTCAAAGGTGATTTTCTAAACGATTGTTCCACAATTACTCATATTATATATCTTTCTTTTGGGTTACTTGAAAATTATTCAGCCTCATATATTTTCTTTACTTTCCTATTAGTTTACTAGAAAATGACTACATCTTTTAAAAACGTTGCTGCATTTCAGCATTAAAACAGCTATCTAAAAAACTTAGTTTTATCCCAAAATGGCTGACTTTACTAAAGAAATTAAGATTTTACTTAATAATCTTTTTGAGTTTTCACAAGTCTCGTTTTGTCACATAATGACTGTTACTATAAGCATAAAAGAGCTTTTACAAAAATTCTATCAGCCACTTACTATGGAATTCTATCATTAAATAGATTAAAAACGCCCTATCTTTCTGGACGGACATAGCCACCATATTGCCTGTTTTCCTACCTGAAGGGTCGAAGTTACATTATATCAGTTTACTTTTCTTGTGGAGAAGTCCAAGAGGAAAGTCGGTCTATGGTGCTACCGACCACCTCTCAATGTTTTATACTCTAGGATCGGGCAGTTTTATACTCCACCAAACAAACATTTTAAATCTGGCCAATCATGGCCCAGAGAACATTCGGTAATAGTCTTGGGACGTCGAAAAACTTCTTGGTTGGTGCCGACTTCCTTCCACGTGGGCTCACTCTCGGCGGAACACATCACCAGTGGCGCCACTGCGCCACATGGCTGCCACTCGAAGCTCCAACGTCCGCGAGCTCGCCAGTTTAACCTTGGCGCTGGTTGCTGCCGGAGGCTATGTCACGTCGCAGAGCGAAGTGTTGTCAGACGTAAAGTTCCTTGTCGTAACAAAGGTAAACACTGCAGATCGTTGAGCAAACACGCTAATCAGGCAGGTGTTGCTATTGCGTGTATAATACAAATTGTCTTTCATGTGAAGAACGTATTTTCTGTCGGGGCGTCGAACACAGTAATTTCTCGTTGCCTCGTAGTCAAGCGGTACTTTGCGCGGACAGTCAAAGGCGGGCATGAAGACAAGTGTCTCACTCGGCACGTCAGCCACTGAGTATATGTAGTGCATTCGTCGTTGCTTCTGACATATCTGAAGCACTGCTAAAGTTCTACTTTCAGGCGATTCCTCCGCCTCATGCAAACAAACATTAACTAAGTCTAAGGCCGTGTTCCAAATAGTCAGAATATTTAGACTACACTCGCGCACTCTCACTCGGAAGTGACGACAGCGAGTGCATGAGTGCGTGTCGTGAGTGTGTGTTGATGTATGCTCTCTGGATATTGTTTGTTTATTTACGTTTGAACACTGTGTTATTTAAATTGTATAAAAATAATAGCAGCCACAGTGATAAGGATTAAGATGATTTGTTTACTTCAAGACAATGAAAACAATAAACAACGCACAATAACAATACTCGTAAATAGCGAGTGCGAGTATGAATCTGTTCCAAATGAAGAGTATGCAGGGAATTGTGAGAGGGAGTGCGAGGGCGAGTGCAGCTGCTGGTTATTTGGAACACGGCCTATAAAATTACACTATAGGGACAATGTACCGTATTCGTGCGCACTCAGTTTAATAATATCTTGCATGAGAGCTTTTTCTTAATAGGTATTACCAACTCAGCTATTTGTTTCCTTTGTTATTCCTATTAATTACCTTTAACATGTCATAATTTATCAATAAAATTCAACTAGAATTTCAATTCAATCAAAAATAAGATACGTTTATGCTAACAGAAGTATAAAATGCTTGTGATATATGGTTTATTTAGGAAACACTCAAACATGTTACTCATAGGGTGATTTCTCGATGGTTTGATTCAAAAAGTGTGAAGAAACAGCGAATGAACTATAGTAGGACTATAGTAGCTCGTCGACAAGGGGGTCATAGACGGGGCAGGTTATTCAGAAAAGACTGAGAGGGGTAGTGATCTGTTATGGCATGTAAGGTATCATCCCGTCGTTTGACCGAAGTTCTCCTGTGAAACCATGGAAAACGGAGATAAGGATGGTTGAACCGGGAATTAAACCCGCTACCTAAAAAATTCAAGTTCAGTATGTTGCCACTACACAACATGACCTTGGCGTGGGTCTTGTTGACCATTTCGTAGTTAATAGTTAATCGTACATTTAAATATCCACGCATTGTATCACGTCCGAGAATAAACATACCCTAGATGCATCAACATAGAATCTCTGAAAATACAATATTGAGGATGACAGTTGTTGAAAATAAATAATAATAACTTGTTTTGGTGGTATATCTTAAAACGCAGAATTTTAGACCTCAAAATATACAACATTGCCGTTTTTACGGCATTAAGAAAATAAGAATTTGCGTATAATAATAATTTTTTGGTTTGCCATGCATTGCAAACATCTAGCTTTTACAAAGCCGAGAATAATTATAAATTATCCAATAAAACCAGATGTAATTAATATACTAATGTGGACATATATGAGAATGGAAGTTAGTTG
Organism: Dryococelus australis; assembly: GCA_029891345.1. Taxonomy (NCBI): domain Eukaryota; kingdom Metazoa; phylum Arthropoda; class Insecta; order Phasmatodea; family Phasmatidae; genus Dryococelus; species Dryococelus australis. The sequence continues at coordinate 316,387,369 of CM056993.1, forward strand.
GTCACTGTCAATTATATCCACACACAATTTTTAAATAGGAGAGGATTTCGTTGAAACCGGGTTGGCAGAGCGGAAATTACACAAAGCACATATAAAACAGAGTACTGACGTAGAGTAACATACATGTAGTTTCGTTCTTGTTAATTCATTCAATAGGGGGAAAAAATATTTTAATAATGTAGGGGGGTTAAATAACAACACTCGCCTGTGATTCTAGTGCACACTATCCCACTACTTAGAGACATTCGGAGAAGCAAGGAATAACAATTTGCACTCTTAAACGTTATATATAATTTTAGGTTTGTCATGTAACGCCTTCAGATTAAAAAAAATAATATTGTTGTATATTGCTGGAGCCAGCGACCGTACAGCCGAAGACGAAGTCGGGACACTGGTTGCAGGGACACCTTTAAATGTACGCTTTATCTTGATCTCTACGGAGAAAATAAACTATGAAACTTATAGGTAAAATAATATTGTTGTATATTGCTGGAGCCAGCGACCGTACAGCCGAAGACGAAGTCGGGACACTGGTTGCAGGGACACCTTTAAATGTACGCTTTATCTTGATCTCTGCGGAGAAAATAAACTATGAAACTTATAGGTAAAATAATATTGTTGTATATTGCTGGAGCCAGCGACCGTACAGCCGAAGACGAAGTCGGAACACTGGTTGCAGGGACACCTTTAAATGTACGCTTTATCTTGATCTCTGCGGAGAAAATAAACTATGAAACTTATAGGTAAAATAATATTGTTGTATATTGCTGGAGCCAGCGACCGTACAGCCGAAGACGAAGTCGGGACACTGGTTGCAGGGACACCTTTAAATGTACGCTTTATCTTGATCTCTGCGGAGAAAATAAACTATGAAACTTATAGGTAAAATAATATTGTTGTATATTGCTGGAGCCAGCGACCGTACAGCCGAAGACGAAGTCGGGACACTGGTTGCAGGGACACCTTTAAATGTACGCTTTATCTTGATCTCTGCGGAGAAAATAAACTATGAAACTTATAGGTAAAATAATATTGTTGTATATTGCTGGAGCCAGCGACCGTACAGCCGAAGACGAAGTCGGGACACTGGTTGCAGGGACACCTTTAAATGTACGCTTTATCTTGATCTCTGCGGAGAAAATAAACTATGAAACTTATAGGTAAAATTTTGCGTGGGGACTACACAATAAATAGGAAGCTAAATAAATAGTACACTATAATAAAATGTTACACTTAGTTTGGTATAAAGCTACGAGCGCCCCATGTCATATGTCATGGGATATATACTCTAATGGTTCGCTGGTTTGGGCAGGTATATGAAATTTCAGCACAAATTTTCACTTTGTTGCGAAGATATATACACGTAACTATGAGCATACCTCAGAATATCCAGCAAACTGTGTCGTTAGAACTATACATATAATAACTTACCAGAATGATCGCAAAGAAAGTAAGGAGAGAGAAAACGATCTGTCACCTGTCGTATCAGATGAAAAACTAAGACGATACGCGACTCTGCTTGCCTTGTATACGTGCTGATCCCCGATTGTTACATTACCAACAACCAATCACGAGCGAGCAGAGCAGCATAAAATTATTTACCGAATTGGGGGCTAAGAAGGTGAGGAGAGATAAAACAATATGTCACCTGTCGAATCAGACTATGGACTGAGACGATATGATTCTATTTCTCCTAATCTACCCTAATTCTAAGTGTTAGATGTACATCCGAGGTAGGATCAAGAGCAAATTGCATCTTAAGGCGAACCCCTTACGCCTGCAAAGGAAGGAACTCATGCAAGGAGACATGCACTGCGGCAGAGAGGGTTTGGGCAGCCATGGTCAGCGATTGGGCCATGACTACCTCCCCAAGTATACCTATAATTAACTTATAACTAAGAAGAGATTGGTAGAAACTGGGACAGACCGTAAGAAGCCCAATTGAGAGAATAGAATTCAAAATCGTTCATGCATTAAACAAAAATAATACGGGAAACAGCGTGTGTGGAAACATGCTCTTTGTTATGAAAAACTAGTAGAGAGGGGACAGGAACTTTATTTCTCCATTTGCTTTTGTTGGAGGGAGCGCTGGCTTCAACTGGAGTGATGCTTGCACACCACTCCGGTGAGGGAAGTGACGTTATTTGACCTCTTCCCTCCGAATCCTCAGTAGATTCCTGAAAACTAAAAAGATAGTGAGTGAGCTGCCAGTAAGCGTCAGCAGGGCTATTCAACTATCTTAAAATATTCACTACTAACATATGTCCTCAGGGAACATATCCGCCTAAACCTAATGCTGTGCTACCTCGCAGCGGCCAATATCTGTAGCCATTGGCTGTAACAGAGCATATCTACGGCCATGTGCCATGAGTGCACGGAGCTTCGCTTCGTGATGGATGGAAAGGGGGGGGGGGGTGATAATGCAATTAACAAACACAGGGGAGGTCTCTCACCAACTGTTGCAGAGAGCAGTACGACGCCGCAAGCCTCTACAGTATCGCAGGGGCGGTCTTGGAATCGGCTATGGCGCAGGGCCATACATATACATAATGCTGGTTGGGATGAGAGTTAAACTTAGTTTAACCTATTAATCCTAAGTAGGCCTAAAATGATATTGAATAAACATAATTAGTAATTAATCTAGGCTAAGCTGTCCCTTTAGGACTGTTCAGATTAGTCTACGACAGTATGGCTAAGGGAGCCTATGCGCTAGAAACGATTTGGTTCGCTTATAGCCCTGGGTATCATCAATGTAATATTCCCCAAGGGCAGAAATGAGAGGATTTACATGTTACTCATTTGACTCATAAAATGTTTGGGCCTGTTTTCGGATTACGTCTTGCAGCAGTTCCTGTTTCAGTTATGTGTGCAAGCATCTGTTTGGGACATAATGTGATGCATGTGCTGCCAAGCTAAGGCATTTACTTTGCACCACTTACAGTGAATTTAAGTGGCTTTGTGTGCAATAAGCCCAAGCTGGGGCTGCATAAGTACCTAATAATGGATCGAATCCTGGTCTGATATAGTATAATCTCATTTTTCTGCGACAAGTCGGAATCGCAAATTAATAGTGGTTATAGGCCTAAAGCAGACATGCGGGCATAAGCGATTTTTCGCTTTGCCTCCACATGGCGCTGCCATGTCAGTCTTCTATCCATAATGAGGCCAAGGTACTTTACCTCATATTTGAAAGGAATATTCTCCCCGAATAGAGTGAGTTGTTGAAGATTAGGGGGAATGTGGCGGCACGTGAAGACTAGCGCTTCGCATTTACCCACGTTTATCTTTATTCGCCACAGATCTGTAGGACCGAGTGTAGATGACCATGTCATTTGCATAAACACTCAAATTACTATGCCAATTAGGGGGCGCGGGATATTTTGGGTATAAATGTTACACAGGACTGGCCCTATGATGCTACCCTAGGGGACTCCGGCCCTAATAGATTTCTTGTCAGCGAGTGCTCCTTCTATTAAGACAGAGAAGGATAGTCTGTTTAAATAGGACGCCAGAAGCTTGATATAGAAATCTGGGGAATTCGTTTGGTACAATTTATAAAGTGACCCTGCGTGGAAAACCCTGCGAAAAGCCTTTTCTACGTCCAAAAATTCTGCATCCGTATAATGGCGCCAATTGAATGTTTAAGTTATATGTTCGGATAAGCGGGTAAGTTGGTGTGCAGTTGAGTGATTTTTCCTAGAGTAAAACTGCTCATTAGGAAATAAATTAATATCGCGAATGTGATTATTTAGGCGGCGCAATAGAACTCGTTCGTGAATCTTAGAGAGCGAGCTGAGCAGACTGATAGGGCTGTAATTCTGCAATTGGGTCGGGTCTTTGCCCGGTTTGGGGAAAACAGTTACAGTTGCACATTTACAAGGAGTGGGAAAATGAGCAAATTTAAACTTGCATTTATGCACTGTGATACAGCTTCAAACATGCTGTCAGGCAGCTGCTTGAGGACTATAGCCTGTAGGGGCTTCATACGTTTTATAGTACGCTTGATATCGTCGGCATGCGTGGGATCTGGCTCAGCCACAGTGGGCTGTCGAAGACGCACTCGGAGATCCCATTACATTCGGGCCACAAATGCTCGATCAGAAGGAAAAGCATTGAGCTAGAAAACTGACTCTAACTGAGTGGCTATAGCTTACGCCTTTTGCTGGGGCGTATAAGACACACCTGCAGTGCCTTGAAGAGGCGGGATTGGGTCGCGTTTCTTAGTAAATGCCTTTGTCATGTGCCACAGACGATTATCTTGGGTACATAAGACGGGATAATTTATTATTCCAAGTATCAGTCTGCTAGGCAGTGATTTCAGCATCAATTCTCTCTCTTAGTTCGTTTAACTGGGTTTTAAGTAGCCTGGATCTAGTTCAGGAATATAGCCTGCTCAGCCTATTTTCGCGCGAGATCAATTCCCTGATATTCTCAGGCAGTGTATCTGCGCCAGTTAGTGGTGTTTTCTCTGGGACAAACTTACTAATTACTGTCTGAATTAGCTCTGTGACGTGCTCAACAACAGAGTCCAATTCATCGGGAGTACTAATAGGAGCTGGGAGATTAATTTATTCGTCCAGATAATTCCTAAAGCCGGGCCAGTTCGCATTCTTGTTGTCTTTGATTTTACGAATTGGTGTATTGTCTGTGTCAACTTCATTGAAAGACAAGTGGACAGGATAATGGTCCGAAGCAAATTCGTACAGCACTTCAAACTCTAAGGCCATATTAAGGCCTTTATTAAACACGATATCAAGTATATCGGGCCTGTGATTAGATTGATTAGGATCAAAAGTAGGTTCGCTGGGCGCATAAACAACATAATTGTGTTTCTCCTGGTGCCTGAAAAGAGTATTCTCATTGGCTGTGTGCGCAAGGTAGACCCAAGTGGGATGTTTGGCATTTAAATCGCCAACAGCGAGTGAAACAATATAGACATTAATGAATTCATTAAGATCTGCGCCCAAAATCGTGTGATCTGGCGGACAATATACTGAATAAATAGCCACATGTTGATTGCCTAATTTGATTCTAACACCCACAGCTTCAAGCGTTTGAAGCTGTATTATTTTTGCGGGATTACATATGGTTGAATTATGAATTAAAATTAAAACACGATCTTTTCGATAACATTAAAAACCTGGTATTGAAAATCTATGCTGTGGGCTCAGATGTGTTTCATTAATAGCAATTATAGGGATTCTGGTGGCAAGAAATAAAATCTATCAGCTATTGTTTCTTACTTCGAATGCCATCGGCAGACTTGGGAGTCACTGACAGATCAAAACCCATGAAGGCCTGGGTCTTATCGTCCTGTGACCTCAAGGGATCCACCCAAATTACAAAGTTTAGATAGGGATTCCAGCATCCTCATTAATTCGTTTTTTTTTTTTTTGAGGCTAGAGGGCTTTGTCTGATCTTGGAGAATAGTTTCTGCGAGTCGGCAGGAGAAACAACTGTTGTCTCCATGGCTTCTGAGGCAGGACTGGCCGAAATTTGTTTTTCAGGCCCTTTTTGTTGCTGCGACGTGCTAACCTGCTCGCCCAGTGGGCGTGGAGCTGGCCCCTGATTGGCCGCACAGGTGGGAGTGACTACTGATGCCGACACGGGGAAGGGACCTGAGGCGGCTGCTGCGTCGGCTGGGAAGTCTTCTGACAAGGATTTTCATGTTTATTCCCTTTCTTACTGATTGGTGGCATGTTGGATTGAAATCGGTGGCGAGGGGATTCGCTAGCGGCGGAAAATCAACCCCGTCATTCCGCAAAAGTCATTGCACAGAGGGAATTTAAAAATCGCTTGGTTTTTAATTTGTTAAAAAATGTCCCTGCCAGTTATATTATAGTTTTTTAAAAAGCTATTTAAAAGATCCGATAAATATAGTTAGCCATAATATACACCGTATACATATTATGTGTAGTTGCTCTGTCAGATAAAAACATAATTTTTAAAATATTATAATTAATACAGATATTCGATTTGGTATACCTCTCTGCCTATACAAGTACTAGGGGCCCAGCCCATGACCTTTTTGTTAGTATTGTCAAATGCCTAGAACAGTTACGATGTTACAAAATTTGTTATCATACAAAGAGTGAAAAAAAAGATGTGAAATTAACTCAATATTGGATATAGTTTTATCCACTAAGCCACTGCGGTCACACTTGGAATCTCTATCCACTGAGCCACTAAGGCCCTACTTGGAATCGCTCTATCCACTGAGCCACTGCGGCCCCACTTGAATCTCTCTATCCACTGAGCCATAAGGCCCCACCTGATATAGTTCTATTCACTAAGTCACTGCGGTCCCACTTAACATAGTTCTATCCACTGAGCCACCAAGGCCCCACTTGGAATCGCTCTATATACTGAGCCACTGTGACCCCACTTGGAATCTCTCTATCCACTGAGCCACTAAGGCCCCACCTGGAATAGCTTTATCCACTGAGCCACTGCGGCCCCACTTGGAATCTCTCTATCCACTGAGCCACTAAGGCACCACTTAGAATCGCTTTAACTACTGAGCCACTTCGGCCCCATTTGGAATCTTTCTATCCACTGACCCACTAAGGCACCACTTGGAATCGCTCTATCCACTGAGCCACTGGGTCCCACTTAATTAACTCAACTTTAAAGCGAGAAATTATAAATTAAACAAAAATGATATTTAATTACCTTCATATCTCTATGCAATATTCTCTACGCATTAATACAAAACTTTTCATAGGGAAAAAGTAATTAAAAGATGAGTTTTTAGGATAAAAGGTAATGATTGAGTAATCTGAAATTACTGAAATTCGAACTTGACCTCTATTTTACCCTGAGAATTCGCTCTGAACAATTTGAAGGACTTCTGTTGAGTTTCAAGAGTCTTGGAGGTATTAAAGACAGACAGACAGAGATCATCTACTTTGGGTAAGCCAACCATTCCGAGTCGAGCTGAAACCAGCTCCTCCCCCCCCCCCCTCTTTTTTTTCCTCGAGCCGTTCAAGCCCCAGAAGTCGCACACACCCATTAAAAATACATTGTCCTAGTTTCGGCATACATACACTACTAGCGCCGCGCCGGGGGGACTATGTACTGGTGGATGAAACGTAAATACTCCGATAAAAGTGGCCGGGCATTTGCCGTGCTTGCTACTTTTCCAAATGCACAAACTTGAATTCGGTTTGGGGGCTGTGGCGGCTGAGCTGTTAGCCTGCTCGCCTTCCACCAAAAGCGAACCGGGTTCAATCCCCGGCCGGGTCACCGGATTTTCGCAAGTGGGAATTGTGCCGGACGACGCCGTTGGTCGGCGGGTTTCCTCGGGGATCCTCCGTCCTATCATTTTGGCGCCGCTCCACACCTCAATTGCCCTCATCGGCTCTCAAGACCACGCTGTTAAGAGCCGCCCAAATCTCTTCTTCTTCGATTTCGGTTTCACCCTTGATCTTTGTCGGAAGCCAGCACGCTTATCGCAAGGTTACTGAACGTACGTGCTTGTGTCTGAAATGCTCCTTAGCGTTTTACCAGTTTCTCGAGATAGTTATTAAAGTTATGTAGTAAAATCCCACAGTAGAAAGTTTAGTTATACAGAATTTATACAACAACAAATAATTCGTATCAGGTGGCCTTAACGCGTGAATACTGTCACTATTAAATAGTTATCAGTGGCTTAGCCAGAAAATTCTTGAAGTTACTCTGACTGAAAGTATACACGGGGTTAGCAGTGTTAACGCACTTTGGTTAATTATGAAAACTACTTTGGCAATTAACATTTTTGTCGAAGCGTATGTTTTATTAGTAACTTTAATAATAACAGTTGAAAACCTTATATACAAGGGGTGTTACAACACACATATCACCCCTCCTACCTGGCTACGCTCGTGGTATGCATGTCATATACGGTTTTGAAACATTATAATCACATACCGAAAATATTCGGCACCAATAATTTTATCTCAGCAGATTTCCTTGATATTGTGCTTGTTTCTTATGGCGCGTCGGGTTTGAACAAACAATTATTGTGCTTTTTTTTTGTTGCAGACTTACGCAACTGCCGCAAGCGCTGCTAGAGATAATGGAACACCGCGTCGAGATAAGCACAAAGCTAAGCCCACAAAGCTTCAGAAAAAATACGATTCCTCAGAAGACTGCGAGGACGTAGAGGGAGATCTGGTATGCATACATATCTAAAATATAATGTTTATATCTGTGTAGTAAAACGATAAGTTTCTTTGAGGGATTCTTCATGCGTTTGCATATTATTATTTCAAATTATTATGGCAAAAAGGAAATGTTTTAACAGTCATAAGTTATCGTACGCAATTTTTAGGAACTGATATTCGATTACAGTTAAAAATGTATCTTTAAATTGCAAGTTTCGTTTAAAAATGAGGTTTTGACAAACTCTATCGATGAAGCTTTTATTTCAGTTTGATCCACTCTTGTACGATTAACACACACACACACACACACATGAAATGCGGAAAGTAAAATATTACAATACATAGCATAGAAAATAAACAAACTGAAAGAACGTGTGTGTTTCTGAAGTGTTAAAGGATTTAGGTATTGAGCTACAAAACAACTTTTTACCTTTGATAACTTAAAATGTGCTGCTGGACGTGAACATTACTACTCCGTCTAGCAGTACTTGAAAATTATTTAAACAATGTCAGAATAACGTATGTTAAAAATTGCAGATCATATCTGACATGTCGTTCAGACTTCAACAAGCCCTATTTGGCATATGCACAGGAATAAAGCATAAGGTTGGGCCTACTTTTGCAGAAATACAGGAATCCATGCGACGAGGCATTCTGGCATAGTTTTAGATTCTTCGGGGAATTGGATACTCTGTTAGATAAAAATTGTGTGAAATTGTGTACAAATACTGCTAAAAAAATAATTAGTCTTCTTTATAAAGTGGCAGAAACATAATTTTCCTCACATTTCACAGCTTAATGTGAAGACACAGAATTTTCCGTATATATGCTAGTTAGTTTTTCTGTAGTTGCTATTTATGAAGTTATTATCACGATAACAAGTCTCACCGTGCGGATGTATCACTGTGTATAAATAAGAAAAAAAAAAACTATTGTTATGAAAAGTTGATGAAGTGATGCGATCTATTAAAGTTGGTTTATGCTACTTTTTGTTATTTGTGAAATTACTAACACCAACAAGAACGATAACTGTAAGGTTACAATAAATGGAACCGTCTAATTATAGTGCGTTCCGAAGAAATGGGTAATTTACTCCATAGTCATAGATTCTAAGCCGTAACGAGAGGAAAAGGGCTTAGTTTTCTAACGTGCTAGATGTCTACTTAATAAAGCGTAGACGTCAGATACTTCGGTATTATAAAACCGCCATGTTACAACAACGTGTCACGTCGAACTGTGCAGAGAACAACAGCGGTGAATTTGCATGCGAATGAAAAAAAATTATGATATAGGCTGTTCACGGTAAAATGAGCACTTTTGAAAGCCCTGCTTAAGGTCTACTTGTATGCACGTTGTGTATTCTTCCGTCTTCGTAAAAAATTACATTTCTATGGACCTCATCACTTTATTCAAGCGTTGGTCAAGTAAAACTGTGAAATTATTAGGAAAGTAAATATTATACAAATCTACTCATTTTTGCACTTCGATGCATTAAGACAAAGCAGAAAGCGAAAGAAATAATTTAAGTTATCTGAAATGGTTTCCTAACACTTCTTATTCAATGTTAAGATATGGAACTTCTTTCCATCCAACAATACCAACTGTGCATGCCACTCAGTGCGCCCGTTAAAACATATGCAGGTAGGGGCAGTGACTTTTTTCTAAGGTTGATTTCAAAAGTGCTCGTTTTATCGTGAACAGCCTTTACAGAACCTTGATAATGGGCTTGAGAATATATTCTGTCTTTTGTAGATGGGCAATAGGCTTCACCTACTATTTAGCATGTCCACAATGAAACTCCCTAATTTCTTTGCTTTCTCACAAGAAAACTAATAGATATATGCCAAGAAAGTGCGGGACCTTCAAGACGTCCGTGCCAGGATCGTGGAAGCAGTCCGTACCGTTACTCCGAGCATGTTACAACGGACCAAGACGTCCGTGCCAGGATCGTGGAAGCAGTCCTTACTGTTACTCCGAGCATGTTACAACGGACCAAGACGTCCGTGCCAGGATCGTGGAAGCAGTCAGTACCGTTACTCCGAGCATGTTACAACGGACCAAGACGTCCGTGCCAGGATCGTGGAAGCAGTCCGTACCGTTACTCCGAGCATGTTACAACGGACCTTGACGGAAATCGAGTACAGACTTTACATCCTGTTTGTCACCATAGAGGTGCACGCAGAAATCCGCTGATTAATTCCCAATATCTTGAAGTGTTGTGCAACCCATGTGCGTCTACAAATTGCGCACATATCCATTCTGGTTCCTTCTACACATAGCTGTGCGAATAATAAACCGGGATTAACTTTTTTCACTTCTTTAGCATTTACGTAATCTCCTAGTTTGAAATGAACTAAGGAAATCCTTTTACTCGCTCTCATGAACTGTGGAGCACTCATTATAACAGAATATTTTATGGATGTAGACATAGTCTATCACATTTATCATAAGTAGGAAATCAGAATTTTGGTGTATATCAGATACCGATAAAGTTTGAACAATTGAGACAAGTTCAAAAGACTTGTAAATAGCCACTGCATACGCTGGTGACTATGCTTCGATTTTCGAAACGAAAGTTTGTTAGAAATCAATGTTTTTCGTATATTACAGTATGTTAAAATTAATAGTTTATTTGTACGTAGATTCTGTTAGGAAGTTGAAAAGGGAATTTTTAACGTAGATTTCATCTGCAGTGCTTATAAAACATTTGCTGACCTTCAGTTTTAATGTTTAAAATCTCTGTTTTACGCTGACAGGCTGATGAAGAGCGGCTTATAAACTAAACATAGCCTTACACCTAAATTGCTCTTATATAATCCTATCTTATAATTCAAACCCAGTACTTTTTAACTGTAGGCTGGCCTCCCAGCGATGGAAGACCCACAGGGTCACCATGTTCATGAAAATAAATTCCCTAGCGATTATTTTACATTTAGGCTATTTTGGCTTTGGTAACCCCGTCAAACTTTAAATGTTGTATTAACACAACATGTAAAATTGTAATTTTATGCTTAAAGCGGTAAGTGATTTAAAAAGGAACACCTAAAATAAAATATAATGTTTTCAAGTGCATAATTGCGTAAAATAATAATTTTTATGGTATTAAATCGTCCTTTTTTTTTTTTTAATAAAAAGAAGATTCCTATTTGACGTGGTCAATTTCTGCAATACATTACAAAAAATTAATTGGCAAGTACATGTACGGTTGTTCGTGAACGTTAAAACACTGATTAATGACGAGATTTTTTTAAATTTTAAGAACCATGATTTTTTCTTATCAAATATGAATAATGTATTTTATATGTAGCATTGTGTCATGTAATTTCAATTCGTGAAATCTCTTCCATTTTCACAGCAGAACGGAGATAACCATTTTCCCACAATGATACCACCTGGCTTTAGCAGCACTACGTTTATGCAGTGTCAGCGCGTCGATATGCAGGTAAGCTTTTATACCTCGAGAGTAGTCTTTGTCGTTCTCAATGACGTGGAAATGTGTGGTCCTGGGTTTGGATTCCTGGGTGGGCGTGAATGGCTATTCTTCATATAAGCTAGGCTTAGTTAATAAGCAACCGGAACACCTTATTGCATTCAGGAAATACATTGTGGAGATTTACGAGCAAATGAATCAAAGACATTATTTAACGAAAAGTTGAAAAAAAAAAGAAAAAAAATCTCTGAATTTTAACTATCACGTTCCTATTTGCCTTCTTCCTCTCAGAATACCAAAATGAAAAACAGAGAAAGACGAATCAATTTTCACTAATGGCACCGTGAAAGAGGATTTGTTTTGTGTTGTATAGATCAATAATAAAATACGAATACTCTGCTGTCAACACTATGATATTTCACAAAAAATAAATTAATTCGGTGGGGTCTCCTCTACTTGTGCCCCTGAAGCTACAATGCATAGGAAAACAGGTGGTTTTACAAACTGTAGCCTATTGGTTCTCCCTACTAAATACGCTACTACCATCCCACTAACTCTAATTATATGTAACGATCGGCCACACAGACAACTCGAGAGATTCGTTTAAGAACATAAACATTTTTGCAAAATTATAGAAAACTCTGGAAATCCAGAATTTCTGATATGTATTAAAATGCATTTGTAGGAAAATGCTTGCTAAAGAAGTTAATTTGTTTATATCGAAATTTATTTTGTGGTTTATTGCAGGAAAATCACCGCCCAGAAATTAATTATCCGTGACATTCATTGAGAGTCCCAGATTTCTATGACTTGTGCAATGGATAGCTGTCTGACAGTGACCGTGTTCCTATCGTGTTGCAGACTGCCGCAGGTCAAGCGCCAAGAGCCACAAAGGGTAACGGACCAGTTCGATGGACAAAGGAGAAACCAAAACCCGAGAAGTTTCAAGAAGAGCGCGATTACGTAGAAGATGACGAGGGTGTGGTACGTGGAGTTTCTAAACATTTGTTATTTGCAATGTGCCCTCCTTGCGTGTCCAATTAAAGATGTGTTTCTTAAAAACGCAGAGCTTAGGCTACATCAAAGAAATTGTAACTCTTATGAATTCTCGGAAAATGTATTCGCAGTTCTAGTTTGCCTTTGAATTGTTTTCCAATTATTTTTAATCTGCAGCTCACTATAGCATAGATCAGTTTCGCAAGTACAAACTTATTACTCCGCGAAATGACAATGATAATGTTTAATCGTAAATTACAATTACTAGCGCACTCAGAGATGTGATTTTGGTCGAAATGGGATTCGTTAAAATACTGATGTAAAACATAACTACGCATACAAGACGTCGAAAATATTATTATTTAATGAACTTATCATCTGGTAAACCCTAACATACTTGTTGCATCGTATCCGAATGGTCATCTCATTTGTATGACCTGGCTGCAAACAATTCTGCAAACGTCAATAATCATGTATTTGCTCTTTGCAGCGGGGTGTAATCGACTCCAAGAAACCGAAGTCCAGCCCAGATCCCGCAAATCTGCCACCTGGGCGTAACATACCTGCCACCTTCATGCAGTGCCAACGTATAGATCTGCAGGTAATAAGAAGTCATTCGCTTGCGTTAAACAGACTTGGATTTCACGTGGTCAAATTATACAGCGATTATGGCTTTCGCATTAAGAATTGATTACGTCACATAGCAATTAAGTTTATCACTTAAAGTTTAATCTTACAGCCTTTATATAGCGAGTGCACTTTTAAATTGCGAAGCAAAGTGAAGCTGGTAATCTCTTGAAACTGTCTGTATGCTTGTATGAATTGTTGATTAATGTAAGAACGAGTGAATACATGCATATTAATAAAGTGAAATACTCAAGTTATATATATATAACTTGAGTATTTCTGATTATTTATATATATATATATATATATATACATGTTGTATACATATGTATGTATGTATATATGTATTATTACACAAATGCACAAATACACACATGAATATATACGTGGGTATATATATATATATATATATATATATATATATATATATATATATATATATATATATATATATATATATATATACCCACGTATATATTCATGTGTGTATTTGTGCATTTGTGTAATAATACATATATACATACATACATAAACACATACATTTAATTTATACATGCTATACATTTTTGAGTTCTAATTAAATGTGTGCTTCCTTTCTTCAGAAACTAATTATACATTTTATACATTTTATTCAACGTAATATAACATTTATAATAAAACATTTACCTAAATCTTATGCATAGTTGTGATCCGGAAACTATTACTTTACCTAGCCTGCTACATTTTAGGGATATCGTTTAAGGAAACTTTTCATGGGTTATCTTCACCACATCATTATTAACGTCATCCAATGTAATTTTGAGGGTGGTATCGGAAATTTCCCGCGGACGAGAGAGAGCAGGTAAATAAATGTTTTCATCGCAGACACAAAGGAAAGTGAGCTCGTGAGTTCAGTACAACGCAATCTGATCATCTCCTTTACCAATGTAAGTGTTCGTAATACACAATTTCCCGAGCAGTCTTGCATCGCCTCACCAACATATGTTGGGATACATTTGGAGACAAGTACCACTGTAAGACAAATACTATAAGAAGTTCTTCTTCTAGCTCCCGCTTAATCTGTGCTGCATTTTTTACTACCACGTGTGTATCACTTTCAGCCTTGTAGTTTTTGGAAATATTCTTTTTGCGCAATCACTTCCATTTATCTTACGCATCTCTAACATTGCCTGTGGCTGCTGTACCAACACATCCAGCTCTCACCGTGGTGATCTTGGCTGGGTCCCGAGTCGTGAGTTTTGCTATGCGGGAAACATGGTGGACTTTACGAATGGTCAGTGGTTTTTTTTTTTTCGACGTACTCTTCATTCCCCCGCCTGTGCATTCCGTCGCCTCTCCACTTACACATCTTTTCCACTTACCTGTTCTGCAGGCTGACCGAGTACGACGATTCTGTTACATCGGGTAGGAAAACTGATTCCACAGAGTGTCAGTCAGCCTCCTCTCGTCTTATCCTTATTGACCCTATTTCAAAGGCAGTAACAACGTGAGGACGTTACTTTTACTTATTTTAATACATAAAACGTATTTTCACTAAACATGTCTTTAATTATTAACATTTCCTAAAATGATGCTGTAAGTCAACAGTACATCAACGGGAGGAAACGGATGGGCATTACGTCCAACTGCAAAGTAGTCTTACGGGCAAAATACAATACCTTGTCTTTCCATAAATCGAGACAAACAAAAAATACATCGCCTTTGCTAACTATGAAAAGTTTTCGCAAATCCCGACCTGGTAAACATTTTGTTGAAACAGCTTGTAATAACTGTTCGTTAACTTTTCGCGATACGAATTTTTGTATCCGATGCTCATTAAGAAAGAGAGAAAGTTTGGAAAATTACATCGAGATACAAAATCAAATTAGTTTCCAGTATCGTGGTAGTAGTAATGATTGTATATTTATGTGATGCGATATTCTATTATTAATGTAAAAGGGAAAAATTGTAAGTTGGTTTATATTAGTTTCTCAATTTTAAAGGATTTTGCTAATAGGGCCTTCGTATCTATTTTTTTAAAAAGTAAATTTTAATTTGATTAAATACTACAGGATGATGATGAGTACGCATAGGAAGTTTTTACACATTACAGATAAATTGTTCGAAAGTTAAGTTAGATAACGTTTCTAAATGTTTGACTCTACGAGGAAAAAAAAAGTTTATGTCTTCCAAAATATCGCAGATCAGATCTAGGCAGCTGTAGTCCTCCATAGTCTAATTGGAGACTGTTAAGACACCAACAGCCCTAATAATAGCAAAATATACCTACATAAATTAAACTTTAGTTCAATGAATTTTAAGGTACGATATTTATGGGTTTGGTGCCTAGTAGACAAACGAATTTCAGGCTTAATAACCTCACGGTCAACAGAATATAAGTTTACCAAATGAAGTAGATACAGTTCCAGACGAAATACCTATTCGCGATGTGAAATTGTGGTAATATTAATGATCATACAATTCTAGTCCGAACGACTTCGAAGTGAATAACTTGAGACAATTGACACTCTGACTATGTGACTTAGGCCATGTGACAGCTACAATTTTAGACCGAAAAATTTCTCATCAACTTTCATTCAAGCCAATAGTTGATTACCTTCAAGACATAGCTCTTTATTCTGAAGAATAATGAAAATTGACTAGGTATTTGTGCTGAATAAGGCGGAACTCTCAAAGACTAAGATACACTGTAAATAAATTCCTGGTAAACTTCCTAAACTGTAATGGAAGTTTTTAACCTATACAATGTATGGTAATAGTACTAAGTATCAGCTGAAAATATGGGAATGTTTAGCATTGTTACTATGCAAAGTTGGGAACTTCCCTAGGCATTTGAGGGGCCATGGTGGCTGAGCGGTTAGTCTGCTCGCCTCCCACCAAGGCGATCCGGGTTCAATCCCCGGCTGGGTCACTCCGAATTTTCGCATGTGGGAATCGTGCTGGACGATGCCGTTGGTCGGCGGGTTTTCTCGGGGATCTCCCGTTTCCCCCGCCCCCTCATTCCGGCGCTGCTCCATACTCACCTCAAACACCTTCAAGACGTTGATGTTAAGAACCACCCAAATCTCTCCACTCCACTACGCATTAGACTCTTTCCTGAGCAACCTTGTCATTGTAGGTATCCATTGATATGGTAAATTTACAAATAATTTCTTAGCGTGTATAAAGCTATGCTATTGGCAACAGACAATAAATTATCTTCCACAGATATCTTTAGACAGTGTCAGAATTGATTAAAATAATGCGGTCAGAGAAAGACTGGAAGGATGAAGGACGGGAAATAAGGCGTAGTAGATTTAGGAAAGAAGACTAATTAAAATAAGGTTCTGCCAGGGCCATTTACTTTAACATTAATTGACCATCACAAACTGACAAGAATAATATGTGATCTGGCCAAGTGGAGAGAAGGGATAAGGTAACAAGGCTAAGTTAAAGAGATGGGAGTAGAAACATGGTTAAGGGACTCACCAGGTCTCGCACCCGGACAAGCTGCTGCCGCTCTGTCTGCCTTCGAGTCACCGACGGTGTCATCTCTGGTCCTCGTTGCTCCGTCCACACTTCTCACCCCACCACGTGTGTTTGTTGTATTGAATTATGATTGGTCCCCGCTGTGCTCTGTGAGTGGAGTCTTGTTGATAGGATGTTATGCTTACCGGTGAAACTACTGACTTAGCTGGACCCACATATTGTGTCATCTTCGGCGCATTTCTTGAACTGTTTACAGGTTGCACGTTTGGTTGAGTGTTTGGCTTCTATGTTTTCAAAACTAACTTTTACCCTCGTTACTGTCGCTTCACTTCGTCGAAACCATGTGAAACGAGTGTACGGCGGAGCTTTCATAACAACGAGCTGCTAGCAATTATTTAATACCCTTCCCTATTGGCTGAATGGCTTAAGGCTAACGGATTACTTACCGAGTGCCTTCCAATCATAGATCCACCCCTTTATCAAAACAGCTTGATTGACTGACGTCACCCTGTAGTGGCTTGAGGGATACAGCTGCCCTTCACCCACTACTCTTTGTTTGACTCAGTTTCGCGAGATCGCATGCTCATTTCCGACCAGGTGAACTGCTAAGCCCAAGTAGTTTTCAAAACCGTTACAGATGTATGCGGTTCCCCCACTGTTTGTAAAAATATAATTCTCAGTCTGCGACTGTATTTAATTTTAACGTAAAATTTGACTGGGGTAGTTAGTATCAGTAACGTTAGTAGAAAATTGAGAAGTTTGTCACAAGGGGATGGAAATCGGAGCGTCGCGTCGGGGCTGTTCCGTCATTCTGGTTCCCGGCGGCCATCTTGTCAGAAATGTTGGATGTCGGTGACTTTGACCTCTGACCTTGACCCCATGACCTAGAATGACATTGAAAATCAAAACTCGAGAAAAAATAAATAAAAGTCAGCAAGCATAATACATTACAGACTACCACCGCCATATTTGATTCAAAATACCACGACCTTGACCCCATTACTTTGAATGGCCTTGAAATTCAAAACTCGAGAAAAAATACATAAAAGTCAACAAGCATAATACATTAAAGACTACCACCACCATATTAGATTCAGACTACCTCGATATTCACGCCATGACCTTGAACGACCTTGAAAATAAAAACTTAGAAAAATGCATGAAAGTTAACAAGCATAATACATTACAGACTACCGCCACCTTATTAGATACAGACTACCTTAACCTTAACCCCATGACCTTGAATGACCAAAAATCAAAAAATTCGAGAAAAAATATATGTGAAGAGGCAGAAGTTAGTTGAGACGATCCACCTTCGGCGTAGCTGCTGTCACACTAAACCTCTCAGCTTACATCCCTACTCCTTACAATACACAATTGTGCAAGCCCTATGACATCATATTGACTTTGGACAAATTGTACTGCACCATTTATACATTGTACAGACACCGACCAGCCAATCACCAAGTTAGCTCATGATTGTATCTGACCATTCACATGCAGGCTTTAAGACATCACACAAACACAGGCAGGTAGGCAGGCTTATAGATGATAGTTCCTTGATCACATTACCATGAAGTTATATCTTAAACAGTTTCTTCAGATGAGTTTTCTTCTCTCACCTATAAATTATGGTTACACCTAAAGTAGACAACTGACTCCTATTGTCGGATCGACCACCTCACAAACTGAATCATTGATCCATTTGCCCATTGATACCATCGACCCCTGACCCATTAACCCCATTACCTATTGACCCCATCGACCCCATTGATGCCATCGACCCCATTGATGCCCCTTGACCCCATTGACTCCATTGATACCCCTTGACTCCATTGATATCCCCGACCCCATTGACCACACTGACCCCATCAACCCCATTGACCCCATCGACCCCATTGACCCCATCGACCCCATTGACCCCATTGACCCCATCGACCCCATTGACCCCATCGACCCCACTGACCCCATCGACCCCATTGACCTTTTGAGCCCATCGACACCATTGACCCATTGGCCCCATAATGACACCTGATTGCAGTGGCGGTGGCGGTGGTGGCGGCAGCGGACCATGGCGGCGGCGGTGATGATTGCTAAAGATTGATATTAGGATTGGAATTGGTGTGCGCGTGTTGCATCTTTATGGGTTGTGAGGTTGATGGAAAAATTGCGATTGCGACTGATGGAAAGACTGACTCCAGCAGACTAAACGCACGAAAAGGACTCTTTGTACAAACCGTTCTCTCATGCAAGCATGCATTTCTTGAACATAGGTGAGAACTCGATCGCAGAATATTAACTAGCAACAACCAGTTAGCGGTGATGCAGATCGAGGCTCCATGATCGCCGAGGTCAAAAGACGGCACTTCATATTCGCAATTCATCCTCGTGGTATTGGAGCACTCTGAGAAAATCCAAATACTCGTTCGCCCAATCCAATATGCATTAATGCAGAAGCGATTTTATGAAAGCATGATCTGAATGTGTAAAGAATCAGGTAATATAAGTACCTTATTATTTATTTTCATTGCATTTATGTACTCTTCAAAAATGTGTAAACAAATTGACGATTCAAATAATAATGGGGAAGTACTTTTTGGAAACATTTTAATAATTTGTTCTGTTTCCTTTATTACAGCATACCTGGGATTGAATCTCATTATTTAAGACAGCAAACCTCTCGCCAATACATAAGTGGCTGTAAAGTAATTGCAGATCTCCATAGAGATTATTTTACAGATTACAGAAATCATAATGTCCAGTTTGGTAACCATACAGCCTAGAGAAACATTTTTTGTAACACAGTTTAAATTAGGGTTTTTTGTTCCTAAAAAAATTAATAAAAAAAACAAGTGTTCTCTCTGTGAAACTTGGAAGAATTCCAGTGATAACGAAAAACTTGCAGGAAAGTTACGACAAACACAAGAAAGAATGTGAACTCAGCAGGCGCGCAAAACAAATGGACTCAAGTCTATCTAAAGAAGGGGAGTGCATTGCAGCCTGCTTTGGCATGCAAGCTGTCCTGCCTACACCAAGTGGAGACGTTTCACATTTCTACTACAAACGCAAGCTCTCGACATACAACTTGACTATATTCAACATGGGTAGTGGCACTGGCCATTGCTTCATTTGGCACGAGGGCCAAGCTAAACGTGGCCCTAATGAAATTGGTTCCTGCCTACATACCCGTCTGCAGAGAAATAGTGTGGGGAAAGCCCATTGTTTTTTATTCCGATAACTGTTCGGGGCTAAATAAAAACAAGTTTGTTGTTTCGCTATACATGTTTGCTATAATTTCATACAACATTCCCTCGATATCTCACAAAATTTGAATTACTAGCGACACGCAAAATGAAGGTGATCACATGCACGCACTCGTTAAAAAACAGAAGAAACGTGTGTTGAAGGGAGGGTCCATTTATGTTTCCGCCCAGTGGGTAACTGCTGTACAGTCTGTCAAGAAAACTGGATTACCATTTGAAATAAATGAAATGGACACAGCTGATATGCATAACCTGAAACAATTGTGCACTTCCTTTGGATCGAACTTCAGCGTAAATGAAAATAGTGAAAAGGTATCGTGGAATGAAATTAAAGAAATTAAAGTTGAGAAGGAAGAACCCTATGAATTTTAATACAAATTACGTTATGAGGCTAATGAATAATCAATAATCTTTATTGCCGAAAAAGAGTCAGACACTTAGGAACTCATGAACTTACTCCTGCATACACCCAGGCCACAGGAATCAGTGCTGCATAGAAAAGAGATCTTCTCCTCCCGTGTAAAGCAAAGCATTTAACGCCTACCATGATTTCTTGAAAAGCCTTCGTGTTTCTGCCGATTTAGAGGATGGAAATGATCATTAAGTGTGATAAAACATTTCTTCAAAACAATCTTATGTTTTCAATATCCATGCATGTATTTAACATAATGTTTTGTAGATGACATGCATTTTGACTAAAATGTGTTGTATAATATTTATTCTATTAATACTAGTAATATAATTAATACTTGAGTTTAACAACTGGCAAACTTTTATGTTCATTTTGTCAAAAAATATTAATTTATAGTGAAATGTATTTAGCCATAATGCAACTAACTGAGATTCAGTTATATTTCAGTATGGCCACAAGTGCAAAAAAAAATTATAACTAAATATATTACATTTTATCTAAACATGAAATACTGTATTTAAAGAACTGTCAATGTTGTACCCATCGTCAAGAAATAGATTTAGCATATTATAAATAAATATTTCCAGAATTTTAAAAATATTAAAACATAAACATCACAGAACTACCAGTTTTACACTTGCGGCCGTCTTCTTCCCAAGGTGTGTTCTTACCAACGCCAATCATGCGTCTTACAGTATCTATGAGCAATAAACATGCTAAGGGAAAATTACACCATGCCTATTCTACTTCAGCCACACAGTTTTGCATGCCTTAATACACGAATTAGTTTGAAAAATATCTGGTTTCTCTATCCACCACGCGTGCTTTGACGTCACGAGTCACTGCCATTTATTCACGAGGAAAAAAGTCGTAAGTGTTAAATGCAAAGAATAGAAGGAAAAAAAAAAAATGTTTTAGCAGCCCATTAACTCATTGTCATCACACCGTATTGTCATCACACCATATTGCCAGCAATGCTTAACGCACAGGTCGTTGCTAAAAATGGGCCAGCAGAAATCATAAGCTTATGAAAACCCCTCATGATGAAAAATTTGACTAAAAAATACATCAAAGCGAGCAAAGTATTTTCTATACAGTCCATAGTGGGGGAATTCGTGCATCTAGTAAAATTGGTCACTTTTTTTCAAGTTGACAGGATTATTTGCTGTTATTAGTTACCGTGATAGACAGCACATATCCCAGACCCGCAAAGGATTACCAGCTGCTAGCTCTATTCGTGTAATCAAGGAAAGTATGATCATTTCCAGCATTTCATGTTGCATCTTTCCGTTTACACGCTTAGGTATTGTAAGTCCCAGTAGCAGAATTCGATGGTAGTGCGACCAGGAATGACGTCTACATAAATGTTTGTGAGGCGAAATGCATACATATTGATATACGACTCAGTGACGTCGGGGTGACGTTCCTGCTGCTTTGAAACATGATGAGATGCTGCCATGATAAAACACTGTATGTGCATTTGAGAGGCCCCGATTTAGTTCTCAGCATAAACATCCTGATTTTAGTTTTTTTCATGGTTTTTCGAAATCATTCCAGGGATATGCTTGGATGGTTCCTTAACATAGGTCATGTTCGATTCCTTCCTCCGATACTGATTGAGTGTGCTGCCTGGGTGAAAAAAAGTCTAAAAAATTTTCAACGACAAATGGCGAAGCGTGGTGGATGCCCACCGTGGTGCTAGGCAATTTTAGTGCAAAGTGCAAATACAGTCATTACAAAAAGTTTCTGTTTAGTACAGTTTACCCAGGAAGCGATGAAATATACTGAGAGACCTGGCCATATATATTTTTAAAGCGAGATTATTAAATAAATTATCCTCCTTTCAGGTTCAGAGGTAGGTCTCTATATATATTTTTTAATACTGGGAATATATTTCAACTTGCGACACACGCACCACAATCAGCATCAAATCCACCACAATCAGCACCTCATGTACCAAAATCAGCACCACATGCACCACAATCAGCACAACATGCACAACACACACACACACACACACACCACATTCAGCACCACATTCACCAGTTAGCACCATGTCCACCCCCATCAGCACCACATGTATGACAATCAGCACCACATGCACCACAATCAGCACCACGTGCACTTCGATCAGCACCACATGCACTGCGTTCAGTACGGCATACACTGCAATCAGACTGCACTAAGCACCACACACATCACAATCAGGGGTCATTTATGGGTCATTTATGGGTCATCATGGGTCATTTATGGGCCATTATGGGTCATCTATGGGTCATTATTGATCATTTAAGGGTCATTATGGGTAATTTAGAGATTATTTAGGGGTCTTCAGGGGTTATTTAGGGGCCTTGAGGGGTAATTTAGGGGTCAGTCTTGTGAGGGGTCGGTCTGCTAGTAGTCAATTATCTGGTTTAAGTGTATTCATGAGTTCAAGCTGACCAAAGATAACATGAGGGCGAAATATATTTTCACTTAAAAAAAAAATGTTTTTCACTGGTAGGGCAGCGATGATAAGTTAGTAGCTAGCTACTAAGTCACAATTTTTTTCAACTCATCTGGTAGGGTTCTTCCCGGCTTAACCATAATATACATTGTGTTTATGAATTAAAGCTAATTTTTTCCCCCTGTGGTATGGTGCGTGTGAGGTGTTTTCTTTCTCCTGTACATTTCTACAGAACTTACTTAGGTGTAAAATGCTAAATATATTTTTATTCTACTCTATGTGGTTTTACATTTGGTGTGTATGTATATATTTGCAAGTAACATATCAATATTTTTGCTACAATTTATATTTCAAGTGTGAAATATTCCAAGTCTCTTAGCTAGCGTGAAGCCCGTTTGACGGACATCGCGCTGTATATAGGTATGACCGAGACGCCGGATGCCTGCATGTTGAGCAGGAAGAGCAAAGAACAACTCATGGCTGCCAACTCGTGTATGCTGAATATGGTACCAACCCACACATGCCGTCGCCGTTGCTGCTGGCGTTGAAACGATGCGCTTTACATATGCGAGGACTCTTCTCATAAAAAAAAGTTTTTTCCTTCAGTGGTGGCTACAGATTACGTTTCTTGGGGATGCCCCGTGACCTGATGTACTAGAATATTTATTTGAACTTACCTTTGCACTATAATGGGTGACGTAGGGTGCTGGAAAGGGGTGGAATCCTGTCGACTAACTAATGAAGGTGAGTAATTGACCGATTAAATAACCAGTAAAAAAAATGGGGAGGGTGCTGGGGGTGACATCAGGAAATGTAAGTTTCTAAAATACTTCTAAAAATAATTTTTTAATAATAAATAGTTTTATAATATGTTTCTAATAATTTTTGATAGTAAATTTTTAAATAATTTTTTATAATCTTCGAGGATTTTTTTGAGGTTTCCAATGTCAAAGGTCACCGGTGTCAAAGCCAAAGGTCAAGGTCACCAACATCCAAGATAGCTGACAAGATGACCGTAGGGGACCGGAATGACAGAGCATGAACAGCTCCGACGCTCCAATCCTCCATCCTCTTGAGCCAAACTTCTTCATTTTCTACTACTAACATTCCCTTGTCTTAATGTTGCTCCAAATTCGCAATATTAAAATTGTTTACCATTGTGATTGGTTTCCTTTCGATTTATCATCATTAGAGTAAGTAGTGGAATAACAGTGACATGTGTATGTTTATGAACCTTTCATAGCGTCACTTCGTTGACAAATGAACCCTAGTTATTTGGGCTTTGCCAAGGTCAGATTTACATGAGGAACGCCGAGACCCACCAAGACAATCCGGGTCCGATTCCCGGAGTGGTTATTCCCAGGTTTCCCGTATGTAGGAAACGGGTTGGACGTCAACATTAACCGGTGGGTATTATCAGAGTATTTACCACTCTTGACTAATGTTGCAAAATGCAGAAAGTGTAGAAAAAAGCGTGAGGGGAACTAACCCTGAAGGAACAATACATAGGTCCGTTAATTATAGGAACGGACTGCAGAAAAGTGTAAAATCATGGACTACGAAAAGGGATTATAGATTGTATAAACCTCTCACGGAGAACTGAGCAATTCAGAAGGCCCTCCTTATGGTATATGTTTTTCTTAATTCTGTATCCTTCGCCAAATGTCAGATTTACATTGCCATGGGCTTAGTGACTTTATTCATTCATCAATTAAATAATAACGTGAAATTATTAGCAAATTAAGTTTGTTTATTATATGCCCGTGCGTACTATAACTTGTTATAAAACATACAAAAACAAACTTGATTTTCAATACATTTAAACATAACACTCACAAGACAATATCAAGAGTTTTATCTATTTTATTTTATTCGCTGCCAACTGCGTGCGTACGGTAGCATGTGTGCAGTTAACGAGCAGTGGGTTTATTTCAAAGGTTGATTAAAAAAGGTTAATTAAACCACGAACTCCATATTATTTTCATAAAAACAATGCTAAATGTGTGGACTGACTAAAGTTCTACAGTAGTTTTCATAGTAGCGGTTCTAAATGCCTGGTCTCTGCAGGGGGGCTATACGAGTGCCCTTACAAGGGTTCTATTGTAGTTATCATAGTTGTGGTGCTAAATTCATTGTCTCTGAAAAAAAGGGGGATTATAAATGTATGGTCTTACAAGAGCTGCTGTAATTTTAATAGTAGCAGTTCTAAATGCCTGGTCTCTGCAGGGGGGCTATATGAGTGCCCTTACAAGGGATCTATTGTAGTTATCATAGCAGTCTAGTGGTGCGAAATTCGTTGTCTCTGAAAAGGAAAGAAGGGAAATTATTAATGCATGGTCACACCGGAGTGCTACTGTAGTTTCCATAGTAGTCTTGACTTAATGTTTTGTCTCTGCAGGGGAAGCTAAATGCATGGTCCCACAGGCGCTACGCTAGGCGAGTGTGTGTAACCCCAGGGGGTTCTGATTGCAGGAGGCGTCGAGCGTGCAGAGCTCTGACTACGAGCCGCTCGAAGACACCTTCGAGTCCTCGGACGAGGGTGAGCCCCGTCGCACAGCTCCGGGGCGGTCCCAGCCTCCCACCCTCGCGACGACGGCGCCAACGCCGATGCCGACGCCGACGACGCAGCAGCAGCAGGTCGTGCATGGCAGCCGCGAGACTCGCCATACCAACGTGCTGCTGGACATGCAGTTCGACACCTGGCTCCGCAGTAAGCGATAGTCAACTATACGGCGTGCTCCAAAAACTAGCACCCGATTTCAAATATATATATATATATATAATAAAACTGTGATGTACTTACGTAACAAATTACAAACTCGAGTGACTCCTAAATTTCCCCTCACTACATTATGTGCCCGCCATCTGCTGCACGGATGTCAAAACGATAACTGAATTCGTCCCAAACACCAGGATTTATTGCAGCCGTGGTTATGTTTTTTAAGTCACCCAAGTCCCATTGTAATAGTGTGGAAAAAAAAAGGGGGGCGTGCATTATTTTCTACATACTCCCATAACGCTGTTAAAATATTTCCTTTATTTTATGGAAATATGCTGGTAAAAATTCTCCAAAACTATCCGTAGATATACGGAAATGTTGCTTTTTCAATCAAAGAATTCCAGTAGAAGTTCATAGAAGTTTTCGTGAATCCACAGAACCTGTCAGTAAATTTGCTAGTTAGTTTTTATCTACTTCCGTTTTCAAAATAAACAAAATTGCCGGAAATGTTTTTAATTCTCTAACTGTGGGTGTTTCCACTGCCTTAAAAAAATTACCTCAAAAATTTTAAATATTTTATTCCGAAAAGAAATTTGAAATCACGAATAAAAAGGTTTCAAGCTCATGAGACTTTACTATTCACGTACCCCCTTGTGTGGAAAAAATTGGGCGCAAATTAGTTTCTTTCAAAAATATGGCATACGTGATTCTCCGATTACAATAATGCTTGCGAATTTTAAGGGGCGCTTATAAAAGATACAGAGACGTTGCGTGTTTTGAATTTTGTTTTTAAGGAGCTCAGCTATGTTTTTTGTCAATAAGGATAGCGTTTGTATATTTTAACTGTTTAAGGTTAATAAATCGGATTTTTTTTTTTAAACACGCCGTATAGTGATATAGCCAGAGGCCTACACATTTCGCGTTATTATGTGGTGAAAAATTATATTTCACGCACGTACACATAGTTAATTTGATACGCCACGGGCAACGCGGCGCCAATGAATAAACGTTTGATGAAAATGTGTTCAAATCACGTGCAGCCCTGACAGAAAAGGAATGTGTCCGCGCCTGGGCAGCAGCCAATGAACAAATGACGTCAGCTACAGGACTATGAGGTCTAGCATGATGCCAACGAGAAGAATTTCCCAGATTCCTAAACATAACAAATCATTGTATTTAATAGTGCCACGCAAATACGTAACGAGACTTAGGGAAACATTGCTCCCGAAAACGCAAGAGCGCCTTGTTCTCACTTCACGAACTCCGAGCTGGATTGTTGTAATATAGAATGCACAAAAAAAAAAAAAAAAAAACAACCCAACCCGCGCATATTACAGTGAAGCGGAGCTGTAAAAGGCGAGATATAGTGCGGGAAAGAGGCGTTCCTGGATCTGTGCTCATTCATGTTTCCCCGACGTTCTGTCTTGTATTTTTGTTACATTCTGTATAGTACATAATAACAAATAACGTAAATTATGAAAACTATTTTTGTTGTAATATTATGCGGACAAAAAATAAATATATATATATATATATAAAATATATAATAACTAAATAAAATAAGAAATTCAATCAATTAAACTAATATTAAAGCTTACTTGATGACAGTTGTAAAATATCGGGGGTTCAGGGTACACAATCGAACACAGTAGAGAAAGGCTGGATTACTTATATGATACGTTTGCATACCAACAACCCCATTGCAATGACTCGCTCAATGTAAGGGCACAAAATGACATATACAGAGTGAGTCATCAGCTCTACGACAAACGGTGAGAGGAAGTTTCTTGCAAAATTTCAGTTAGAAAATGTCTGACAATGAACGCCAAGAAACCACTCCTAAGGGCAGGAAACTCTTATGAAGATGGGGTTGAAATTACGAACTTTATTTAATTTCACTGAAACCATGTGATATTAAGGGATGAATTTCTGTAGGCATGCCAAACAATTAAGTTACTGTAACATGCAAGTACCCATGTTGACCTACCGCATACCCTACATAGTAAAATGGGGGGGTTGCCACCCCTTCAAATAGTGAAAAAAGGGTCTTCATACATCGTTACGTAAATTATGATCACGGTCTATGAATTAAAATTGCAAGATGTAAAAAAAATATCCTCTTGGTAAGAAAACCTCCGGGGAATTGTTTGCGAGAAAACAGACCTCCAAGATATTAAATGCCTCATAAGCATTACGTGGTATTTAATATCGTGGAGGTATATTTCCTCACAAACCATTCGTCGGAGGTTTTCTTATCAGGAGGACTTGTTTTCAGGTCTTGCAATGGTTATTCATAGGCTGTGATCATAATTTACGTAACGATGTATGAAAACCCTTTTTTTCACTGAGGTGGCAACACCCATTTTACTATGTAGGGTATGTGGTAGGTGAACATGGGTACTTGCATGTTACAGTGACTGAATTGTTTGGCATGCCTACAAAAGTTCATCCCTTGATATCACATTGTTTCAGTGTAATTAAATATAGTTCATATTTACAACCCCATCTTCACAAAAGTTTCCTGCCCTTAGGAGTGGTTTCCTGGCATTCGTTTTCAGACATTTTCTAACTGAAATTTTGCAAGAAACGTCCTCTCGCCGTTTGTCGTAGAGTTGATGACTCACTCTGTAAATGACTGACTGGATATCAATTCACTTACCAGTCAATTAAAACAGTAATGCAGTAGTTCATTCACAAGGTATATATATACAACATGTAAAACTCATGGACACAATAGGAAGTAGGATAAAAACTAGCTACGTACATATTTATTTAATGAAAGCCTCCAATAGTGAAGTGAAATATTTAATGCTGAAAAATATTTAACCAAATTCCAACTAAACTTTCACCTTAATGAACTGAATTAAAAATTTGAGAAAAACCAGCACACAGCAGCTTTAAAAATAAAAATGTTCACCTCCTTATATCTGTTGAAAATACCAGTTATATATCATATGTCTGGTAACTTGAGTAAAATCTTTACTGTGCCTTTAAGTGAGGAAATATAAAATGTTACGCAGTGTGAAATGATTAGTTAGCTAGTGTTCCAAAAAAAAAAAAAAAACTCTCACATACAACAAGTTAAAATATTAGTTCGTAAGTTTGCATATAAAATAATCTCCTGGCAAGCAATTAATTAAATGTGGTAGAGCATATTTAAGAGTTCTCAGGCGTCTCGTGACAATTCTGAAGGTGCTATGTAATAGTGCAACTGCTTACGTGTAGCTAGAACACTTCACTGCGGACCAACGGCCACTTAAGAAAAGCGGTGGAAATACCTTGCATATATTTGACAATATTGCAGGTATCATGCTAATTAGCCCTCTTCATACGGTTTTCACATACATCGTCGGCTATCATAACTGTTCTTAGAATAATTTTCACGGTCAATTCAACAATTATAACACAAATTACGCCGATTATCGGTGGAGCATCAGCCTCCCTGGTCGGCTACCTGTAGTACTCTTCGAGAACAAGATGGAGATGAGGTGATTCTATCGCCATCCATATTCGGGGCGGTTACAAAATTCAAATTTACCTGTGCAGTATAGGGTTTACCTGTGAGGTGCATTGCTTATGATTATAATACCAATGACGTCACAAGACGTTGCCAACTTATGAGAATTAACATAATGCACAAAAACTTAACAATATAAAATAAATAAAATAGACTAAAATACATGGATCACAAAACTCTAGCTGTTGCATGTACCATAACAGACATGTAAACTAAAAAAAAGACTGAATAATTAACCTATATGAGTAAAACTTCACAACATTAGCATTACGGCAATACATAAACAAGTATGTTAATGGAGTTATCATACAACCCGACGTGTTAATGTTCTCAAATAATATGCGCAACGAACCATACGTTACACAAATATTTTTTGCACAGAAACACCCTAAAGCTACAAGACTTCCAGGTTATAGTGCGATTGGAGTCCCCTGGTTCATTGGCTCTGTGTTCTTAAATGTTGATAATTTCGGATGGTGGATTCCAGCCGTCATCGATCCGGACTCATCACCATCACATGTACGGTGATACCTGTGCGCACGGCTGATGACGAGAATTGTAAACGTCGTTTGACAATGAAGATAACACGATACCATTGAGGTATCGTTATGTTCAGGTATAGGTCGCGCATCGGTTTATTCACGTTGGTCACGAGGGACTTAAAGTTATCATCCTCAACTCTCTGTGTTGTGACTTAGTTGAGGACATCTTGCAATCGCAAAGTAAGCTGTAGTTTCCATTTTTTTTGTGCGTGTTTGAATGATAAACAAATTTTAACTGTTTAAAAAAATCATAACTTACAATTAATGGGCACAAACCGGTATCAGTATAGATAAGATATTGGGCTATTACTGACACACAAATGAAAATGTTTTAAAAACAACAGCCATTCGTTACGTTTATAAATTGCAAAATACACTCACATTCATACACGAGCGATTTTTAGATCTTATATACAACAAACTTGGTAGGACTACAGTGTGTCTTATCAAATATGATTGAATCTTTAACTGTCAATACTTCGCTGTCGAGAGCCGCCCAAATCTCTCAACTCAATCCCTCATGCAATCCTAACTCCAACGTGAACACAGCTGCGAGTCAATCAATAATTTTGACGTAGAGTTAACGCAAAGTTAACTCAACAAACTCAGTGTTAACATCTGTGTGAATCTGCCTTACGAGCGAAAAAGACACACTGAAATTGTAACATTTCAGGTTGCTCGATATCGGCGAAATATGATTAAGACTTCCTAGAGAAAACTGTTTTACCCTGAGTGACTGGCATCACAGCATTTTATTTTAAATAAAGTACAGCGATGTCTAGTGCATTGCGCTCTGACCAAAGCCACTGGGTTCTAGTGAATTCCAGGGGCCACGGTGGCTGAGCGGTTAGCATGCTCCCGGGTTCAATCCTCGGCGTGGTCACTCCAGATTTTCGCACGTGGAAATCGTGCCGGACGATTTCGTTTTCTCGGGGATCTCCCGTTTCCCCCGCCCCTTCATTCCGGCGCCGCTCCATATTCACTTCCATCACCCTCATCGGCTCTCAAGACCTCGCTCAAGACTCACTCTAGTGAATTCCACTTGTTTGCAACATTTCAGATACACATTCGTCCTTGCTGATACAATGTGTTCATCCTGCAGTGCCACCGCTTCGGCAGGGTTTTATTTACATTTTTCGATACTTCAAAGATCTAACAGTTGATTTCGAGCCACTTAAATGTCACGTTCGTTCTCATAAATTGTGAGCATTGTTAGTGTGTTAGTGGATAGGCTATCACGTTCACCGCCGTAGCTTCCTCGGCAAATATCATGATGCCTTAACGATCATGTTATCCGGGACAATGCAAGACATTGAAAAGAAGCGTTTTTGGCAAATAGTTCTCAAACCATTCGCACTGAGCTTTCGAAACTTCGTGCTCGTCAAGTATTCTACGTCCTCATAGGTTATTCCAAAATACGTCAATTGTTAAAGATATTTTGGAGATAATTCTTTTACAACTCTGTAACAACTACAAAGTTACAGAAAGGAGTACAATAAAGTGAACGTTCTAAAACTAAACATGCATAGTAAATGAATTAACACAATACAGTTGTGAAATAACTGATAATGGCGGTAAAATTACTTGGCAAAACAGTTAAAAAGGTTTAATGTTTAGAAATTGTGTACTTATAATTACAGTGAATATGTGATTTGACTTTTGTGTAAATTAAATAAAAAACATATTATGCGGTGATATTACAGTTGCGACATATATGTACATTTAATTGCCATGGATAAAAAAAACACGATTTTTGCAGTTTATTTTCTACTACGTGCTGATTGCAATTTCACACCATTCTATGTAAAATTAGTAATACAGAGTAGATGTTAGTTCACTAACTTTAAGGATAAGTTTACTTGACCGCAGAGTAACGAAAAAAAATCAACATAAGATGGTGTAAAATACACAAATTTCTGTGGAGCTTCTGCTGCCACACACATTTATGTAAAATTACATTTTAACAGTGTTCTTTCGAAATATGCCCCTTCTCATATGGCGTATATCCAGCTATTTTTACAGACTAAGGCTTGGAGTGTTTTTCCACTTCATATAGAACTAAGTGCAGTTGGCATTTCCGATATTTTCCAACACTTCAAAATGATTAAATCCCAACAACGCTAAAAGTGTACTTCCTTTATTATCGAAACGAAATATAATATTTTACCCAGGTTAGATAGCCATTTCAAAATACGTGACACGAACTCGTTGTGATTCTTTATAAATATGTACTATTTTATTACTGTTATTGTCTTTATTCGCGTACCGCAAACTTTATGTTATTCAAATGACCAAGTTGCAAAAGGCCGAAGAAAGCGAGAATGGACTATAAGCTAAATTTGGACCTGACTGCCTGTCGTAAAGAACAGGTTGAAACAAAGTGGTGTAGGCAAATACGAAAATCACCACGCGAGCTGCTTCGTTTCAAAACTCATCGTGAACATCAACTCTTCTTTCAATCAAGACAAATTAATTTAATTCTTTTATATAGTACCTATGGAATATTTTCAATTGCAGCTTTGCCCACACAATTAGAATAAAGACAGATTGCCAAAAAAAATATCTTAGTATGTTTATTTTCAGCTGTGTCTTATCCTAATAATATTATAAATGCGAACATCTGTATGTTTGTTTGTTACTCTATCACGTCGTAACGGCTCGACGGATTTGGACGAAGTCTGATAGAGGGGTAGATTATATTCTGGATTAGCACATAAGGTACTTTGCATCCCGGAAAAACGAATAGTTTCTTAGGGAATATATAAAATATGCCACCAACCATTAAGATAGAGCACTTGGTCATTATAATTAAGGTATGATTTTTTCACGCGGGTGAAGCCGCGGGCAACGGCTAGTTCATTATAATAATGACTGTCTCGTTAATTCTCTTATTCGCCCATAGTACAATGGAGCAAAGGACGAATTTCACTGTACGATGTTTTCCTGCTGTATGAACATGAGTAGTAAATCTGATTCCATGTCCAACGCGACGTGAAAGGTCCGAACGTGAGCATTTGCTTTCTCGTAATTTGAGGCTGCCGGTGACTTGGCTTGGGACGTCTTGGCACCTATTTGGTCCAATGTTTCAACTCAACGAGACACAATAATCAGCCAACAAGACACGTCGCCTAACAAGCTGCCAGGGAGTGACTAAACGTTCATCTCGTTGTATTCACCAAAAGTTACTGTTAAGACCAATTCTCATTTAAAACAAATTGGGGATAGTAAAGTTAACTCTGCGTTGGCTCTGCATCAATTTTTATCATAAAACCGTATGTCTTCACGTTGAAGTTGACAAAGGCTCGTCTACGATAAGTTGTAATTTGTATTTGATGGTATCTGAAAAAAGCTAGCGTACATCTGAAAGTAAATGTAGTTATGGGCAATTATAATATTTAAAAGTTAACATCTATATGCCAATAATCTCATCTCTCGCCAAAACTGAATCAGTTTGCATCCATAGAATTTTTTAATTCCAGAATTTTTCAAACCGTCAATTTATTTATCATTCAGATAGACACAAACGAAATTACAACTACCTACATCTGTCGCAATCGTGGTATAACACACCAACTGCAATCCTAAACGGAAGTTGTCAGGAATAAAAATTAATCAATATAATACAAAATAAATTTGTTGCTACTAGAGTCTGATTGGCTTCGCCCGTATGCCATTTCAATTTTTAACTTTTGACATAGCTTTTAATCTCAACGCAGCTAGAAGTTAATACCTTTCCCAAAGGTGAACAAAGAATCGGATTCCAAACAAAGTGGAACATGCCACTCCAGTAGCTTCAATAAACACTTAAGCTCAAACCAAAATTTGTGTTAAAATACATTTTTTGTATGTAGTACGAATAAATATTTTAAGTTAGATTTCTGGCATTTACGTTAAAAACACGACGACTGTTGTTTTTCGAATGACTCGGTGTTTTTACCTCACTAAGAGAAACGTTTATTCCAGTCAAGAAAAAAATTGTTTTTATAGGGCCAAATAAACCGGATGTATATAAACTATTGTAACAAACTTCGAGGGGTGATTCCTGGAATCAAAACAAGCAAAAATGGCCCTATGAACATATGCGTTACAACGCGTCGTTACTGTGTTAAAGGTCGTACATTGGTCATGTCACAGACGAGGCTAGGAGCAATGCTTGCGTTGCAATGCCTCTGCTGTTGCTCCGTTCTCTACTCGCAACACTCGCGGAACTGTGTCCTCACTCATGTACTGTACGCACCATGCTGATAACGTGATTGTATACACGTGCCATCTGTGTACGAGAAACTAATTTCGACCCTGACGTACAATTTAAAAAAAAAACTATGCAAACTCGTGTGTCGTAATGCATTCGTGGGATGGTACATTCGTCTCCGTCCAAACCAAACTTAACGGTTCAGTTGCGGTAGTGATACATGTTAGCACAATGTTAGCACAATTAAGCTGAGGTTGCTAGGATGTAGCGCGGGGGCGAAAGCGCTCGTGGTTCGAATCTCGATTGGGCTTTTGAGATTTTTATATACTAACCGAAACTGTTTATGACTGCCATGGACCCCCGCGTCCAAGATCAAGAAGCGAGGGAGCGATACGGACGACACTAACACGCACGCCTAGTGCCTCATCGCTCCTACGCACAAGGCGTGCAGTGTTTCCGTCCTAACGCTGTACTGTGTAAATTAGATCTGTAATATTGGGGTTTTATTACACGCGATGAAAGACCACATATTAAACTACGCCCGTATCTTTGTACTTTTCTCTTGCCGCTTAAGGAAACTGCATAGGCAAGCTTGAAAAATTCGATATTTGACTATTTTCACGATTTTTTTCTCTCAAGAATACACTACATATGACAAAAGTAAAAAATAGGGGCCTAGATAATTGTTTTTTAAATATTTTCTGACTAGAAGTCGTATTTGCAGAACACTTATTTACCGAGATACGCGTATTCGCACAAACAACTATTTGACAAAAACCTCAAGAGTCCATCCCACTCGTAATGCACGTATAGCCAAACAAATATTTAGTTGAACCAACCAATTCTTTGTTTGGGCAACCTAATAAGAACAACCAAATATTTCATTGCTCCTA
The DNA here is from genome assembly GCA_029891345.1 of Dryococelus australis. Classification (NCBI taxonomy): domain Eukaryota; kingdom Metazoa; phylum Arthropoda; class Insecta; order Phasmatodea; family Phasmatidae; genus Dryococelus; species Dryococelus australis. The sequence goes on from CM056993.1 coordinate 316,422,018, forward strand.
TGCAAATAATTCATTTGTTTGCGCCAAACAATATTTGTCTGATTCTATAAAACCTTTTCCTCGGTGCATTATGAAATTGATATGTCTTGATGTCACGAAAAACCATAAAATACCATCCTAATCTACCACAAAATGTCGGCTCTGGGAGAGTCTTAATGCGCGATCAATACCTGAAACAAAACGGTAGCACAAAGTTGATGCAACGAGCTCTGTGTAAATCGACCTTTAAAGTCCATTGACGGTTACTTCCAACTTCTCTGAAGCCCTGCTAAAGTACTTTCAGGATATTCCTCCGCTGAAAGCTAACAAAGCTTAATTAAGTCTAGAATATACCAGATGGCAGCGTGCCGCATTCGTGCGCAGTTGCTATATATGCTGTTCACGGTAAAAGGAGTACTTTTGAAAGCCCTGCTTAAGATCTACTTGTACGCTCGTTGCGTATTCCTCCTCCTTACGTAAAATTAGCATTACCACGAGCCTCATCACTTTATTTATGTGTCGGTCAAGTGAAACTGTGGAACCACTAGAAAAGTAAATATGTTACAAATCTGCTCATCCTTTAAAAAAAAAAAAAAAAAAAAAAAAAAAAAAAAAAAAAAAAAAAAAAAAAAAAAAAAAAAAAACAACAACAACAACAACAACAACAACAACCCGCGGAAATGAAATAATATCAGTTAGCACAAATGGTTACCTAACCCTATTTTTTGACGTTAAGATATTGAACTATTTCCTATTCATCGTTATCAACTTTACTGGGCGCATGTCACCCAGTGCGCCTGTTAAAATATATGCAGGCAGGGGCAGTGACTTTTTTGTAAGGTTGATTTTAAAAAAGTTCACTTAATCGTGAACAGCTTTTATAATAATAAAATTTAATCAAGAGCTATTTCTTACTAGGCATTATGAACAAACCTATTTTCTCACTGTTTTAATTCATACTAAATGTAAATGAAATATTAAAATTTATAGGTAAAATATAAGTAAATGTTCAATTTAACCAAAAGTAAGATATTTTTACGTTAATATAAGTATTAAACGATCATGAAACATGATATATTTAGGAAAGAACTAAACACTTAATTCATGGGGTGATTTTTCAAAGGTGTGATTCAAAAAGTGTAAAGAAACAGCTTATATGCTATAGATGGGGTAAGGGAAGTGTGTGTTGTACTCGCAGATACGTGGCAGCTGGAGTCGCTGGTGACGCCGCTCGCGAAAGAGGCTGCAGAAGCTTCGAAGGCGCTGGACCATGATGACAGAGACGTCGAGATGGCTCTAATCAAAGAGCAGCTGGAGCAGCTAAGGCAGAATGAGCGGCGGAGGGTATGAGACAGAAAATTTGATTAAAATTATTTTTATCACACAGTATTGCAACTTTATTGTCCCGGGTGCCCCTGAAGCTGAAATTGTGGATAGAATTGAGAGAGTCCTCGGCAGAAAATTGCGTTTTGCTAGTATTTCCACCCATGAACAATTATATTGGGCAGTAGTCTTCTTATAGGCTGTTCACGGTAAAGTGCGCACTTTTTAAGGCCCGCCACCACGCATTAGCCACTGATAAGTATGTTTAATTGCAGCCTCAGCCATTAACTTTGGAGTGTGGTGAAAGTATATACCGTATTTACTAGTTACGTGGTCATGTTGATATTAAAAAGGAGCGGAAAGATAAAAAACATGGCTAAAAGGAAATATTTCTAAGGGCCCTAAAAAGTGCTCACTTTACCGTGAATAGCCTCTATACGACTGGACGTGGGACTCGATTACTTTATACTTCAGTAAATCACAATACACCCGGGACGACGAGCCACTAGAGGAAAATATCGTTCCCAGAGGAAAACGGGAATTGTTTGTACGTTCCCTGTAATTATTTTTATTTCGGACACGTTTTATACGCTGTTGAGGTAGATGTAATTGTAAGATTACTTAATGCGTCCCGTCCCAAATTATCACAATTTCTGACCTACTACCACACATTTATTCGTGGGTGACAGTAATGTTTGCCTAATGAAGCAGGCGTGCCCCTGCACCATTTGGAATTTTGTGCACTCATGTGAGTACAGTTGGCCTGAATGTTTTCACTAAAGGAACACCACTTTTTTAAATGTAGGCCTGTAGATGTTGACTTTAAGCATCAAAACCAGAAAAATGATAGGGGTTAAAATGTTTTTTTTTTTTTTTGCGATTATAATTTAATGTACGAAGGGGCATGATTTTACGAACTATATTTTCTGAGTTTTAAGATATTTAACCAAACTAAACGTTATCCACAAATGTATTGTTTGATCTCGCGCATTTCTAATACATTTAAATAATTTTATCCTCTTGCTTCAGGTGATGATACAACCTGAGCAATCACTTTAGACAGAGCCACATTTAGTTTTCTGTTTCATTTTTCAAAAGGCATCACCTCACAAAGATTATAACACTCACTCAGACACACGTTGTATAAATTGTCTCTGGAACTACGTGATTTGTTCACCACTGCAACTGTCATCTGTGCGTACGTCACGCACAGATGACAGGTGACACGGGTTTGGGAGGTTCTGGATTCGAATCGTAGGTATGACATGGGTGTTAGTTAAAATTATTTTATAAGCTGTCCCCTGATAAGCATTCAGGCATAACTCTGGGCGGACGTTAATAAGCCCTTTCCAATTCCAATTTGCTTGTCGACCCGGGCTCGCTCAAGCTCGTGGAGGCCGCGGTGGCTGAGCGGTCAGACTGTTCGCCCTCCTGCCAAGGCAAACCGAGTGCAATCCCCGGTCGGGTCACTCCCGGATTTCAGCAGGTGGGAATCGCGCCTGACGATGCCGCTGGTCCGGTAGGTTTTCTCGGGGATCTTTATTTTCCCCCGCCCTTGCATTCCGGCGCAGATCCATTATTACCTCATTTCACCCTCGTCGGCTGTGAACACCTCGTCGCTAAGAGTCGCCCAAATCCCTCAACTCAAGCATAATGTTGCGGGTTCTTATGGGCATCCGCACGAAGTATGAATTGGGGATAGACGTAACTCTGAGATAGAACACAATATCAATTCACTCTGTCATTTAATTGAAACCATTAAGAGATTATCCTCTTACACTATTAATTATAAAACACTTTACATATTACGTTAATCCTTATATTTCACCGGGGGAGGGTGTTGATTCAAGTTACTCTATTGTTATGTGCTGTTCACGGTAAAGTGAGCACTTCTGACGCCCTAGTTATTTTTTCTTTCTGCCATTTTTTTAAAATCCGGTTACCACCTTTTTAAATTAATATTGCCACGTAAGTAATAATCAGAGTGTACGTATTCCACCACACTTTGAAGTTAACGTCTAAGGCTAAAATAAAATATATTTACTCACTATTATGCCAAATGAGATGGCTTACAGAAGTGCTCACTTTACCGTGAATAGCATATAGTTTATAAATTACTACGTTTGTTTGCAAACTGGTCCTGCGGCTGGTGTCTTGGTTGTCGCGGCGGGTGGCGCTTCGCTTCCGCGACCTCGCTCTCTCCCTCTGGATGTGTGCTGGTGCGTCGAGGCAAGCGCCACAGCAAGGGCTCGGCCAATGTGCTTGCAGTCGGAGGAGTTTCTGCGGATGAAGGAGATGATGGCGGAGATGCAGAGGGCCGGCGGCGCGCGCTTGCAGCAGCCCACGTCGCGCTCCGTGGGGCACACCCTGCAGCTCGTCTTCCGCTCGTGCGACGACCTGGAGGTGGCCTCGCGCTCCGGCAGGAAGGACGACGACGCAAACTGCAGCGCGCTGCTCGCGCAGGCAGAGGACGTGCTCGAGGTGTCTGCCGTCACCACAGTGGACGCGCCGTCGCGGCCGGAGGAGCTCCACGCGCCTGTGCGTGCACTGGTGTAGTCAGATTTTTTTAATAACTTCTCTATAACTAAGTGTTAAGTGTTTCCCGAATGTAGGACGGGAGCTAATAGCGTATCAGGGCGAACCCCTTACGCTTACAAGGAAGGTAATCATGCGAGGAGACATGCATCGCGGCAGAGAGGGATTGAGCAGCCATGGCGAGCGATTGGGTCCGTGACTACCTCTCTAAGTGGACGTATAGCTAAAAATAGAGACTGGGAGAAACCGTCATAGACAACGTAAAAACCCAGCCGACAGGAAATAATTCAAAATTGTTACACGGAATACATATAAACTCTACAGGATAAAGAAGGTTCGATATCATTCTTTATTAGTAGAGAGGAAAGTCTAGTAGAGAAGTGGGCACTATTCTTGGTTTGACACGATATGGCACTGGCTTTAACCAGAGCGATGTGCAAGCACCTCACTCTGGTGGCGCTATTGGGCATCTTCCCCTCGAACCCCCAGTGGAATGTGGTATAGTCCATGCGTGATCACTTACAACTTTCGTGAAGCCCTGATAAAGTTATACTTCCAGGTTATCCCTCCGCCTCGTGCAAACAAAGTCTAGAAAAGTAGACAAAAGGGACAGCACACCGCATTGGTGTGCACTCAGTTTAATAACAGTTTGCATGTGAACTTATTCTTACTAGGCATTCCTAATACATACATCTTCCTACTGTTTTTCTTCATATTAATAATAAATGAAATAAATAGATAAACTGTATGTAATTGTAAAATTTGACCAAAAATGAGATTATTTTAAAAGTGAACATAAAACGCTTGCGATCAGGGGGGGCGACACTGGGTAGGTCCTATGCTAGTGTTATTAAAAATATCGTATTCTCAGTATACCAACTTCCGATATGTCTCCAATCACTACAGTTTTAATAATTGAAAAAAAAAAAAAAAAAAAAAAAAAAAAAAAAAAAAAAAAAAAAACTGTATGAGTAACATATATCATAATAGTGCATGTTTTAACCAAATGTTTCAATTTTACGTTACGTTTTGTCTTTGTTTTCTATTCTTACTTTTTATTTCGTTTTGGTGGTGTACCTGTTCTCTGTCTGGACATCTTTGTCTTATACACTTTGCTGGTGCCTCGTGGCTGTGAAATTATTTTGGTATGTGTGCTGTAATTATGCAAAGCAGATGTAGTTTGTATTCCAATCTATATGCTTTTCAATTTGGTTTTATGTCATCCCGAGGCATAAATGAAACACAAACATTCCAAATAACCGCAAAGCAGTGATTGTCGAGGGCTGCATCTGGCATTTTTAGGTTATTGGTGCAGGTTTGCATTACGAAATCCATTTGAATTCTTATAATGATGGAGTGTTAGATTTTGTTTGCAAAAAGTACCTACTAAAAATTTATAAATAATTAACGTCAGATTTACATGTTTAAAAAAAAAAAACAAAAAGTCTAGTTTTTAAACGGCGATTATTTTTATCAGGTAGTATGGCGAGGTTGGTAACACAGCCACGCGATATTTACTTTTCTCCCGTTTCCCCTCCAACATAATTGTTCTCAAATAACGACGACTGCTTAACGCGAGAGTGCCTTCTCTTTCTCCCTTCCGTACTCTGTGCTTGTGATGACATATTTAGGAAACAATGAAACACATCATACATGGGGCGATTTTTCAAAGGTTTGATTGAAAAGAAACAACTTTTGCTATCTTTTGCTTTTCTTAATGCAAAGAAGTTGGAGGAGTATAAAATTTGTGAAATATTTAATTTTTAAATCATTTCATAGTTTCACTTGACAGCTCTATGCCAGCCCCCGAGAAGCCCTGATTTGAATACGCTAGACGTTAATTTGTGGGGACATTTAAAGGCACTTGTGTATGAAACCCCAGTGGACCTTGTGGGTACACTCCAAACCGTAAAGTGGCGGGTTGCGAAACAATCAGGCATTTTCCAGGGATTCACCAACGTATCCGGGAGTCCATGCAACGACGGGCTGTTGCACGTGTTTGTGCTGATGGAGGACATTTTTGAACATCTCCTTTAGTGCCGACGATAAGTTTTCACACATGCGTAACTAATTCCTGTGCAGTTCCTACTGTTCTAGGTGTAGTGTCATAGTGTGAGGTGTCGGGTATCAAGCAAACGAATGCTGCGATGGCATTACACAGTAACATGATCCAGTCCGCGGGCCATACACTGTGCGTTATGTATTACGAGGTGTAGTAAAGCACCTAAGCGTTTGCGGACCTATGTTCATATACCTTTTTTTCATCCTCCAGATGTGAAGAATGTTTCCCCGAAGTATTGGCATTCAATTTTGTAACTACAATTTATCCTGTTCATTTGAGTAATTTACACTAACGTAATATGACGTTGCAGAACATTTTATGGAAACTGCTTACTATAGTCTGCTCACGCTTTCTTCGGCCTTTTTAAATCAAACCTTCGAGAAATATCACCATATATGACGTGCTTGGTGTTTCCAACATATGCCATGTATCACAAGTGTTTTATGCTTGTCTTCATAAAAGTTACGTTTTTTTCTGTTAAATTGAATTGATATTTTATATTCTATTTGTAAATTATAATACTTCATTTATATATATATATAAATAATTCAAATAAAATCAGTGATAAAACATGTGTGTTTGTAGCACTTAGTAAGAAATAGTTCTTATACAAAATACTGTTTCAACAGAGTGCGCACGAATCCGGTGCGTTGTCCCTCTGGTGTAATCTTCCAGACTTAGTTAAGCTTAGTTTGCAAGAGGCGGAGGAATATCCTGGAAGTAGAACTTTAGCAGGGCGTCAGAAAAGGCCGAAGATACCGTGAATCAACTATAAGTAATACTTCGTCACCCATGTCTTCAAAGAATGCAAACTCCATACATCTCGGTTGAGTACAGCGACGTCATACTACGTCGGCACCACTCGAAGAGTTAATGACAGAAATAAGCATTCTACAGTTAGAACAGTGAGTTTTGTTGTTGCCCTCGGTAGGAGCCGGGAAAACGCGCTGTGGACGGGCCGGCGACGACAACGCAGCCAGGACCGCCCGCGAAGTCTTCACCGGAGGCAGCAGGACCAGCCATCCCCGGCGACCTGAGGGTCCTCGAGTACGTGGGTGGTGACAGCCTGCTGCTGGGCTGGAGAGCGCCGCCTTCGACGTCAGACTGTAACATCGCTGGTTTCGAGGTGAGTGATGCCGCTCACTACTGCGCTCTGCTCTAGGCTGTTCACGGTAATGTGAGCACTTTTGAAAGCCCTGCTTAAGATCTACATGTATGCCCGTTGCGTATTCTTCCCCTTATGTAAAATTAAGATTGACACGGGCTTCGTCACTTTATTCGTGCGTCGGCCAAGTGAAACTGTGAAATTATTATAGAAGTAAATCTTTTACAAATCAGCTCTCATTTTTACACTTCAATGCATTAAAATATAGAAAGCGAAAGAAATAATTGACAACAAATGGTTACCTGGCACTTTTTTTTTAACGTTAAGATATGGAATTAGTTTCCATTCATCGTTACCAACTTAACTGGGCGCATGTCACTCTGTTCGCCCGTTAAAATATATGCAGGCAGCGATAGCGACTTTTTTCTATGGTTGAGTTTAAAAGTGTTTACTTTATCGTGAACTGTCGACTGAAACTTAAACGAGCGTCGTAATTTCTCCTAGTCAAAAGTTTTGAGACGCGGAGAAACGAACTGAAAATTGCTGCCCTCCCCCCCCCCCCCCTTTTTTTTTCCAATATCACGGGCCGCGCGCGGTGCTTCGCAGTCTTCATTCATTCATCCTTTGTCATCGAGGTGGTGTAATTGAATTCTGAATGTATAATCCATTCACGGTTACTTCAGCCTTTTCTGAAGTTCTACTTCCAGGATATTCCTCCGCCTCGTGTAAAGCAAGCTTAACTAAGCCTGTAGAAATACACCAGAAGGACGAAGCACCACGCTCGTGCGCACTAACTGTAACAGTATTTTGTATAAGGACTATTTCTCACTAGGCGCTACCAACATACCTATTTTCTCCCTGTTTTATAATTAAATTATTTATAAATGAAGCACTAAAATATTAATAACATTTTAATTTAACAGGAAAAAAAAGTAACTTTTATTAACACAAGTATAAAACGCCTGTGGTACATGGCAGATTTACGAAAAAACTAAAACACATCATACATAGGGAGGTTTTTCAAAGGTTTGATTCAAAAAGGCCGAAGAAACCGTGAATGGCCTATATACGATAGATTCAAAGCTGCAATGCTAAACTGAATCCTCCGATTTTATCATCGGATTTGCTGGATTGCCTCCCACTATGGTTGCAAATTTAAAGACGTATTCGCGTCAAAATCCAAACACCCATACTTAGGGTGATTCGTTAAATGTTGGTTTAAAACACTGTGAAAATACTGCGAATAGACAGAAGTATTAATCATTATGACAAGTTTTTACGGACGGTGTTGTGAGAGGTAGGTGTGGTTGTGTGCCTGCCCTCAGATATACGTGGAATCAGACCTGCAACAACGGGTCACCAACTCGAGGCGGGACAAGGCGCTCCTCACAGACCTTGACCTGTCCGAGGCGATGAAGATCAGAGTGTACGCAGTCACGCCCGGCGGCCGCAAGCTCGACAACCCGGCCACGCTGGACTACTGCCCTCCACCGCAGCAGTCGTCAGCTCACATCTCAGTCCGTTCGCAAGAGCGGAGCACGTAGGACACACCTGCAAATGGCGAAAGACGGTGACAGTAAATAAACTCGGCTTATTGACCCACACGAACGAGTGTTATTACTGTAGCTTGCAATAAGATAAACTCACGCCAAGTCATCAATTGTTTGATGGACAAACGCCAAAACAGAGTTCACGGTTAATTTTGCACTTTCCAAAGCCCTGCGTACGATCTACTTTTATACTTCGTATTTTGTATACTTCCGTCGTATGTAAATTTAACATTTCCACGAGCCTGATCGCTTTATTCATGCGCCGTTCAAGCAAAAATGTGGATTTGACAGGCATACGAATGTGTTAATAATATGCAAATTCATATTAAGTTGAGTATAAAACAAAGAATTCTAACTTCAATGGCCGTAATTGTAAACGATACATTCACGGTACGTCAAGTTTTTTGCCTGTATGCCACGATAAAATGTTTCCGTACAAGCTCAGGAAGACGCCACGAGACCTGCTACCTAAGCTTACATGCGAGCTACCTAAGCTTGCATGCGAGAAGTTATGGAAGATTCTTTGGAATAACCTATCCAACGTTACTTGTCGCCGCATAAGTAAAGACGAGTGCATTCTTTTATGATTTACTTCTGCACCTGTGGTTCAGGAACGATCTTTACTCACGACTTCACCATTGTGAGTTCATGCACAGAGTCTAATAGTTTTGTTGTTATAACTGGACATTTTATTTTAGATAAACACAAATGTTTACCATATTTTTCACACAATACTGTTTTAGAATCAGTGAACATTTGCGTGTTTTTTTTATTTGCCTTACAATCGTGTCTTACACTCTTTATCAAAACAAAATAAACAAAATGACTACTCCGCTATCTCTGATTGGCTAATATTTCAACCTTGTAGGAAACCTTCCATCGAACATTGCACACGACCAATTACGGAAACGTCCATGAAAACGGGCAGCAGATGACCAAATCTTTCATAGAACCATCCATACAAGCGCCCGTGTAGGCTTGAATGGAATCATGCAAAAAAATCTTCCGTCGGCGCATACAGTCTTTATGAACAATTCCTAATAAATTCGCTGTCAGTTTAACTAGGATCCTGCATGGCAGTGTGTGTAATGTAGTATACATGTTGTTCGGAGTAGCGATTTGTGTTCAGTTCATTTCAAAAGTGCATACATTTCCGTGAACAGCCTTTAGTATGTTGCTGAGAACGCAGCTCACAGAAACTTGTACGTTGTCAAAGTACGTTTATTGTGATCCTCTGATTGCGCCCTGTAGGTATTCAAATAAGTGGGATGAGTACGAAGTCAGAATATCACATGTGTTGAACTTTATTCCGTGAATTTCTCTCTTTATAATAGCCGAATTAGCTATCATACAAAGCCGAATATGTTTTTTCTTAATATGGTAACACATAATTTATATTAAAAGTTTTTTGAATATACTTGTATATCAATAGCACCTGCCTAGTATAAAACAGGACCAAGGGACGGAAATATTTATTGTTTGGGCTCGAGAAGAATGCGGACTGTAGTTTAACGAAATACATTTTGAGTTGCGACTTACCGATACGAAAACAAAGCCGAATTGGTCTCGTACATTCTGGCAGCGCCGCGCCAGGCCAATGGCGTCACCATCGACAGTGTTGCCACAATGTGGCGGGAAATTTAAACTAGTTCAAACGGACCCATGGCCCAAGCATTCCTGCCCGCCTTGATGGGTCCGCATTTCAGCACTGATCGTTTCCGTTAACTGTATACAAATGTATAAAACAGAACCAAAACTATTTATTTATTCAGACAGGTTCTTTACACACAGATGGATTTCTTGGCTGTGCACTAGCTGAGAGGAAAAGTACACAACTTTACAGCTGGCCTGGTGAAGGTGCCTTGATGGTTACGAACCTCAGCGACACACACAACACCGCCTGCCCCAAGGTGGATCTTTAGTATTCTGCCAAGCTTCCATTGCAAGGAGGCCAAGTTTTGGTCTTTTACCAAAACCAAGCTGCCTTCAGCTACGTTGTCTTCTCCACTAATTAACCTTGGACTGAAGATGACGGAGGTATTCCATATGTCACCGCTTCCAAAACGACTGGTGGATCTGTCGTAGGAGTAACCACCTAGTCAACATGTTAACTGGAGTTGACGACATGTTCAGTTCAGGCATAAATCTATGCTGGACCTATTGTAAGAAAGTGACTGTGAATTAGTATAGAGAAGTCAATAGGATCACCAGTGGCATGTAGTGAGTTATTTTTACAGGGTAAGCAATATAATAGCACCACATATTTGAGTTTTTTTAGATTACCGTACATTTAGTTAAATGGCAATAAAATATTATACATTACACACTTTACAATACAATGCATGGTTGATATAAGCTCAATTATTCAACCCAAATATTAATTCTAGGACACTTTTCTAGCAATAATTTTAAATCAATTACTATCTTTTTCTCTTCAAATGTTCGTGATGCAAATTTATGCTTCAGAAGGTCGCATATTTTACTCTTAGTCCTGCTAATGCGGGCTGTGGTTCCATTTTAAATTTCTATAAAAAACGCAACTTCCAACTTTTCTTACCCTCCACATGTATGTACCATTTTATAATACCTAATATTAGTTATAAAAATGGAAATGAATTGAATGTAATAATAATTAAACTGAATATTATTTAGAAAGCATATTACAAATTATGAGAAAACTCCAGTTTTCCCGAACACTTCCATCCACTTTCCAAGGAAAAATGTAGGACTGGAGGATGTAAACAGAACGACTGCTTAACCTGCCAAAAGAACGTGGTTAGTGGTGGAGGAGCTCGAGCATGTTGCGTGTTGTTGCTTGCGAGTTCGAGTCATCGTTAGTCGCTCCAATTTGTGGAAATAAATACTAGATAACAGCAATAGGCGTGTACAGTATGGAACTCTGTTTCTCGAATCAGAAACGAAAAACTCAGAATTAAATGTGTCTTAAGTTAAGGCGAAAATATTAATAATATTAAAAATATGTATAGAGCAAGCATTGCTTACCTTGCATCAATGGAATAAACACTACTGAGGATCACTCGACAATGGGTACAGAATGTTGCCTCAATCCAGGCTAAAACAGTGCTACGTTCTTCATATGTCAGCAACTGGGTCCCCACAACTTACTTGAGAACGAACTTGACAAATTTGATACCTGCCTCCCAAAGTCCACCAGATTGAAGATCTGCCAGAGGGTTGAAGTGCCAGGTAATCTTATGCTCTTCTAAACTGTCTACAATCTGCTTGTGAATGTCACTATCAGCAAGAGAGTTAGTGCCAAAGTCACTGTAAATGTTGGCCCATTCTCCGTGACGAGCTATGAACCTCCTAAAGGCTGCCAGAAATGCTTCTGTTGATAAATCTTTAACAAGCTCTAGATGTATGGCCATTATTGCAAAATGCACAAACAGGCATATGTATGCCTATAGCACACGAGGCTTTCTGAGTCTAACTATGGTGATGGACATGGGACCTCCGTAATCGACTCCAGTGTTCATAAATGGTTTGACCTTCAGACCCTTGCTGCATCCTTGATCCAAGGATGCAGTAAGGATGGAATTACCCCAACCCCAAAATAATCTGAGCTTTCAAAAACAATGGCAAAAATGCTGACAAGAGAAACTTTCTTAAGTAGGTAAGGAGTATCATTAGTATCTGAAAAGTTCAAAACATGAAGTATTGGGAAAACTTTCTTTTATTGTATTCCAATTTTTTTTTTCTAATTTTAGGCAGACAGTATAAATTCCTTCAAACATTTTAAGGAGTAATACATAACGTTTATCTATGTTTGTATCTTTACAAAAAACTCTTAGAAAAACATACTCTCCAAAATATCTTTTGGCATAATGCAAAATTGTCATAATACTGCCCAATTACTGAATTCCTACAGGTATAAAGTCACAAGAATCCTACCAATAAAAAATATTTGCTTAACAAACCAAGCCAATTTTAAATGTCATTAAAAACGTGGTAAAATGCAACATTTATGATTCAACTGTATTGGAATTCTGGCCATCAAGCAATACAAAAGCCATTCTAAAAGAATGCCTTTATGTTACCAGAGATAAATTTCCAACATGGAAATTACATACTTTCTCTTTAAAATGGCAATTGATTTTCTGGCTAACCTGGCCAACCAAAGGTCATTCAAAACTTTACTTGGATTCAAAATTTTCTCATTTGGCTCAACTTATATGGGTCGGGCAACAATCCAATTAAAAAGGTTTCCACATACAATTTAAATTTACAGTTAATTTCATGCGTTATTTTGCCATTACTATTACATTTATAAAATATGGCAAAAGTGCAACATATTTTAAGAGTCTTTAAACTCTCCAGACCGAGGTTAACTTACCTGTCAATTAACTACATATTGTGCAAAACATTAGTTTTCTCATGTCGTCCACTTACCAAAGCAATTGCTTGCAAGTAGAGAGCCTTAAATTCCAAGGAGGAAAATACTATTTGAAAAACGCCACATTTCTACACCTAGACGACTGGCTAGCAAACATATTTGAGAATTTTAAGCCGTCTTTTCAGATTTCCACCAGAATTATATTTGGAAGTAGATTCATACTTATAAACTTTCTGCCTGTTTGGGCATTCTAACCTTACATAAAAGTGATTTCAGGACCTACTGCTTGAAGAGTTTAAACTTACAGAAAATGAATATTCAAGTTACATAATTGATGGTGGTGGATGCTCCCTCGAGGCCTATCGTCTGGCCGAGAACGAGCAGATGCACAAAGTATTTATACAATCTTAAGTCAATTAACTATTTGAGGGGGTAAACATGATGAAATCTCCAATGATATTACAATATTTGATTCATAAATTACAACAGCCAATTAGGATGTGTTTATCCAAATATGGAACTGTAATCATTATAACTTGGTAGTGGGGAAAATCATAGTTCAGTATGCAGTAGAGAGATATTATCAATGACCTGCCAAACCCAGGTCTTAACTGCGAAAATTTCCAAATAAGGAAGATACGGCATCACACGATCGTCAGTTTAAACTGTGTGGTAACTTTCTGCGCAGGTGACTACGTACCCCCGCCTGGCAGGGAAGGGCGATACCAGCGCTCCACGTAGCCGTAGAAGCGGAAGCATGAACTACATGCCTCCGTGTCCGGGCGCCATGCTGCCACCAGTTGAGCCGATGTCGGACGTGCATTCTTCATTACAAAGTGTCAAAAAAGTTTATATTTGCTATGCTGGGCCAAAAAAAAACACCAGTGTGCATCACCAAAGTTTATGAATACGCAGATTATAAGTTGACCAAAAATGTTCATATCAATATTGTCCATATTTTCACTTAAAGCACTTTTTGCATGAGTGTAGGTAACGAAACTCCGTACATTGTACAGTTGAACGGGAGCAAGCCAGAGACAACAAAATCACATCGATTTCCATGCAGTTGTCTCAACCTGGCTCACCCTTTCAGCTGGAAGACATTCCATGATAGGTGTGTGGGGTTTGGGATGGGTTATAAACCAGCATTTACATTTATGAAGGTGGCTACGAATGAGATTCCTGGTGCCAAGAACCCAAAATTCTCTTTGAAGCAATGACTGCAGCATCAGGGATGCTGGGGGAAAAACTTTAAATGAAGCTCATCAATCAGCAGCACTGTGAGACAACAATTTTTTGGGAGAAGGATTGGGTATTTCTCTTTGAATTACAACTCAACCCTCTACAGTCGACCACCAACCCTCAGGATGCCTTCAGAATCTACAAAAGGAGACAGATTCTGGATGGATGGAGAACAAGGTTGGTGCCTGGCAATACGAGCAAATTCTTCAACGAATTATATTTGCGAGATCTTGATTAGGATATTCAGGGCCCTTTGCAACTCATCCAATTGGATTGGACCTGTGGTAGGTGACCTGCCTGCACCAACTGCCTGCCTAAATCTGCAACACAGTGTCACTATTCGTGTTACCTTATTTAATTCTGAATGTGTTTCCGTGAAGTCTAGATATGGCGACTGCGTCAAGGTGGCCTGTAGCACAATAGTCTGATGCTCTTCATTGCAGGTGGTACTAGAATCATGAGGTCTGCTCTGTGGCCAATGCCTCTTATCTTCACAGAGCCAGGCAGTTCCTGAACATCAAAAAGGGTATGCTCGACAAGTTGTGCAGGAGTGAGGTCACGAGAGGGACAATCTGCTGGATTCTGTTCACTCGGAACATGATAACACAAATCGACAGAGGTGCAGCTCTGAATTTCACTTAATCTTGTAATGTCTGGTTATGTGGTGCATCTAATTTGTGTTTATTAGACCATACTGCAGGATGCAAATCTGAGATATGAGTACACACCTGTTTATATTATTAAAAATTCCATTGTTGTTACATGTTCCACATGTAAGATTATTATTCAGTAATTATATTCTATTTCATTCGACATAATTATTAAGGCACTCACAGCAGTTGAAAGTAATTAACGACATGCATAATGTTATGTATTTATTTTTATATTGTTAAGTTTTCAGTAACATACTAATTTGTGTAAGTTGGCAATGTCTGATAACCCTGTTTTAATTGTAATCTTAAGGAATACACCCTGATATAAGCCATATGTTAGACATTTTAATTTAAATCCGGTAATCGATGCCGATAATAAGTGTCGAGATAATGTTCTGAGGTCCATCTTGTTTTATGTAGGTCTTAAAAGTAACAGGACAGGTAGAGCTGAGCTCCACATAAAACAGGTGTGAAAATTATATTTAATGTGAAATTGACCCGACCCAACATGCTCAGTTTTATGTGGTTAGCCTACAGCATAATAGTAAACTGCCAGAAGAGGGTTAGAGAGCATGTCAACTGATGTCGACAGCACCTTGGCCCCAGGTCATTCCCACGCCATGCCATCTGGGACGTCAGAAATGTAACAACACCACGGAGCAGTTACTGTGTCTTCGAACCAGTGCCACATGTGTTTCAGTGTTAATGCAGTGTCCGTGTAGAGAGTGTATTTATGACATTTTTAAATAAGGTAGGAAGTGTTTAGTGTTTGTTTATTTTTGTGTCGCATGAATTTTCCTCCTGCAATGCCACCTTGTCAGTGTCTCAGTGTTCTTTAGCGTAATTTCGTTAAAGTGTTTAATGCCAACTACAGTTGAGTGTTCCGTATCATGTATTGGTACGTATGTCACAGTATTCAACATGCGTATAAATACAGGTAGGTACTTTTGTAACCTCTGAATGTCACACATGTCAAAGCTGATGGTGTTGTGCCAATGTCGATGTTTACAATATTATATTTTCAGGGTTATGAGTATTTTGCCAAGTGTTATATCAGTGTGTCATTTATTATTCCCATGTTACCTTGTACTGCACGTGAGTACGAGACAAATAGTCACCCTTTTAATTTATATTATTGTTCAGTGCTTTTCTTATGTGATGTAGTGTTATATTTATTTATTTAACATGTTTACAGTTTGGGAGCGGGAGATGCCATCTTGCATAGTTCTTGAAACTGCCACACACAAGTCCGCTGTGGCGAGTATTATGCTCAATAATATTATTCCTATTTAATCACGTCAGTTGTAATGTATAAGAGGAGTTGTCAGATATTTTATATATTTTCATTTTTTTTAAATTGTATTCCGCAGTGGAATAATGCGCAGAGACTGTGGCCAAAACGTCGCTAATAAATGCAAATCTATTTTAACTTAGTTTCTGGTCAACCAAAGATGAACTCATGGACATTAACAGGTGTAGAATACATGTATCCCCAAAAAACTTTATTAGGGAGAGGTCCGATAAAGACAGTGGGGCGTATTTACCAGTAAAGCAAGTGAGATTAAGTTGCCATGGCAATGCAGTCAGTTTGAACAGGAATATTTATTGTTATATTTCTGTTGTGTATAATTGTACTTTTTTACAAAGGGTTTGTTTTATTGTTCATCCCATTGGCATTGTAGGATTCGTATCATTTCATCTAATTTAATTAATTTTATGCATATTATGTGACGTGATGCCTTTGGTGGGAGTGTCAGCCAGTGAGCTGCCTCTGCGCCAATGAGAAGAGTAGTAGCATCCTAGATCTCATGAGATGATCACCGTGTCGTGGTTCTCTGGGCACCTCAATTTTCTTCTTTCGATCATCATGTAATGCTGTATATTAAATGTAGTTTACCGGAACCTTTTATCGTTTTTAGTCCAGAGTACTAGATCGCTTACCCCTCGGTCCATACTTTATACGGCCGAGGCATAATGTACAACCTAACCTTGTAGGCCCTACGACCATGTTTTACAGCTTAAGAGCCCACCTGGCTTGAACGGTGGTAGTGTAAATGTATGAGCCCTGTTGGGAAAAGAAGTGTAATAAAACACTTGACTTTAAAGTACCTATGTTTTTATTATGCATAACCGCCTATCGGTCACTCAACGTTTTTTCACTTATGTATTTTTCACATATCGAATAATGGCGTTGGGTAGCCAATATAACCCTTTGGTAGTGAGCTGGCATATCAGAGAGGAGTGGGGGAGGGGGGTGACATCCCTGACTAGGCAAAGCAATCTGGAATTTAGTGTGATTGGCTGCGATATCCTCAATACTGCATTCATCAAGACGTCGGACATGGGGGAAGGATAACGTTCGTCGGCTATCACGACCCGAGAGAGAGAGTCTTCAGTAAATTCATCACAATGCTTGCTTGCACCACGGGCTGGCACCCTTTAACCCTGGCAAGTCAATATTCCTATCCACCACACATTATTCCCCCCATGGTCCATTGGTACGCCCGTGCCTAATGTCACAATGTAAATAATTCGGCAGATGTGTAAGGTATTTTCCACCGCCATACTCGGTGATCGTTGGTCCAGCTGTGAAGTGCTAGAAATTTCCATTATTAACTGCACATGTTTTTCAGCACTTTCTAGCTTGTCACACAGTGCTTAAGAACAATAACGTTTTTTATTTGTTCTACCTGATTTGATATTGCTAGCCGGGTATAATTAAAAAGTTCAAATTTACAGGCAGATAATTGCAACTATTAAGTGGGAGAGTGATTACGATTTAACTTGAACTGAACCTTCTACACTGCAATACATTTAAAATTTCATGTAATAGTTAAAGCACTACACAGACTTTTATTATGGTTGCCAGACACTACATGTATAATTGCTATTTTAACAGGCATAAAGAGGTGTGAAAACTATTTTACTGTCCAGCTGCTGCGTGCCGATTTTCACATGTTCTTGTATCACACTATAAGGGTGGAAGTCTTATTTAAATTGAGAAAAGGTATTTTTTTTGCATTAAAATTCACACTTTCCTTGTTTTCCTCGATGTGTATTTGAAGTGTAACATATGTATAGATGTGCTGGAGTTGTACTAAGTCTTGATATTGAGGTGACATACAGATAATCTGCACGTCTGTTTGTGTGATGTGGTTGTTTTCAGCATATTACAGTGCTGGTTTTGTATGCTAATTAGCTTTGCAGCAGAGCAAATTATGTGTGAGGCCTATACTACACAGTTTTTCCTAGTTATCACATGTGACCCGATAAGATAAATTTAAACATATTTTCACACATTCCGTACTGGGCACTATCATATTCCGCTGTATATTTGTTAACACTGCCTGGATGGTGCACAATTACCCTATTGACCTGCTATTCCTTACTTCACACTCATTCTAAACATCAAGAGTAGAGTAGTTGTACATTTCACATTTTGCTCCCATGCATGGGGCATAAATAATTACCCCATTGACCAGCTACCTGCAGTAGTGGAGTGTCTCCAAGATAATATATATTCACATATTGGCGCCAATATCATAGGGGCTCGAATACTAGAAGGTGTTTTTTTTTTTCAAGTGTGCTGAGCTTTTCGAGAAAATGGTTGCATCTGCAGTTCCACAAAAGGCTGTTAGCTAACTCAGCCCAATGATGAGCTTGCTGCTGCAAAAAATTAAAACCATTACAGTCAACCAAACAGCAGATATAAGAAATGCAAGCTAGTTTCGCAGAACAAACAGCAGATATGATCAAACAAATGCAAACTAGTATGGCAGAACACACAGCATATATTATACAACAAATTAAAGCGACTAAAGGCAAAACAAAAGGAAGCATTATAAAATAATTTAGATAACCAGGAAAAGCTTAGAGCGAAACTTGGGACTGTATTTCAAAGCAATTTATCTGAAGTACACACAGCATAAAGCGGAGAGAGGAGAACTAATTTATTTATGAGGAGAAAGTTTGCATTGGAAACAACAAGAACAGAGCACACTTTCTGAGTCCGATTGTGTTTCTCAAAACAGAAATCTTGCACAATAAACTGACAGTATTCCTGTTTCTGAACCAGTGGATGTGTTAGAAAAGGAAAATTCATTTCAAGAAACCAAGCCTTATTATATTATCATAACCATTGAAGATTATAATTTTCCTGTATCGCAAGTGGCAAGTACTACGCCCCAGGTAGTTGAGTCGTCACTAAACAAATTTTTTTTACCTGAAACGAGATGTGAGTGTGTCGTAACCACAATGCAAAATGAAAATGCGAATGAATTTCAGGTACTTCGCACTGTTTAAAGGTCAGTTGTGCAAGCGCTTACGTCACAGTCCCCACAAGGAGGAAGTAAAAAAGAGAGCAAGAATAGGAGAAGGAACAGTGTGTTGAGGCAAAAAATTGAAGAAAAAACAAAACAAGGAGAAAGGGAGATCGTTGTATGAAGAGAGTATCTAAACACAAGAAGAGAAAAAATATATATCGTTGATAAATTGCTCTTTGAATGGTGTTAAAGAAAGAGAGAATTTTGTCAAAACTTTTGCAAAGCCGTGAGCAGATCCAACGAGCTAAAATACCAGTTCGCAAGGTGCAAAATAAGGCGCAAATTTTGCCATGCAGGTCGAGCAGCTAAGCAAGAACGTCACACCTGCAAACAACTTTTGACATGGAGGAAACGGAGATGTAGAATATATGATACTCTCCTAGCTACAGTTTAAAGAATACTGTGCATGAATCGAGTTTTGCCCCTACAGAAAACCCTGCAAAACTTACCCCTGCCACCTGAGACCATTGAGATTGTGCAGTTGAGTGAGAGAGATGAACTGCAAAATTAAGTAGGGCAGAGGTTGAGAATAGCTGCCAAGAGGCGAAGTTGTTACAACAAAACATCAAAACAGAATGTCTTAGAAATTGGAACATTAGTTTTGGTCTGAGCCACAAATATTATTAGCAACATGTGGGATTTGTATGCCCAAAGCTTATCCTGCTGTATACAGGACCTTTCGTTGTGTCTAGAAGGAAAAACGAGAACTGTTATGAATTAACCGACCCGACAACTGTAGAGCTGTTTGGAAGCTACAATTTACTCAAATTAAAACCATATCATGCACCCCTTAGATCTGAAATATGAAGCATGACATTTTACTGGTGGGGTTTGAGTAAGAGTTTGCGCCTGTGTATTGGACATTCCAGTCAGCTGACAACAGTGTTTTATTACCTGGACAGAAAGGGGAAAAATGTATTTTGAATAAGACTGCAATGGAAGGCAATGTTTATTATTATGTATTTCGAGTAGGAACCAGAGAGCCGACCTAAGTTTTCTATGTAGATGCAAAGGTTAATGCAGCATCGAGTGCTATATGTTTCCCACACCTACCAATTAAACCAGCAGTGTCGCATTGAACGCAATAGATTGAGATGAGACCTTTTGTCGAACACACACAAGGCTTACACATCGGAATAGCCAATCTGAAATTATAGGGAGATGATGAGTACAGTTTTTACCATTTATTATATGTGAGAGGTAGAAGGAGTGTCAAATCTCACATGAGGCTGTCAATCTGTAATATTTGGGAGAAAACTATGCAGATTTCCTTTTGTACTGGCCACCATGTACGAGATGCCAAACTGAAAAGTGTACAAAAAGTAAAGGGTTTGCTAAAATCTATGTTAACAGTTTATTATATAGCGTGTTATGGACAAGTGCTTGTAGACAGTAATAACGTTTCGTTTCCCTATGTAACATTTCAGACAAAATAATTTATTTTTAGTGGTGCCATCTTAGTATAAAATTAATATTTTATTATGCTCAACCAAGTGAACATTTCTGTTCTCAGCATGTACCTGGGCCTGGTACTGAGATGAAGCAGCGAGCCAACACTTACCAAAACTTACTCACCCTTGCAGAACAGGAACAACAGCTAGCATACAAACTTTGTGCACGTTTATTTCACAAGATACTTTCATAAGAAACATACTTTCAAAATTAAAAATAATGATTGAACCTTGGAATGACATAGGAAATAAACACTGAAATACTGTAGTCGACCACAAACAGGATTAGTTTCTTATTGTCCAGTTTTTATTCAAGAAAAAATTATCATTTATTAAATTTCTGTTTGAAAATTATCAGCTGACTGGGTTAAAGCTACAAGAAAAATTCCTGTGACAATAGAGAAAAGCTAAGAAACAAGTAAGTCTCCTGAATTAGATACAAGTGGTCGAACCTAGCTTGATAAGGCCCCTTATCATGGTAAATATAAGGCGACGTTTTAAAGGTTGAAATTGCTTGCAGAAGTTAAAAAATATAATAAAAATAAAATATGTTTCTCTTGGAAAACTTAGATTATTTTGTGTGCCTAGCTCTGGTGAGAAGAAATTCTGTCTCTAGTTATCCGTAGGCAAAAAAGGTCGTTAGCTGGGGGTCGATTAAATATAAGTACCTAACATTTTCACCAGCACAACACAATGCAAATAAATTCCGCTGCACTAGCACCCATAACCACAGGTGAAATTAAATACACCGAACGCAAGTGGGCGGGGCTCTTTTGGCCACACATTTTCATTCCCACTACCCGAAATACAGTGGCCAATGAAATAATTTGTTACATGCACTACTGTATTTTGAAGTGGCCGTGCATTTTTTTGGTGCCTAAAAGTTGTTTATATTGTGTGGAAGTTATAATCTAAATGACAACTGGCAGGTGTTATGTTTGTACTGCGTTGTTTGGACGTGGAGAGCCGCTTATTTCACTAATTTATGAAGTGTGACGATTGGTGATTAATGCGTAGACAAATACATATATTTAGCAGACAATAAATTAAAATTCTAATAATACTATATAATATCAGATACACTTGAGATTGTTTGATGTTATTTAATTTAAAGAAGAGACATGATATCGTACATTATAAGAGTTAATACGATCTGTGACCGTGTACGAAGTGTAACCGACCTAATATTGTGTTTATTTATCTTTCTTTGTTTAGAAAACATGCTTATCTTCCCTGTGTTTTTTAAGTTAGTTACACATTTACATATGATCGATAATTTATCAGAGAATGCAATCGGTGCAGTACTCAAGTTGAAATTAAGGTTTATGTAAAGTGTATGTAGTTTATGTTACATTCGTAAACTTCTAGCGATATTCGTGTTGCATGTCGTGCCGTAAGCATTTTTATCACCAATTGTCGCCGCACCCTTCGACAGTTAATGAAACAAGATTCTCTTGTTTTCCATAAAAAAAATTCCCCTTTCAAAATATGAAGCAAATCATTTTAAGCAGTTCAACAAAAAAATATTTTTGGGATTATTTTGATGGAAATAAAAGTGTTTTTATCTCTGTGGAAAGTTAAGCCAGAAGCGCCCTCATAACATCCTTTCTCTATTCTACCCACTTAAATTTGTTGTTGAAATCACTATAATTAAATAATTTACACAATTTGCCACGACAACATTTAACCTAAATGTATTTTTTGACAAATACTAAGTAATAGCCATATTGCTCATTAGCTACATGTGTCAACTGTGCATTGTAGCGGCAACCTGGCGCTGCTCACCTACCGCCTAAGGTGACATGGGGTAAAACTTGTGGCCGGGAAAAATGTTTGAATAAAATACTCTAATTCACCTAACTATATAGGTGTCTCCCATAGCGACACTCCCTCCCTCCAGTCCCCTGAGACAGCATCGAGATACAAGGCAAGACAGTGAGTGTGTGAGACAGAGCCGAAGCAGAAGGCAATTGTAATATTTGGCCAGAGGAGTTCTGGGGCCTATCAGCAGAGATCTACTGGTGAGCATATTCCCGTAGCGGTAGGACGTCACAAAATTTTGGAGTTCCTGTCAATTCCCTTCATAATTAATAATTCTGGCAAGGTTAGGGCATAACTGAGTTGTATTATAATTGTGTTGGGCTATCACAGTAACGTAAAATATTTTAGATCTGATTGCTGTTATGTATGAGTAGATGCATGAATTGTCCAATTATAGAGTTATTGGCATGAGCTTACCCCTGTAACACCAATTTCCTCCAATTGCAGTATTGCATAACATTTGACTTAGACCAAGCAGATAAATAGCAAGAATTAGTTTGGGTAGGAGAGAGGAGGAAGGACGAGTGTTAAATCGGTGGAACGCTTAACGTCCCACCTCGTGCTTAGGCGAGTTAGCTTAATACTTTCTTTGACATTTTCCCTTGTGCAGCGCATAGAATACTGTTCGCAGCAAGAAGACGCGTGACTGTGCTTCATGTCAACTAGTAATTTCAGTTCATATCAGCCTCCCTCATTATTCTATAATATATATTCATATTTCCATTGCTTCTTTTCAATCCACCCAACTGTTATCCTCGTATGCGCAGTAGGCGATAGTGTGGTAGGTCAGTCTGCCACATGCATATCATTATTATGCATTGGCAGCCTTGCCATGCTAGCATTTAAACACATCGTGCTCCCCACCTCCACCGATTAAAGCTGCTTGTATGTTATCTAGGCAAGTATAATGCACGCCAATTGCTTTTACTGCATATGGAATTATCTGTTCCTTTGAATTGGCGTGAAACACTCCATTTGTTTTTGTGTGTTTAGGAGTGCTTTCCAAACCCTTCCTTTCTTTGTAGTTTGATTTAATTATAAGTTACTCAACGTGTGCGGCACGAAATACACTAAACTACATATTTTCTCTTAACATGTCGACATGAGCACACCACACACATCTACCACAAACAATACAAGAAAATTAGTTAAATCCCTCTTGATTGATTTAGGCTATGCTAAACGTGCAGTTCAGATACACGAACAATTAAGAACCCAGTTAACATGTGATAACACAGAACACATAACACCCATTCAACACACTTCCTCCACACAGCAGAACTCGCCATTAGACTACTCAGTTCACGACACACACACACACCTAGTACAAGTGGCTATTATTTCCGACCCCGCCCACTTTCAACACTACAAGCAACAAATCCACTTGTAATTTCAACTCCTAGCACGCATTCTGCCATTATACAACAAGAGTACATAACCATAAATTGCACAACAGTACAACTGTCTGTAAATGCCACTGACAACACTGTAAATCCACCCAACATTCCATACCCTTCTCAAGTCATTTTACAACAGCCACAAGATATCCTTACTTTTTCAGGAGAGATTAACGAAAACTTAGAGGAATTTTTAGACACATTCGATGCCGCAAGTGAAGTTAACTGTTGGTCAGAACTTGACAAATGATGCTGTCTAAAGTTGTCCCTGGTAGGGGTTGAAAAGAAAACTTATGAGAACCTATACTACGACAGTGCGGCAGAACTCACTTGGCAACAAATTGAGGATAAACTAGTACAGACATTTGAAAAACTCGACACACAAGCTAAATACAGACAACTCGTACACTCCGCCGAACAGAAACATGGCGAATCTGCACAAGTTCATATAGAAAACTTAACGTTTTACAAAAATAAGCGTATACCACAATTGCCTGAGTCTGAATTTATTTCAATAATGTGGGCCTCCCTGCTACCACACCATGCTGAAAAACTCTTGCCATTCCAGAACACAATGCTAGACCAGCTGCTCCACAGTATACAAAACATCGAGCATGGCATGTATAGATATTCTCAAAACATTGAACAGACCTCACCAAACCCACAACATGCTAAACTACATGAGGAAATCGCAATTTTGAAAGCACAATTACAGCTGCTCAAAAATATGCACAAATATACCGGACCACACCCACATCCAGTAAGACACATTCAAACTCCTACATTTCCACCCCCACCCACACAGAAACGCGAATTCAGCCTAGTTACCACCGCCCCATGGTAATTGAGTGACCACAGAGAAGGGACACATATACAGGACCCTATAAACATAGCGCTCACTACCAGGAGGCCCCTTCAAGGAACACTCGATAGATTATAGATATGTACACGACACAGGTTACAGGGAACATTACAAGGAAACTCGTATCTCCCTCGCCCAGGAACAGCAGGGCCGAGTTCAAGCCACGTGTGGGTCAATAATTAGTAATGTCGTGCCCAACAGGTCTTACGCAGAAATCGCCAGATTCAATGCTAAAGGGGATAATTTTCATTCAAACCCTATCCTACCCTCAATCATTCCACCTAACATTTTGTTGAAATCAACACGGCGCAAGAAATAAAGTCAGTGATACATTTTGCGACACCAGATGGGCCACATAACTCAGCCAGGTTAAACAAAGTTCCCGTTCAGCGAACCATAAGTAAATAATCGTCCACACCACCGAGCATATCTCGGTCACACACAATGTCAACACCTGAAACAGCTTGTAAGAAGCCCGCCCATAGCGACACTCGCAAGTGCAGCATTCCCCTCCCCCACGTGAATCAGACCACCGTTGCCACACCGATACAGCCGCACGTGCCAGTTCGCTGTGTTACCTAGCCTCAGCAAATGGCCACCGTGCAGCAGAATGTAGTAAGCCCTTTGATGTTAACAAATGTGATAATTTAACTATAAAAATAAAATAAAAATTACCATCTCTTTATGCTGATGGGGAGGTGGTGGCAATAGGAATATTCGTGAAATACAAAGATTAACTATATATATATATATATATATATATATATATATATATATATATATAACTATTAAAAGGAGAATACTTGGCATCTGAAGTGCCACAAAAGTCACTAAAAATAATAATATAAAAATGAGAATTCAACAAATGGGCGATTAGTCCAGAAAAGTATATGCTTATTGTACAATTCGAAAAAAACAACATTCTTTAACAAAAAAAAAAAACTCAATATGAGAGGAGGAATAATTAATGAATTATAGAATTATATAAACCTGCGAAATAATATTTTCCAACAAACAAGAAAAGTTATTTCGTATGGCATTGATGATTTGTGGCAATTTGATCTTGTAGAAATGGATACTGGAAATCTAATAGGTATATCGCATATAAATAATAGTTAGAAATATATTATGACAATTATCAATGTGCGTGTGTGTGTTTTTTTTCTTTTTTTTTTTCCAAAATTTGCTTTTGTTTTACCAATCAAAGATAAAACAGCAGAAAACGTAGCAAATGCTTAAAAAATATTTTTATGAAAAGAAAACCAAATCATTTATAAAGCGACAATGGCTCAGAATTTTATAATAAAATATTTAAAGAACTTATGGAAACGCATAATATAAATAATTTTCTTCATTTTCCGAATTAAAAGCCAGTGTTGTTGAAAGATTTAATCAAACTTTAAACAATATAATGTGGAAAAAAATTTACTATGGATTGCAATTATAAATGGACAAATATATTGGATGAATTAGTGAAAGACAACACAAAGCACAGCACTATTGGTATGAAACCAATTGAAGTTAATAAAAAAAAATAGAAAAATGCATTGCAAACTAATTTTGTGTTTACTAAACCAAAATATATAGTTGGAGATAGTGTTCGTGCGAGTAGACTGAATTTTTTTTTGAAAAAAGTTTATACAGCTAATTAGTCAACAGAATGGTTTCCTATTTGTAAAGTTTTAAATTTTGAAGTGCCAAATTATAAATTAAAATATATTAATTGAGAATAAATAATGGGTAGTTTTTGTGAATATGAAATTATGATAACAAACTATCCTGATGAATATTTGGCCAAAAAAGTTTTAAAAAATAGAGCTGAACGAAAAATTTGTAAAGTGGTTATGTTTTGATAATTCTCACAACTCTTGGATTAATAGATCAGATGTACTGTAAATGTAAATATTTTTGCTTAAATATTTTTAATTATATGAAAAAAAATATGATTAACCACTTCAGCTATTTCAAAATTTATTTCATCAGGATTAAACCTTATAAATTTACAATTTAATTGTTTCTCTATATACTTTTGCCTCTCTATTTCATAATTAAAATTTTGATCTCTGTGGTTAAATTCGTCACACTCTATAGCTAATTTTATATCTGGAAAATATAAATCAATTCTATAATTGCCTATTTTATATCGTTGTTTATAATTTAAAATTTTAAAACTTGTAATTATGTGGGAAATATATTTTGTTTCTTTTTTTCCTTCAAAAACATTTATGTTTAAATTAAGCCGCTTAGAAATTTGTTTTACCAATGTTTTATTAGCTATTCTAGACTTTGTCAGTAGTTGTGTTAATCGATTTTTATTTATATAAATTGTGTTACCAATATTGCCAACATATTTATTTGGTTTTTGTTTTTATAAACATTTCTATGGTTTGCACAAACATGATCTACATTGGCTTTTGTTGTGTATCTATTTTGTAAAATTTCAGCAACATCTTTTCCTCTAAACCATGGCACATTATTATTATCTAATACAACATTTATTTATTTTTGGCAATAATTAAATTGTTAAATCATTATTATCTTCTAGTTGTAGGTTCTCTAGTAGATTTTCTAGCGATTCGGCCATTTTGTAAGTATGAGATATGTTGTTTTATATATATCATTTTTTATGAAGAAAAAAAATTGATGAAAATAATTTAATAAAATATAGCCCAGATTCATTAATAAATATTGCGTGTTGTTTCATGTACGAAATCGTCCCAATTTTCTTTGTTTTATTTTTTTCCCAGTGTTTGGCTTCTTAATCCCTGAAACAACATAATAATTAAAACATTAAATTAATTATATGTAATTGTTATGATTAAGTGTGGTTTTACCATCTCTCCATTTTAATAATTCTTTTGTTTCATTTCAAGATTTTGCATTGCCTGTGTTGCTTAATTCAAATCTTTCTAAAAAAAAAAAAGATTTGCATGATATTTTTGATTTGTTTACAGCAATGAAGTCATCTAACACCTTAAATAATTTTGTTTGTAAATTAGATGATAAATCATCATTACTTAAAGACACTGGCTCTGGAATAATTGTTTTCGAAGTATACATTTCTGCTCAATTATTTTGGGTTAAATTATTGATATAATCAAAATGTTTATTCATGTCTTCAATGACTGATTCTACAATTTCAAGCAAATAAGTGTAGTGCAAAACAAATATTTCCTTGCTCTTTTTATCACGAAAATCGTCGAGTAATTCGAGAATTAACTTTACTGTTTTGTTTACATCATAAACTTTCTTATGGAAACAAATGTAAAATCTATCTTGTTCATTGTGGGAAGAATTGAAATTTGAATTTCTGGTAATTAAATGATTGGTGTTACCAACTTTAAAATTGTTAATTGAGGCATATCGCCTAGATGTTGCAATGTATATATAACCATTTTTTATTTTCTATTTAACTTTGTCTATAAAATTTTTCATATATATGTTGAAATGCTCAAGTATATTATTTTCTTCTTATAGTTTCAATTTTTCTTGTTCTACAATATTTAGTTTTTCTTGAAAATCTAAAGTCAGTTGTTCATTTTTAAGTTGTTGCTTTTTTAATTGTAAGTTAATTTTATATTCGCCATATTTACGAATAGGTGGCAAAATATCTTCAAATAACCAATCTTGAAATTTCTCAGCCATTTCCATTTTAAATGTGGTTAGAAACTGAAACAGCCCTAATTCATTAATAAATCCTGTAGAAGTCTGAATATTATCATCCGTATCTAGTGTACATGATTCGTGGACAATTATATCTTTAAATGTTGTTAGCTATTTATCTTTAATATTATTCAATACTTCTTCTCAGAACTTTTTATAACCAAGCATCTCAGCAATTTGATTAGCATACAACCAAGGTTTAATGTTATCGTCTAATACAATAGTAACTTTTTTATCATTAAAAATTAAATTATTTAAATCAAATAATGTAGTAATTTTATTGCCATCTTCTAGTTGTGGGTTCTATTGTTACTTTTCTAGTGATTCGGCCATCTTGTATGCGGAGAAATATGTTTTTTATATATATTATTTTTTATGAAGAAAACAAAAATTGAATTTTTTTAAATTATAAAATATAGACCAAATTCATTGATAAATATCGTGTGTGGCTGCATATTTTGTCTCACTCTCTTTTTTGGAAAGTGCATAAATAATATTTGTAATAGCGGGAATAATTATATGTCTTCATTTATATACAATTTTTTTTACCAAATCTCTCTCAATACTGCCACAATTTGCAGGCAGAATACTTATACCGACTGCAATTCCATAATGAATAGAACAGAAAATATCCTTGGTCATCAGCTTATCTTGATAAAATTTCAGCATCGAATCTTATTTTCTTCTTAATAAATGTTTTTCCTTCTAAATAACCATTAGACAAAAAAATTGTTATCTGCTCATCAAAGTGAACAATTCAATTGAATTCTCCAAACTACAAGATGTATAAAATAGTAAATAGTTTAGGGCAAAAGATTTTAAAATTTACGAATCTAATTTTGGTCAAAAAATTAATTGTATTCGAAATGACAAATTAAAAATCTATCACATCTAAATCCCTCATCTCTTTCAGAATAACTTCAACGACCTCATATGAAGCTAGCGGTAGACACCATGGTGGCTGCTTTATGGGTCTGGCATCCCCTGTGTCGATGTGGTGGCATGCAACATTAGTTCTGCCAAGGTCATTGGGATCGCAGGAGAAAGCACCTTTATTTCTCTGTAACAATTCTGAAGCTGCCCTCTCCTGTCGCCAGTTGAGGTTTTCTTTTGTTCTTGTCAGCAGTTCCCCCAGAGCATCTGGAAGAGGACATTCAGTAGGTTGTGACAGTGAATCTTCTGGAACATTCGGAAGTACCTGTGGGACCTGCTTGCAAAACCCTACTGTGGCCCCATCTTCAAGGCGGATAGCACGGTCAGACAAACTAATAATCCTAACAGACAAACTGTTCCATTTTGAAAAAAACCAATGTCCTGGCTACAATGACACAGTAGGGTAAAATGCCATTTTCCTGAGCTGGTTCGAATATGTCCAATCACCTGACAAATTTTCCCTGGCATAACAATTTCGCTAGAAGCAGGGAGCACAATTTACTCATTACACACTAATGGGGAGCTCATTGGCGAAGAAAAATGTCGTCTTATTGACAAAACCAACTCGGTATTACCTACACGTAACACCCCCAGTCGAGTTTCAATACAGCATCCCAGCTTATGTTAAAATTAAGACCAAAATGCATTTGTCCTCTATTTCTGCTATGTATATATCATGCTCTTTCTCAAGGTTACCGAGCTGTAAGAGTACCCTTCTCTTGCCTTTGGCTGGTGTGGGCTTGCCCGTTACTGTTGTTAAATAGCAGCGATCCATGTTCTTATCGGTTGATCGCTGTAGGGAAGGCCCAAGAATGTCGGGTCTTACCACTGTTAGAGTCGCTCCTGTGTCAACGACCATCTGACAAGAAACATCATCTAGGCTCCTCTCCACCAATATGGCATTGAAGTCTTATTTCCATGAACGCAACTGCAAAAGCATTGGGGGCTTCCCTCCAGCAATCATCGATCTTTTCCCCTCAAGAAAGGTGTTTACAAGTTTCCCGAAAACATTGTACACTCACCTTCCCCTTGGTGCCTGCTCCCTGGCTGTTGTTGCTCTGCTTCTGCCGCTGCTGTTGCTACTGAGGACAGTTGGCTCTCAGGTGCTCTGGCTTTCGGCAGTTTGGGTGGGGGACGGCGAGTCTCCGTAGTGCGCACCCTGGAGGCGATGTCCCTGATGGTTGTCTGTAAGTCCTTCAACATCCCCTTGACGCTTTCGTCCTCCCCTTCATCAAGCATCACTGCCTGCACTGGAAGTCGTGCTGACTCCACTTCCAGTGCTCGCACCAAGGTATTCTGCAGGGAGTGAGGGGCAGCTAACCACACAGCTTGCTGCACATCAGTGTTAGCGATAGCGTCGACGAAGAAGCTGACAGCGATTACACCTCATGCCTCCTTCGAGCATCCCCCAGAGATGGGTGCAACATCCTTACGATGTCCTGCCATAGCTCCTGCAGTGGTTCGCCAGGTCACTGGATGTGGCTTCGCAGTTGGGCATGGTGGGCGTGTCGCAGGTACTGGTCGCCGAATAGCAGCTCCAAAGTTGATACAATGTAGATTACTCTAGACGATGTCGTTTTGGCAGCGACTGCATTATGCTCAATGCTTGTCCCCTCAGTACAGCCGCCAGGTAGTACACCCGCTGCTCTTCAGTCCAGCCATTCAAGGTGGCCAAAGTCACGAATTGGCGCCCGCTGCCCGCACTCGTCGTCTCGACAGGGACCAAACTCGGCTCCTCTTCCGCCCCTGCATGTCATCTCCCCTGCTGCTGCAAGAACTCCTGCCATTCCTCTTAAGGGCGCTCATCTCTTGGTCCACTTTACATTCGACACTGTCCAACCTTTCATTAACACTGTCCATTCTCTCGCTCCCAGTGTCAATTTTCTTGTCCACACATACTATTTTGTTGTTCACCAACTCGCTCACGCCTTCTATCTTTCATTCTCTACATTCTCATTCACACTGTCTATTTTTCTAGCTACATTGTCTATTTTTCTATCTACATTGTTTATTTTTCTATCTACATTTTCGTTTACACTGTCTATTTTCCTATCTACTGTGTCTATTTTTCTATCTATATTTTCGTTTACACTGTCTATTTTCCTATCTACTAGTTCACTAACACTATTAACAGATTCGCTAACACTATCTATTTTACTATTTACATTTTCATTTACATTACTAATTTGGCCGCTTAGTGCTTCAATTAAAGGGTGAAGAGTTTCCATGTCTGCCGACATTTTCCTAGTTAGCATTCAAAAATTTCAAAACAATTCCTTGGCTAAGTTTTCTCAAATATTGTAATATTTACAATTACTAATTACAATTATTTAATTATTAAATTTTTTTTATAAAATGCCTCCATCCCACTTCTGAAACCAGTGTTACAATTTTTCTCTCTAGAAATTAAGTGGGTTATACTAAGTTCGTTAAGGGATATCGTTAATCAAATAAAATAATTAATTATAATTTCCTTATTTTTTTCTACAATAACTACAGCAAAATTCTCTGAACTCAAATTCTCACAATAAATTGAAATCTCTTACTGTCCACAATTGACTCCAATTAATAAAATGTATTAATTAAGACATAGAAATCCATATTTGACAGATCGAATATTTACAACAAAACCAGTATTACACTTCCATTCAGTCCTACCCCAGTTCAGTCCGTGTCCCACCAGTCGCAATGTTCTAGAATCCTCCAAGCACCCTCATGCACAGTAGGCTTCACTCGTCGGTTTCACGTTGTGTAAAGCCGAAGTATCAATCAAGGCATGGCATAGCTGACCATTAATAGTAACCAAAATACGTATGAATTGTGCGTAACTGCTGCTAACTTGCTGATCTAATGCTTGTTGTGGTGTCAGTTTTGAGTTTTAAATCTGAATTTCAGCAGGCAGGGTGTTGGAAACGCCCGGCCCCTTCGCCCCTGCAATCCGTTTCCCTGTTTTCTACGTTTTGCCGCCTCCTTAATGCTCCCCACGTGCGGATAGTTGGGGCACTGGTTGTGCCAATCGTATTGTCGATTTGGACAAAACCTGCATCGATATTGTTGCAGACAGTCCGGATTCTTCCCTCTTGGAGCATTGTTGACATTACCTGCATGGCTCCTGCCTGGTGGTTTATGACCACTCGGCCCCATTGCTCTATTCTACTTTTGATTATTCCTGTACACTTTTTAATGCTGGTGTCCATTAAAATTACTTGATATTTATGAAAGTGATTGTGGTGTGGTGGGATGATGTGTTTTGCCCAATGTTTCCTCCTGCTGCTCGTGCCGCCATTTTAGAGTGTTTGTGTCACTGTGTGGATGCTCGTGCATACACCCCAGAATAATAGCTGTATACATAAGATATTCTAGAGTACCATTAATCAGTGGCACAAGGACTGCTCTGAACTCCAGCCTGGCCGATTCAGCTACAACCTGTAATATTTCCCTTTCAGGTAAATGAGGACTAAAATGTTTAATGAAGTGGCTTTTGCTTGTAATAAATTCAGTAAGTGATTCACCCAATTGATGACCCTCTAATTCAGCCTGATCTGGGCTTGTAAGGATGTAAATATTCCTCTGAAGTGACATTGAAAATAGTGACAGAACTTCTCCCACTGACATCTGTAGTGGTTTAAGGAGGCCCACAAGGAGCACACGTCTCCATGGAGCTGCGCTCTGATACAGCTGGCCCATTCATCCCTGTTGACACAGAACTTGGACGGTGTCTTAGCCATGCTTGGTCCTGCCGGAATTTGTGTTTGATTGGACTCAGCGGTTCCATCCCATTCTGTACTTTCTGTCACCTCCTGCTGCAGCGCTGTTGCTCCCATGCAATTAGACGAGTATGGAGTAATAGACGGAAAATTAGGAAAGTTTGGTGTCATGGTTTGCAGTACTTTAGGATAAATTAGCGTGGAAAACATCTGGTGTAATGACAAGTAGAATGGCGTGAGTGGTTGGAATGGATATGGTGCGTGGATTGGGATAGTTTCGGGTGGCGGGGTTTTGTTTACGTTTGCCACGTGTGTGTAAAGAGTGCACAGCATCTCCTCCTCTTGCTGTACCCCTCCCCTACTCAGCATCCACTCTCCTCGCTTACTTTGCGTCACTGTGCTAGACTAGTTATTACTATCCCGAGTCACTATCACCTAATAATGATTACTATTGACATTCACTGCCACATCATTGTCTCATTGTCCCAACAATTTAAGAATGTGAGCATGCAGTGTGTCCACAGATACAGACTGTGCTTGGTTTGTACCCTGCATTACTTCCATTGTTGTTGTCATACTGCACGCCAAACAAGTGAATGTAAGTTCCAAGGCTGTGTCAAGTTTCTTATCATAGAGAAATTCGCTGTGGTAAATGAAGCTATACTGCGCACATTTGAGCACAATAATACCCTAGCCATTACACAAAGGATTTCCACAATATTTCAGCAAATTATAACTCCCAAAACTGCCAGTTTATACCTTAAACTGCACTGTGCACTGATGGCATGGAATGTTTTGAATTATTTCAGTGACACTGTTTTTCACCATACCGCTGCTGTTACCGACACAGTTGTCAACAAGGCTGGGCTTACTATGGCATTGGCAAATATCACTGGCTTCATGTTCTGTCTGGAAGCCTCGTGTCATGGGGCGTAAACATTCTGGACACCACAGCACCGGTGTGCTGTCGGCAATCCTGTGAGCCATGCTTTGTTGGTCAACAAAGCCACGTGTGAGGCAGACGCGGGAGTACTAGGGTGCGGAAGGGCGGGGTTGGGGAAGGGAGCACCCTCCCAGCTCACGATGTGGCTGTCCTCGCTCTACCGGATGCGGTGTGGGGTCAATGACCTGGCATGCTCAGCTGATGTGCAGTGCGACACGAGTAGTCAGTTGGCTGCCGGCAGTGTGCGGAGAGTGCAGGAGACAACGGAAGGGGAAACCTCCTGCCCATCGTTTCTCCTCGCCATTTCTCCCAGATCCTCATTCAGGCGGTGTGGCATGTGTTGCGGCATGGCATACTCTTCTCAATTGTTGACGTGTGACACACCGCCTAGCATCTGGACGACATTCCCAAGGCGTCATGATGCAACTGTTGCCCTTGCTGATGTGCTCCAGTTGTCCTCTCGTCATTGGTGGGAGGGAATATGTGGGAATAACTCAGTGATCAGGAAAAATTGCTGGACAAGTTTTTGGAAATCTTGAGGAAATTTTTGATTCGGGGAAAAAATTTTTGGCGGGATATTCGCCCCATGGAAGGGTGACACTTGATGCACTGTGATTGACATGGACATGGATTAATTTTGTTTTGGAGGCAATGGAGGTGAGTTCTGGAATGGAGTTACCCGACTAGGCGACAGGCCTTGTCAAGGCGATGCCGAAATGGTGGATAATGCTGTAGCACGATGACTCTCGATGACCTCAGGATTGTGGGCCATACGCCTTGACGAAATCTCCTCGCCGGTGACGTTAACCTCTGCCCCAATAATGCTAATCCAATTGAGCTGTATTATTGTAGTTTACCAAATGGTAGCCGGTGGGTCGACTACATATCATGCTGATCAGTCCTTTTGGCGGTAAAATTGCACAAGGTGTTAATACTCATGTATGTGGATTGTTAGGGCCAACCACATGACCATAATACATGGAACAACCTGCTAATACATATACACTAGAAAAGACTGAATAGAACCAAGAAATACTGATCTGATATGAGCAGGTATTATTTGCCCGTCCCCTTAAACACACAATGCAGTCGAAATAACTTATGCACTGTTCAATCCACAGCTCCATTTATTCGACGTCACTACACACCCCTTTCAGGGGAACACTTTACATGCGAATGATAGTTGCAAACACAACACCGGCTGCTGCGGTTAAGCTGCAAAAACAGTCTTATGACACATAATGTCTATAAAGTAACATGATGCTTCCCAGGACGATGCTAGTCGCATGGGGAGTGAGGGTGGTGTACAGGGTGGCTAAATGGTAAAAAGGTCCCACAAGAATTAAGTCTATTGAAGCTAGTTCTCCATCTTCAAACGATGAATGTCGCATGGCACGTGGGAAACGCGGGAGCTCACGACACAAGCACCACCTTCGTATGATGCTACTTGCTGACTCACTCTCCCACCTCACGCGTGGATGGGCCTTGGATACACACACGTCAGAATGTAACTACTTTCTGTTGCAAAAAATACATCTCCTGCTTGACATCACACTAAGGGCCAAAACTTATGTTAAAAATGACTTACAAATCTCCGGAACATGAAATACTAATGGATGATGATGGACATAGCGCTAGATGAGTGATGAAAAGAAATACACATGCCACATAGACTCATCAATGCATTGGGGACAAAAAAAGGTAAACAAATATAAATCTTCTATTGACAATTTCAGAAGAATCAATGGCATGGGCACTGGGCCTTCAGGTCCAGTTATTGAGGGTCTACTTTCATATAATTCCTGTGTAGTTGTTCTTGGCAACCACCAGCTGCACTGCACCGCATGCCCCCTATGTTGCACTACACTTCATTGATGACCTGGTCACGCATCAGTGTCCCTGTGCACACTCCACACATCTGTAGAGCATTCATACCTGCTGTGGTGGCGTTGCGGGTTTCAGCTGGACACACAGTCTTAGGGGTAAGGAGAATGTGGCACATGTCACCCATTTCAAACCTCTTACTGTACTACACATTAGAACCCTGGCAAATTATGTTAAAAATACAATAAATTCATAAAACACCCCTTACCTTATAAATTCCTATATTTTTATCTAAATTGGCCACGTGCTATCCCCATTACCAGGCGCATCAGTTGGTTCGAGCTGACTGAGGTTGGAATCTGGAAAAGTTCAGTATCCAAATACTCAAAATACTATTTCCATGCCTGTTGACATATACGTGGGCGGACACTATTTAAACACTTAATAAATTATAACATAATATTCATAATATTGTGCCTTCACGTACTTTGAAATGTGTCAACTCCTTTATGAATTTGTATTTGCGCCCTTCACACTTTAACATAATAACTCTAAATGTAAACAACTAGGTATCTTAAGAACACTGGAAGGCAAGCACCTCAATATACCTACATCAGTAGGAAAGGGAAGATTATGGCACAAATGAAATACATGACACTTCTACTGACAAAATTTCAACAACACTCATAACCCTGAAATAAGAACAGTAGTATGAAATGTAAACAATAGCACATGGTATGTGCCCTTGGGCAACAACTAAATATAACACTAAATATCATTATTAACATAAGTCACTCACAGGACACACGTAAATACTATATCATGTGGTATGCTAGTCGATTGCATTAGTGCACCTCGTGCACGGTGAGAAACACAGGACCGTGGCACCAGCCATTTGAAAACATTACGACGCACTTAAGAAATACTAATCACTATATCAAAACAAATACTACGCTCTTAATATTAAAATGGCCATCTAAAAGAACAAACACTGACACTTATTTACATTATGCACTTCATGCTTGCATAGTCACCTCGTGGCACTGTGACACTCTGCTGCCCTCTGATGTTGATGTGTAGACTTGTTGCTCTGTGGGAGAGGTGTGGTGAATGGGCTACTGCTGAGCTGCACGCGTCAGTACTTACACCTTTGTGAAGTGAGAGGTGCCCGAAATTATCTCGGGCCCAACGCTTATGGTCCGCCAATGATCTAAACTTTGAATTGTGGCTTACACCATTGATTGTATTATGTGATGTGCGGTTGCATTAAGTCTCCCGACGTGGAGACGCCGCATGCTGCCCTCGGTTATAGTTATGCAAAGATTATGGAATATTAATGTTATATTGTAGTAAAATGATTAAACGCCCTCCATGATGTACCGAGTTTGTTTGCACGAGCAAACACACGACGCAGCTGGTTCGTTCACTGGCCCATGGGAAGTGCCTACATGGCGTCGGCATCTGCATCAAGCGCTCGCGCCGATGTCATGTTGATGCTGTGTGCAATGGAATGTTGGACATTCTTAAAAACTGACATGATGCAAGGATTGCACTGAATTTATAAAACATATTGTGCTGAAACCTTGCGAATAAAGAAGTGTTCGTTTGGTTGCTAAAATTTACATTTGCGGGAATGTCACCGCACTTCAATGATTAATAAAAGAGCTTTGGCCTTGATAGGCAGTCCTGCAGAAAATGATTGATACAAAACACTACACACTTAATACATAATGAACCCTTTAGAATATTGCCGGAATAGATGGGGCATTGTCTCTAGTGTGGGGCATTTCCACCTCTTTTTTCCGACAAAATGTAGCCACTGTTAAGAAGAGGAAATCCAGTAGAAAGAACGAACACTTTTGTGATGTCTCACGCGATGAGGTGTTTCCCTGCATGGAACAGCATACTAAGTTTAACGTCACTTCATGTGATACACAAAGAAAACTAACTACCCTTGCACTTTCGTAGATACGAAGTTTTGAGCATACGTAGTTGGGCAATGCCATTCCCATTTTATTTACATAAACGCTGTGTTACGTAGCACTACACTTTGGCCAGCAAGCCCGCCGATGATCCGCTGAGAAGAGGGACATAGTAAAATGCTGTTGCGGGAAGAAGGCCCCCGCATTCCCTCGAATTGCTTGTGTAACCGATGGCAGTGGCTTTATGGGTACGCCGTTTCAAACAGCTTGCAAATTTTTACCTTTCCTAGTAGAAATCGCAAAAAAACGGCAGGTGTGAGATACGCGATCTGGGTCACCATGAAAAAGCTACTGCTTCTCTCAGCGGCCCATACCAGCGTACTCTAGACTGTTCTATTCGCGCCGGCGTGCTCTAAATGCTATAGTTGATGGTGCGGTACAAGTGGTCAGGAGTACTCACGTGAGCCCTTTTTCACGTCAATACCAACACATTTACATTGGGTGGCTTGGTGCCTTGTTGCAGATTTATGTAACCATTTTTTAAATCAGTGACCTTAATATCTTGCAGTTGGTTCTTTGTTGCAATTAAAACAATGTGCTTAAAGTGAATGCGAGTTGGTTTAGCCAACTGTGGAAAAGAAGTAACAAGGAGAATTAGAATAAAAATTTTATCACAGGGTAGGTAGTTTTTGCTTTAAGCTATTTGTGTTGGTATTATAAAAATATCAATTTTGTGGATTGGCCAAATTGCTGATTTGTGTATTTCTGTGGTTCATATGTAATACTAGTGTCCAGTTGCTTGTATATTATTTGGGTATGAATTGAAATGGCTAGTTTGAATAAGGTTTGCCCTATTGCACGAAAATGTCAGTGGAATAAAATTATAAGGTAATTCATTTGTGTATGCGTATATTTGCTTGTTTATTTTTTAATTTTTGTTTTAACAGACGGATTTTATTAAATGTTTATATGTTTTACAGAACAAACTACAGCAAAGTCGTACATTGTAATTGCATTTAAGCTCCTTGAAGATAGCGTCTTTCCCCTGTAACAATATTGGTGTATCCAAATATTTAAATGGCAGTGTGAACCCTCCCTACTGCAATTGGCATGTCCCCTGTTCTTGGAATATGTTTTGTATTTGTTTTGTTTTATTGCATCCGTAAGATTTTTTTTCGATACATATCTGTACAAAGATATTGGACAAGTCAAATTACAGTGTACACAGATTATACACTGGACATAGTAAACACATACATATAAATGTCAATGTACATGCATCACAACTTTTCCTCATAATTTGACCAATCCTCCTCGAACATGCTGTGGGGCGTCGTCGTTTTGCTGAAACAAAAAAAAAAGGAAACTAGAAAAAAAACCTTAACAAGAAATGCGTACACATACATGTTATGCAATTTCTTTATTTTTGTAGTTTAGATATTCATTTACACTATAAAATGTTAGCTTAGAAAAAAATTCTTTCAGCTGTTTTTTTTTAAAGAGTTTTTGGTTAAGCAGGGATCACACAATGCAATATGCATTTTGTGCAAGATTTCGTACAAAATATTTTGTACGAGAATACCAACTAAATTGCGTGTGAAATGAGTTCACATGCTAATAAATAAGATAACTGTCTCACATCGAAATTGATAGTGCTGGTGAGGTATTATAATACAGAGTATGAAGTTGCTTACCTCAACAAGGTATTTGTTTCAAAGCTATCCCTTCAATATATAACTGTTATTATTTTATTCTCAGCGAACTGTCAAAGTTTCAATCCATGCTTTAAAGATATTTTCCTGCGATGTTTTATTTACCTGTATTTCTCTTCACACGCGTCAGATTATGATTTTCTTTTACTATATACAACAGATCACACGACCAGCATACAAGGACCAATAGGATCGTAACTTGCATCGCCTTGCACGAGAAAAAGAGGACTTGCTCTATCTCCTCATTTCGTGCAAGATGTGCCTTGCACAAGAACTTGTGCAAGAAATTCTCGCACAAGATTGGTACTCATCTTGCATCGTGGGGTAAGATGGCCCTTTCTGGACAAGTTTTAAGTTTACTGAAGTCACGTGTATGTGTTTATTTTATTCTAGTGTCATGCTTATGGAAAAGGACTCATTTTTCTGAAATAAATTACTGTTTTTGGACATGAATATAAGTACTGAAAACATGTACTCACATGCAAATGTTAAAATCTCTGAGCTCTTGAAATGAGGTTTACATGAGTCTGGCTTTCTTTTGCCAGCTCTCTTTTGCATGTGAAACACTTTTTTGCTGTCAGTGGAATTACCCCAAGTTATACAATAACACATGATGGGATGAAAATATGCAAAAAATAACATTTTTGCTGTATTTTTGTTCAAGACCTCTGCAACACACTGCAGGGCGAAACATACTGAACTTAGTTTAGGTAAAATATACAAAATGTGAGATTTCCAGTTAAGTAAATTGTCTACTTTTATGCCACATGGAAGGTCATTTATATAAATTAAGAAGAGTAGGGGGCCTAATATTGACCCTTGTGGGACCCCATGCTTGATTTTTCCTGGTTCAGGGTAGAATGAAGTAGTTTTTTGTTTGATCCGCATTTGCTGTCTGTCTGATGTACCTGAGGTCCTCGGTCCTCTGATATCACGAGCACTGGTTGACCCACGTGATCATATGACATCATGGGCCATGTCTCCGCTTGTCCTCTGTCACTGGTCCTTGGCAGATTGGTTAATTTCTAATTTTTTGCCCTAGCTTGTCCCCGGTTCTGTAGTCTTTCATGGAAGAATAATCATTTACCGGCAAAATACGCACATAATCTGTAATATTAAACAAAAACAGTTCTAAACATAGACATTGAAGCGAATGTGGAGTGTGTCAGTGTAGAGCGGAACTAATAACATAAATAATAAGTGTGCGCCTCACAGTTAAGGCCTTAATTATCCAATAATAATAGGAATTTCAGAAATGCTAAATCAAGGAAAATGTATTCCAATGATGGAATTTAACTTTGGATAAAACCAGTGCTAGTTTAAAGAAAATATGTTCAAATAACCGATAAACAAAATATATAAACTACTATAATGAAAATCGCCTTCAAATCAACAATTCGAATTTATGCCAGCCAAATACTCGAGAATCTAAACAAACAAGTATAAAACAGAATGACACAAAGCATTTACTGCTATCTGGTACCAGTTTTCGAAACGTACTTGTTGGGGCAGCTTAGGACATCTGTTGTAGCAGCAAATTGTGTGCAAGTCTAGTGACATCAGTGAGGACCGAGGACAGGGTACATGGCAATTGTAACAGGGCCCTTAGTAGCATTTAAGGCCATGCCACAATGAACTAGTGGGTTGCTGGCACTGTGTTGGTGCTGGGCACATGCTGGTGGATTGTTGATCCAAGTCGATCCTGCTGTTAATATGAAATGTTGGTGCTTTACTGGTGAAGCTTAGTTTGTTCGACTCGCAAAAGATAGCGTAGCGTTCGCCATGTTTTTTTTGTTTTTGCTTACATTTGTGTATTGTGCACACAATTGCAAATTTGTACTAGAGTGTATTCCTTTGGATACGAATTGATCATCGCTTTACTATTAGTAAATACCAAAATTCATTAATTTTAAAGTTTGTTTTTTAACTCTATAGTTAACATAATTACTCATTCGAAGTTATTTATTTTTGACTATTTACACTGGCTAAGTTTTCCCAATGCCTAATTTCTGAATGTTTGTTTACTTTCTTCGACCCAACAACACTTGCAATCTATTTCTGCAGTTATCACGTACAAAATAATAGCTACAAAGTTTTCATAACGAATTGTCTTGGAATTTAATGACAGTGGGTATCTTCTGTTACTTAAGTATATTTATTTTGTCAGAAAAGTTCCAAATGTAATTGTGCCTGTGCAATAACATTGATTTGATTATTGCACAATCATTGTGGTGCAAATAACCGCCAAACACGTGCAAAGTGCTGGTTAGTTGCTGGTGAAAGTTAAATAGTTGGCCAACTCTTGCCGCACCAGCACTGACGTCACAGCAGATAAGCCAATCAGAATTCAGAATGGCACTGACCAGCACCAGAACAGCAATCCATCAGCTCATTATAGCCAGGGCCTTTAAATATAAGTATATTACATAAGTTATGAGTATGTAATATGTAACTTAAATCTCTTATAATAAACTGAAAAAATAAATGGAATAGGAGTTATTTGCTTTTGGGCTTGCTCTCACTGTTTTTAATTAATATTGAAAATGTACAAAATAAATATTACAATTTATGGAAGATATGAGGTAAAGTTTCATTTAATCAAAACTATAGTATGTTAACGTTAATCACAATGTTTAATATTTGTTGTGCATGAGTTATTTAAAAAACATGTGAACATATTACTCTTAGGGTGAATTTTTAAAGGTTTGTTTCAAAAAGTGTGAAGAAACTGAATGGACCATAGATGCAAGTATTAGGCTCATTTCACACACAGCGACTCAGCAGCGCTGCCAAACAGTACAACTACAGCGGCCACCCTACAATGCGTGACAGCAGTGCGGCCATCGTACCGCAGCAGCGTTGTTGTAGCACGACTGTAGGATAGTTCCTGTGTTGCTGACAGAAATCGGTCCCAACTGTAGAGTAACAAAGTCATCTCTATATGTAATGAGTAATATGTTTTTGTTTATATCTAGTTGCTTTCATTTCCATCAATGCGCAAATTTTTCATGTACAAATTGTTATTCACCGATATTCACTAACTATTGTTTTTTCAGCCCCACTCCAGCCTGCCTCCATAACGACCATCATGCACAGAACAGACACCATGCTAGATATGAAACCATATGCCCTGGGCACCTTGACCCAGAGGGCCCCAAAAGTGGAAAAAAAAATTTTTATCCACCCAAAGATGGTTCTACGTCACAACAGAGGGCTGGCTATTGATGCGTGACACATTTCTGCACATTTGCAATGCGCACTCTACTTGAAGACTTTGTCCCATGCCGCTGATACAGGGGCAAGTCATTACTCCACAACAGTGCTATGGGCAAGTGCCTACAGGGTACATTGGCACAGGTTAAGTGATACTACAGATACGTGGTCTAAGATTGTACTGTTTGCTAAGAAACTCCAAGAAGCAGTCACGCCAACACCCAACCCCCAACCCCCAGCATAGAATTATACTGTTGGCTGAGACACCGGCACCCTCCAGGTAGACCAAGCTAGTGTCACAGCTCGCCACTGGAGGGTAGCACCCAGTTTACTCCAGCAACTTCAGCCACCAGCCTCCAACAGAGGAGATAAGAAAGGATCATGTCTCCAACCAAGGAGATATGAAATGAATGGCACCCCTTCAGCAGCAAGAATTATCAACCCCTAGGATGGAAGCTAGCATAACCCTGGCTCAAGGCAGTCGCAGCACCTCCTCTGCTTGCAAGGACCAGAGGTAGCAGTAAGGGGTAAATGGTCACAATCCCTGCTTCTCCACCACTTGCAAGGGCCGGAGACATTCATAAGGGTGCGTGAACCACTAGACCTCCAGAGGTCCCACCGTTGTGAATGTAAATGTCACCAACCAGAAGGTCAACACTTCTTCAGCCGCCGTCTTTAGCCTCCGCAGATTCTGAGCATCCGGAGGACTCTACCAGACCAGAAGCTCCCAAAGACTTCACTCCTCGCCTACCACCCCACCTTCTGGTAATTGTCAGCAACTCCTTTGGTAGCAAGTCGGGTCAACGTCCCTTTTGGACCTCTTCAGCCCACCAAGTGGTGCGGTTACACCAACTACCCTTCTGATAGTTACAGCTTTAGGTTTCATGAGAACACTTATCTACTGTTAGGTTCTATTTAATTGCTTTAACTTTTTGAATCTAAATTAAATCACCAGTTTAGTCTTGCGACACTAAGCTCTTGCCCATGTTGCCTTTACCTGGATTTAATGTTAAACTCAACTTCCGTAACTCATGTAATTTAATAGGAGTTAGTGTGACATCACAATCGTTTTGTAGCTACGTATAGTAAATATGTATTTTATTTTAGTATTTCTTGTGAGTTTTCTTTCTTGTATTTGCATAATGTCAATTAACCCTTTTGCTGCTTTATTTTTGGTAAACGTAACTTACATTAGGCCTTTGAAGAAAATATGTTATGCGCATGGACCACAAAGGTAAACATCCACCCTATTAAGAGACAAATTAAGTTCTGCTAACCATGGTAGATCTTTAGTAGCATCCAAAATGCTACGTACTTCTCCGCTAGTGGAATCGAGCGAACTAAGCAATCCCTACTCTGCCTCCACTTGCAAAGACTGGATTGGAGAGCAGATTGATCTAGCCCGCACAACCCACTGTGAATACCACACCTGAATACCTCCTTGTCATGCCGGTAGCAGCAGAGGAAGTGGTAGTTTAAGGCTGTTCAGCAAATACTCCAGAAGATGTTAGAGGAGAGGTAATAGCGGCCACCACCCAATTTAGTAAAAGTTTTACAGGCATTGGGGACCTATCACCTATAGTCCATTCCCAATTGGAAGCGACTTATGAATATAAACCTTTGAGAAAACACACTAGGCATAACAGGTCACCTTTTTTTTTTTTTTTTTTTTTTTTTTCAATAACCTGTATTCTACAAATATATAACACTGTGGTTAACTTAAAAGCACTGTATTATTGAATAAATGAAACTTTACCTTAATATCTTCTATAACTTGCAATATTTATTTCTTTTTTAAATATGAATTAACAACATGAGTACAGTGACGTGTTGGCAACGACCGGTAAGAAATAGTTCACAGTTAAAATATTATTTTAACTTCGTTTTTTAGTTTTCCTTTTTAAATTAAACAGTGCCTATCAAACTATTTAAGTAGTCCTGATGGCAACATATCTCATTTTTACAGTTTAAAATAACAGCGGAA
Organism: Dryococelus australis; assembly: GCA_029891345.1. Lineage (NCBI taxonomy): Eukaryota > Metazoa > Arthropoda > Insecta > Phasmatodea > Phasmatidae > Dryococelus > Dryococelus australis. The sequence continues at coordinate 316,466,575 of CM056993.1, forward strand.
AATATCGTGAGTATGCCGTAATGGTACGGTATTGTTTTATCGAGCGAGAAAGCAATTGAAAAACTGTCTGTTGGCGAGGCTTGTCGCACTCTTTCTCTTTCTTCATCTCTTTCACACTCGGGAAATTTCACTTTGCTAGTATGCAGGAACATTATACGTGTTTTCAATTGTATCATATTTCATACTTATTACAGTAAAATAATGATTTTTGAATTTGTAATTTACAACTGAAAAGAGATTTTAATGTTTGAATACATATTTTAATATATTTAGATATGATGGTGGGGCAGAAACAGTGAAGTTGGCAGACGTGGCGAGTCATAATGTTATGGCGTGTTGCTGTTTTACCAATTGGAGCGTAAATTATACTTACTCCGAAAAATACTTCAAATTACCACATAACGTTTGTAGACGTGTTTTTTAAATGTACTTAAGCAAGTTACGATGTTGTGATAAATCTGTGTTTCCATGGCATTAATAAATATACTGTGATGTGTGTTTCGTTAATTATTGCGTCTGTGAAATGGTGTGCCTTTGTGCATCGTGGTCGATACGCTGGCCCTGTGTGTGTATGATTTCAAATATTTGATTAGCACTATTTATGCGTTTTAAATGTGAACTGTTTTTATGACTAAGTTATTTATTTACATTCATGCCTGTTTATTTATCACAACGTAGTACCTTTGCCCTAAAGGGTTTGAAACACAGTCGTGTAACGTAATTTGCCACAATCCCAGAAGAAAAAGTACTAATCCCAGCCCGATAAATTTCAATAAACCTAATTAACAGTAAGTAGCAGTACATAGAAATATGAACGGAATAAAAGTTATCGTAGGCTTATTTGTGGCATGTTCACCGCTATCTTTTAAGTTTGTATGACAAAAATGAGCAACATGAGTTGCATGCTTGAATTTAATGTGCCTTTTTCACTTGTTCCTTCGTTTAGTATTTATTCCAACTGAGGCCATCCTTTTAGAGAAATGACCCAACGCATATCAATAACAAAAGGATAATTACAATTTGTACAGCCCTTTACCTTGCAGTTGTAACAGTTTTAAACACAGTCGCGGCAAAATACTAACGGGCATTACATGTATTGAGCTTCGTCATGGGAAACAAATGTGTTAATGTAATATAACCATAAGAACTGTCTTCAATTCAGGCATTTTTAAAACGTCATAAAGCTGGCCTAAATTATGTTAGAGGCCTAAACTGTGAATATTCGTATGGAATGGTTTTTGGAATATGACAGAATTCTTTGAAAAGCTGTAAACAGTAAACAACACATTTGACAGGTATAAAAGCAGAAGTCACATTTCAATGTTTATTTTTAGGTGTAGCAAAAGTATACGAACACATGTACACACACATTGGAATGTAAACATTGATTTTGACAGATGCTACATGGCAGTCATATGGCAATGTTTGTTTACATTTGGCGGAAGGATACGAAACGGGCCTGTAAGTAGATATTTAGCAGGGCTCCGAGAAAGTTGCTTCCAATGGGGAATGGACTATAGATGTTATAACGAATTTTAATTATTGGTCGCCTAGGGCAACCGACGACTTAAGGCCTTCTTCAAAGGACGTGGAGATTCACATAGGATGTTAACCAGGGACTGGAAAGATTTTAAAATGAGTTTGAAAATATTGTACCAATAAAACAATTACACTCATTTCACCAACACCTTAGATTGCAGTTAATAACTTACACCATTAAAAAGTTCCTGGGATGACGGCTGCAGCGTGAACTATTTTTGTTCACTCCTTCGTTTCACATTTGGAACATATTATACCATTGAACACACACTTACCCTTAATGCATCATTGTTCACCTTGATTTAATATTCCATATGGAATCAAATCTCACTTTCTCACCAAAATACAAATTCCTTAACATTAATAAAATATGCTTACTCTAGATGCATTCTCTCCATGATCAAGACTAATTGCTGTGAAGAACAACCTCTGCTATTAAACATCTCACCTTCTTTTCAATAAACTCTCAATGAGAATTGCTGCTTCATATTCCTAAATATAGTAGGGGTCTTCTCTGGTTCTGTTTCAATTAACATATTCCAAGAAATTAATTTTCTTTTGAAACAGGTAGCACTTCTTGGGAACCAGTTTCAAGTTTACTGCGGCCACTTTCTGGAATACAGATTCTAAACGAGACAACGTGCTTTTCAAATGTCCTTCCTGTCACAACAATATCATCTAGATAAACTTGGCAGATATCTGAAGGCAAAACTTTTTCCATCATGTGTTCGAAGGTGGCAGGGTCATTACATAGCTCGAAAGGCATAACTTTGAACAGCCAGGTTACTTTCCCTTGGACACAAAATTCAGTTTTCTCGTTGTTTTCTGGGGCTACCTGGCACTGCCAGTACCCACTCCTCGTGTCCAAAGTAGAAAACCATTGTGAACCCGCTAGGCTGTTTGTGTCATCTTTGGAAGTGGATAAGAGTCTTTCTTTGTTACATTATTAAGCTGGCGATAATCTGCGCAAAACCTCAGGGCCAGTTTTCTTCAACAATTACAATTGGTGACGACCATGGGCTGATAGTTCTATTACATCTAACTACTTAATTTCCTCCAGAATACCCTCAACTGCCTCTTGTGAAGCTAGTGGCAGTCGTCTTGGCGGCTGCTTTCTGGCATCTCCTGTATCAATGTGGTGGCGGATCACGTTAGTCCTTCCAAGGTCATTTGGTTCACACGAAAAAGCATCCCTATTTCTCTGCTGTAATTCAGAGACAGCCTTCTCCGATCGCCAGTTAAGATTTTCTTTTGTTCGTACTACCAGTTCATCCAATAATTCTGGTAGAGGACATTCTATTTATTCTATCCTAGAATCTTCTGGAACATTTGGAAGTACCTGTGTGACCTGCTTGCATTTGAATATCATCGCCCCCTCCTCAAGACGAATGGCACTATTGGACAGATTTATCATTCTAACTGGAAAACTGTCAGAATTAGAAGAGACCAAAATTCTTGCTACAACTTTACCTGATAGGATAACAATCCTCTTATGCTGGCTCAATTAGACCCAAACGTCTGACAAACTTTCCTTGACATCTGCTTGTAAAGACAATTTCACTATAAGTGGGCAGCACAGTGGGTTCACCACATACTACTGGGCAGCTAACTGGGGAGTACAGATGATGCCGTGTCGACACCACCAACTCTGTACTGCTTACCCGTAGCACATCAAATCAAGTATCATTACAGTACCCCAGTCTACGTAGTACATCAAGCTCCAAAAGACATTCATCTACCTTTGCTATGTAAACATCGTGCTCTATTCTAAGGTCACCAAGTTTCAAGATCACTTTCCTCCTACCTTTAACTGGTGTGGTCTCGCCTGGTACTGTAGTCAAATAGCATCATTCCATGTTGTCGTCTGGCGATCGCTGGGGTAGGCCCGAGGGTGTCTTGTCGTACTACTGTTATGCTCGCCTCAATATCGACGACCATTTGGCAAGGAACATTATTCAGGCTCCCCTCCACAAGTATTGCATCCCAATCCAGTTTTACCGACTGCACTTGTAAGAACATTATGGTCTTCCCTCCAGCTGTCACTGACCTTCGCCCCCTAAGACTGGTGTTTACATTTTCTGAATGTGCAGTATTCCCACATGTTTCTCGCTGCCTCTTATCCCGCTGCTGCTTCTGCTGCTGCTGCTGTGGGCAGTAGGCTCTCAGGTGCCCCAGCTGTACACATGACCAACACTGGCCATTTAGGAGGGGGAGGGGAGAAGCTCTGTAGGGCGGACCCTGGAAGCAATGTCCTTCACGGCCATTTGCAACTCTTTCAGCATCATCTTCATGCTGTCTTCATCGTCTTTATTCAGTGTTACTGCCTGTACCTGGCGTTGGGGTGCGGCTCCCTGTCTTGCTGACTCCACCTCCAGTGCTTGGGCCAGGGCATCCTGCATGTTGTGGAGTGCAGCCAGATGTATCACTTGCCGTACCTCTGTGTTGACGATGGCATCTATGAAAAAGCTGACTGTGATGAGGTCACGCACCTCCTTGGGACACCCTTCCAGTGATAGGTGTAAGAGCTGCACACTTCCTTGCCATAGATCCTGCAGTGGCTCCCCTGGTCATTGGGTACGGATTCGCAACTGTGCATGGTGGGCATGTCGCGGGTACCGATCACTGAAATGAAGCTGCGAGACCGACACCAGTGTGGGTTACTCAAGTCGATGTAGTTCTGGTAGAGATTGTAGTATGCTCAGTGCGGGACCTCTCAGTATGGCTGAGAGATAGTAAGCCCACTGTTCAGTTGTCCAGCAATTTATGGTAGCGGCTATTTCAAACTGGTGTTTCTACTCCTGCCAAGAAGTTTGGCCATCGTAAAAGGTAGGCTTGATCAAGACCCCCTTCCCCATTGCCGGCTGCATGACACCAGTGCTGCTGAGCTGCTTGCTGTCTGTCGAGGTAGCAGTGTTGGTGATGACTTGCATTGCCTCTTCACTTTTCTCTGCTGTCAATGTGGTGGTAGGTGAACTCTTCTGCTTCAGAAATTTGTGCCATTCCTTCTTCATCGCACTTATTTCCTGTTTCACATAATTCTCGATACTGTCCATTCTATCATTTACACTTCACTATTTCATTTACACTGTCCGTTCTTTCATTCACACCGTCAATTTTTGTGTTCACTAACTTGCTAATGCCTTATATTTTCTTGTTAACATTCTCATTAAAAAGAGTCAATTCTCCTGTCTACATTCTCATTGATACTATTTATAGTTTCAATCACGGTTTCTTTTACACTACTAACTTGGTTATTTACATCTTCTTTCAAGCTATTTACACTTGCGCTCACACTAACCATCTGGCTACCTAGCCTCTCAATTAATGCTCACAGGGCTTTCAGTTCTGCAGTTATTTTCCATGTTAACATTCACTACGTCAGTTGTAAATTACAGTAAATTATTTTCACTTACAACTATTATACCTAAATTATTTGTTTTAAAACTATTAACTACTTACCTATATTCTTTATTTACAATTGATTACTCAATAATTGCCTGCATCCCACTTCTGACACGAGTGTTACATGTAAAGCCTGAGGGGCGTATCCGAGTTCGTGAGGGATGGAGGTCTTAATAATGAAAACTGAAATCAACTAAATTTAATTTTTTTTTTATTCATTCTGCTATTATTTACAGCATTAAATTATCTCTCCACTTTTACCTTTCTTGTTTAACAGTGAGCGCAAAATTTAACGTGTATTACAACTCTAATTAACATCCTTCTTAGTTGTCTCTGTTGGTTACAGTCAATTAACTCATACTCATTAACATGTGTTTATTCTATCTGTTGCCATCATCTGTATACGCTGTTCACGTTAAACTGAGCACTTTTGAAATCCCTGCTTAAGATCTACTTGTATGCACATTATGTGCACCATACGTTAAATTAGCATTGCTGTGGGCCTGCTCACTTAATTCATGCTTCAGCAAGTGAAACTGTGTAATTATTAGAACAGTAAATCTTTCACAAATCTAATTTTTTTTTTTTTTCCTCTTATATACATAAAAAATAAACAATAACTAAAATGTATAATTTTAATATTCATAAATTTTACCAAACACTTGTAATTCAATTCTAAGACTTGAAACTACTTTCCCTCCGTCGTTGCCAACTTTACTAGCCGCATGTCACGCAATGTGTCCGTTAAAATATGTGCAGGTAGGGGCAGTGACATTTTTCAAAGGTTCATTTCACTAGTACTCACTTTACGGTGAACAGTCTTTAATGTCTTTCACTCAAGCATCTAGTCCAGCCTGCCAACTGTGTCCTTCACTGCTTGATACTCGCAGTCACATACTTCCCTTCCGCTGGTCACTTCTCCTGTTGCTTGTGTACTGTCGCTCAGAACCCAGGCACTCTTTCATTCATCCACTCCAACTTAATTGCCGGCCCGGAGACCTGTTGCGATATTTATAGTGTTTGCCCTACCACCCAGAAATTTCAACATACCCCGAGTTGCGCTGAGAGAACGAGGTCAGTAATCCAGAGTATTCTTCAGATAAACACAACCAGGGTCAGCGGTGCACGTCTGTTATTCGACACCCGTCATTCACTTGCCTCCGCCATTGCTGTCATATAATGACTCTGTGTCCTCTTTGCTCACATGTGCGGGCTACGCAAAACAGCGAGCGCATAACAATACTTTGCTCTATGTTTTCGTAAACTTAAATACTGTAGGCTATTTGATTCTGTCTTGTATTGCTGCAGCACTCAACAACAATTTTTTCAGTGTAATATGACATTACAGGATCTGTATCATTTTGTTTCAAATTATTATGGTACACAATTTTAAATTTAAATTATTTTGTTTAACATTAATGATTAGTTTAATTCTACTTTTAATTTTCAACTATCTGTAATTCAATGTTAGGCTAGGTCATTCTTCCATTTATGGGAATTATTCTATAGATTCTCTTTGGAGTTATGTTCATTTTTCTGTGTTACCTAGGGCAACAAAAAAAAAGAAATACTGTTATAATAATCTTAATGTCTAGAAGATTCTCTGATTCATGAAAAAGAGGCCAGACATGTTGCAGCTTGTGCTTAACTGGATTATATAATCTTCATAAAGTTAGATAAATCATCATGCAGTACAAGGAGATGTTGGTAAAGTTGTCAAGGGAAATGTATCATTGAAGAGATCCCACGAGACTTCTGAAATTTTAAGTTTGGAGTAGGCTGAAGTCTCCAACATCACCTGTGAAAAGGCTTTACTGTACTGGGATTGATGCCTTTGACAACTTCCAGTTTCCAGTTATCATCCTGCAGCAACTGTAAGGTGACCACATGTAGTTATTTCAATAATTTTAATTGTCTCTGCAAAAATTACTTTCGTCCTGTATCCCAGTGGCCAGAAAAGGATCAAATTGCTTACCACTGAAGCAGTTGGCAAATTAAATATTTTTTTTAATGACTCTTTGAGCCAATTTCTATCAAACATATAATAGTAAAGAGTGAGATACATATTAACGAATTTGATTAAAAGTTTGAATTAATTTTAATATCAGTCTAGCTTTCCCATTATTCCCCTTTAATCAAACTCTGTAAGGAAGGAGGTAAACACTATTTCTTTATACTAAATCAAATTAGCAGTATCATAATGTTATTTTATTCATCATTTAATGTGTTCACTTCATCATAAATTTCATTCAATTAAAATCATTACTTTTACTCCTTGTTTTATTGCTAGTAGAATATTCATTATAAAAAAAATGTTTTGAAGTTTTGTGTGATAATAAATTGAAAGTGTTTATAATAATGTCTATATTGTACTGTATGTCACATTATTCAATGTCTGTTCTTGGCACCCACATAACATTTTTTTATGTCCTGTCATTTATTTACACTTAACGCTTTCAGTAATTTTTTTAACTAATAGTCTCTGTAAAGTAAAACAGTTTTGTTAAAGCAAAGCAGCGAGCGTGTAACAATACTTTCCTCTATGTTTTCATAAACTTAAATACTGTAGGCTATTTGATTCTGTCTTGTATTGCTGCAGCACTCAACAAAAATTTTTCCCGTGTAATTACAGACATATTAATGAAATGGTTTTTTATAGGTCGACACCATCTTGTTCATGAGGAAAAAAATTATCTTGCAAGGAAAAAAATATTTTTGGTGTGAAGGTTATTTTACCTTTTAAATTGGAGCTGCTGGTTCTTTGCCACATGTGTGAATCAGTATTTGTATTACTCTTTAGAAAAGGGTGGTGTCATGCCCAGAAAATGTCATCTTCATCACTTGTATATCGCTGGTATAAAAATTCTAACATTTCTTTCACAGTTTGTGAATTGTAAATTTTTTGTTTCCTCAGGCCACGTAGAAAGTCTGTGTTTTAGTGAATGTCAATGCTTTTAGATGTATTATTTTTTTCTGCCAGCTTTTAAATTTTTAATTTTTTTGCAGGCATACATGGAATTCCATGCAGACTGCACATTACTCAACAAAAAAGCCAGTTAATGAAGAAGACATCGAACCAGTTAAGTTCAGCACAAGTAGAGCAGCCACTTGGAAAGCCAAGCAAACACGTAGTGGGGGACGAGATGATGATGCACCACCTTATCAACCTATTGTGGTCTCGTTTAGCCTTGCAGTGTTCCTGCTGTACTTCTGTGTCTTTAGAGAAGAGAATGACATTGATGAAGAAATAAGCAGGCCATTGTTTGATAGGATAGAAGGCCTTAAAGCCAAACAACTCGAGATTGCTCTGAAGTACAACCAAGATCATGGTTTACCTACAGCAGACTTAGAAAGAGAGTTACAGGCATTGGAAGTTGGTACCAAGTGATACTTATGTGTCACAAACATATATGGTACTGCTAGTCATTATTGCCATTGTTTAAATTTTTTTGTATAAAACAATACAGTATTGCAGGTGGAGTATGCACTTTTGCACAGTCTTAATAATTCAGTTTTTTTTTACTCCAATTTAAGCTTTGCAGATAATTGCTTTGAAATACTGTTCAGTCATTTGTGTAAATATAAAAGATCCTAAACATATTTTTGATGATACATTAGTGCAGAGACTAATGTTATTTTGTTGGTTTGTTTTGCTAAATAAAGCTGCAGTGCAAACTTTAAATTTTTGACAATTAATAGAGTTCAGGCATTTTGGTTGCAGATCCATTATTCAAAATTTGTCAAAACCTCAGAGTCTCATTATTTTTTAATGGTATTCAAGCATTGCACTAAGCAGGGGTTACTTAGTTTGCTTAAGAAAATTGTGTCAAACATTTGGTTATAGTTAATTGAAAAATATTTTAATTTGGTGTTGCATCTATGATGTGTACTTCGAATGTTATGGTTATAAAATTGTTCCTTTTTGTGATTTATTAAATTTGAAGAGGAAAATAAATGTTTACTTGTTTTTAATGATTTCATCAATTTGGATTTTGATAGAGATGTCTCTTCTAAGAGCCAAAATAAATGTGAACATGGTAATTACTTTTATGTAGAAAGTTGTGTGATGGGACATAATCTCTTATGGATGTATTTTGACATGCCGAATTTATGTCCATAGTATTGAGGAATTTTCACACCATCTGGACATGGGTGAACCTTTGTATCGGCAGTAGAAATGCCAAGATGTCCCTTGTACAGGTTATGCACAATTGCTAAATAAAGAAAATCACTTCAAGGCATTTATTTGTCAAGAGCATGTAAACATTCATAAGTCATGCACAAAGTGAGTTCACATTGTGGTAGTATTTTACTTTAACCTGCGGGACTAGCAGTATAATTGTGTATATGTGACAAAGGGTGCTTAATTAAAAAAACAAAATCAACTGCACATGCCACAACCAGCATTTGCCAAGTTCATTTCCTTTAGCTGCACCACAGCACGCAAATTTCAGAATTTGATTACGATAATAGTTCATAATATAACACCAAACTAGGAGTGTATGACTAGAGAATACAAAAATTAGCAACAACTCAATATTAACAAATGTGTAAATGTTAATTCAATATTCTATATGATTTGGCCCATTTAAATGACTGATGACTTCACTAATACTTTGAATACAAGGGCTTCACAAAAAATATAACCCTTTCTTTCAGTGAACCAATATCACAGCCTCAATTTATATTCCAGCATAACATACCAACTCACTTGCTGGAAAAAACATCATAACCCAGGACATTTCAATTAATGTAAAAGACTTATTTAATTAATATTCCTAAAATATGCTCGTAAAAAGGAATACACAACTAGATTAATTAATGCAAACATAAAGATCTCAATATTATGCAGATATGATGCACCTCAAAAAATAGTGGGCTGCAAGAACATTCACTCCGACAAATTGCCTAAATTACTGACATACCGACGACTAGCTTTATGGTTAGACATGCCTCACCAAAAATATTTGTAAAATTGCATTCAACATGGTGTGATTCAAATAACCGACTTGTACAAAAACTGTAACGAGTAACAGCCTCAAAGAATCTCACTACTAGGCTGATGACTAAAACTACTTTTAAAATCATAGTAAAATTTGACATTAAATAAGATGAACACTGATTAGGATGCAGCTACCATGCACTCTGTCAGATGGGAGAAGTGTTGCAGCGCATGTGTGTGTATAGCTGTGTATTTGCAATGCAATTACAGGGCCATCTCCGAGCCAGGGCTGTACAGAGCCTGCTTCACCTTAATATGTGATAATATTAGTACTTTGCTAATTTTTGGTTTGTTATGAGTGTAACATTGACGCGCACTCCCTATCTCGGAGATAGTGGTCAAGGTGCTGACCATCCTCCTGAGTTCTTCAAGTAGTCCTACTGCTGCATGTTAGTTATTATTTTCGCCCGGTGGGTTGTGGTAGGTTCTGGGCTGGCCGTACATTTCATAATTAATTGCGTTAATCATTGTTACATCCGAGGCTGTCCAATGCTTGGAGTGCTTTTGATTGGCATGTGAAAGTACTTCTGCCACTGTTCATGATTTGTCCCGAGCTCTTGTCTGCTTGTTGATGGGGCGAAGTCGCCCGTAGAGTGCCCAAGCGCGTTATGCAGCATGTTGGCATGCATCAATCAGCCACCTGCTGAAGCGACGAAGACCCATCTTCTTCTCTAGGCGTGCACCTCTTCTAGGTCAAGTGCCGCTCGTGGTCGACTTCAACGCGCCTGTCTCTTGGTTTCACGACATCTGTTTACTATGAGTGGGGTAAGCTGCTCTCTCCTTCTTCCTCTTCGCCTCTCACCCTCTCTCTTGGTTGTATTAGCAGGTTGGGTGTTAGCGCGTGGTACCATCTCGTCTGCTTCTCATTGTTTCTTCGCAGTAAGGGAGGAGGGTTTTGGAAGGGAAGTTGGCAGGTACAAGTTGTTTTCTTATTGAACCTAGACCTTCCTAGTTCGAGGGCATTTCACATACCCAGTAGTGAATAAAAAATTATTTAAACTACGGGTTTTACAATAAGTAGCTTGCACAAGGTATTTTTAAGGAGTTTACATTTTTATCTCTGTCCTCGAGAATAAAAAGTGTAACTAACGGATGTTTATAAAACAATCCCGCTCGCAAAGAATTAGCAATAGGGAAAGTTTACAGTGACCCCTGCGGGACGATTTTAACTGGTCTGGTTTTCAGCCAGCGCTGTCACATGGTAAATCAATTACGGGTGAAAAAGTGTGAGCTTTTAAGAGAGAAATTCTTATTCTGCCCTACACTGATCCAGTGGTTTTCCCATACAGAAAAGAGATAGAACACAAGGAGTAATACTCTTTTAAAAGTCACAAACATGTGAACACAAGACACTCAATGGTTAAAATATTTGTGTACCATTTGTACAAGAATTCTTAAGCTTAGAGTGCAGCTATTTGCTGGACATAACACTCTTAATCTAGGTTACATCATCTCATTATTCCTTCTTTATATTTGATAATCGTCAACATAGGTTATGTCTTCTTTCTAATTTCTTACGTACTATGGTATACATACGTAATTTTGCTTTGCTCGTGCTCTCCAAGCTACTGTCATGGGGTTACGTAACTGTGTTGGCACTGGCCTCAATTACTTTAATACTCACTAGCCTTTCACTAGTGAAATTTTTATTTGTACAGTGGGAAGTTCTCTACTTATGCAATAACTAGGCAAACACAGAAACTTTTCTCTCTCTAATTTTATGTTACGTAAAGGGTAAGATGCTTTGTCTACCTCGGGTTAACTAGGCCTAACCTGCAATATTTTTAATTTTCTTCGTTTTGATGTAACGTGGGGTGCAAAACTTATTTCCTAATATACACTTCCCAATTAGGTACATTGGGTTATGAGACTGCTCTCAATTCATATTTGACGTTGGCATAACTACCTTAACATGGTTACCCTCTATCTAGGCTTTGTCTACAGGTGAGAGAAGATAACTTTCTCTTGTTCTCCAATACATAGGGGTTACTGTATATAGCTCGTCTGAGAAGATATTATACATTGGCCATAGTGACAGCATACTACGGGACAACTACGTTTGTTATCTCGCAAAGCTAACACATACAACTCAACTTAACAAGGCTTACTCGACATATTTTCGTTCACTCACAGGTAAATCTAAGTCTTACGGGGGTTTCCTCTTTAAGGAAAGTTACGACTAACGCAATTGATCCAATCTGGCTACTAATTACATTCTCACTAGAGTTTTCACGTCCGTGAAAAAAAATACGTTTACATTTTTTCCCTACATTAACAAGGGGTTTGTTCGGTACGTGACGTCTACACAAAATACACTTGCCAATTTTCTAAGTTTACACAAATTCTCGGGGTTAGCATCACTTTTTGGCACTAATTACACTTTAAGACTTTGAATTTTAGGCAGGTTGGGAATTTCTTGGTTGACGGTTATGGCATGCTTGCAGCGAGCTCTCGCCTCATGCTCTTACTCAAAGGTACAGTGGTTCTCTAATCAAAGTCGCCCAGTCACATTGCGATGAATGGCGAGTGTTAAGTTGTTTATGTTTACAGACCTGCTGATAGGCTTCGATTATGCATTCACACTTCCTACAAGTGCTCAGTGAATTCTGTGGCATTGCGTTCATTTTGTCGTACTACATTTCTCAAAATAGCAACAACCAAAGTTTTCAGATTCTTATTCAATACTTACGTTACGTGAGCACTTGGGGGTTTTTTGGGGTTATCCAAATATTAACTTTCCAGCCTGCTTTCGGGTTTGACTCTATGTTATTTTTCCTCCGCAATTGTCTGGCAAACTGGGGGCCAAGTTTTCTTAGTGCATAAGAACAAATTTGTTAGTTTTACGTTACTGGTTCCCATTAGGAGGTAGCGTACATTAACTATGACACTCACTAATGTGTAGGGGTCTCGGTTCCTATCAGTGCGATTCCTTGAATTCTCAACAATTAAAACGACTTAACTAACGAGTTACATTATTTCACAAAAATTTCTTCAGGTTTGGTGGGGGGGCGGGTTTGTACGTACTTTCGTCGCACTGCCTACTCTATCAGGTTAGGATTTTGGTATGAGGTGTTTCTTTGACACCTAACCTTCCCTGCTAAGCTGTCTAACGACCTCCTGCACTCTTTACATTACACTGACATTTATATCGGTATCACTCCCTACTACTTGTTTAGCTAAGAGGTCTCGGCTGGGGAGGGGGTGATAGTTCTGATGCTGGCATATGCCAGGTACTCTCTCAGGTTCTGGTTGTTGGCACTTGCTGAGGCATCGCTTTAGCGGGCGTCCTTATTTGCGGGGTAGCAAGCCAACTATATGTAGTAGGCACCCCCCAAGGCATCTCTCTGTAGCGTCCGGGGATGTGGTACATGGTAATAGCGGTAGGCCTGGGTGTGGGTGACATCTGCTTCATGGACATCATCTATGGCTATTGGGGCAGTGAACTGACGTCTCATGGCAGCTGTGTGTGTTATGCGTACATGTCTGCTCCTGGAGGTGGAGGGGCTGCACAGGTGACCGCAACACACACGGGCGTCCGGTCTTTCTCTGTGATTTGCTGGCATTGGTCGCCATGTTGCCCGATGTGCCCACCGTTGTTGAGGAGGACTGTGGCAGGCTTTCTTCCTTCACTCGTCCCTTTTCACCATTCTTGCCAGGAAAGGGATAGGATGGGTAGGGAGCGTGACCTAATATACCTATCCTGTAGGGGTTCCACCATCTTGGGGGGTGGGGTTGCCGGGACATTCTGGCAGGAGCGGGTACGCAGCTTTGTCCAGGCCATCGTCCGGAGTGGGCGCCTCTTCCGCTGCAGGAGAGAAGGCCGGGGAGATGTGTTCACCACGTGGGGGTGACGTCTCGCTAGTGTCCTGGCGATTAACAGCCAGTGGAGGGGAAATGAGGGGAGTTTGTGGCCTATCTGCCATACTCTCGGGGGGTGGTTGGAGGTGCACACACCTTCACTAGTGCATTCCTAGCGGGTTGACTCGCTGTCGACGATCGATCGGCTGTGCCACACCACGATTGCTCAGGTTCGACACAAGGTGGTGTCCGGCGAGGTTTGAACGTTGAAAGGGTACTCGGGCAGTCTTGGCTGAAATGTCGGCCTGGGCAATGCTAGCGTATGGTTTTCCCATGTCACTCGTGTCCCGGTTCTTCGACCCAGCACTTTCCCGACACGGTTGTCCACCGTCCTGGTTGTGTGGTGTGGTGGAGCAGCGATACTGGAGTTCTATAGGATGACAGTTGGTATGAAATCATGTTCTATCTAGTGGATGAGTGGTGCGAGTGCAGCCACAACTTCCAGGATGTCCAACTACAGTTTTGTATGATCTGTTTGTACCAGACATATCTTATATGTCACGAAATTGTACAGGGGTTCCTCACCCTGTTCCTCCAGCATTATTCTACTTCATGCCCGAAGTGACGTAAACATACCCACTAAACGGCATAGGAAGGTGATGTGAAACTCGTCTCCGGTGTTGCCATAGTGGACTACTCCCCTCTACCATAGCTTGGCATCGCCGCTGAGACGTTCTGTGTTCTTGCTTGGCCAGTCGTCTGCATCAACACCGCACCGGCTGAGGCGGCTGTCACAGTCATGTAAAAATGGTACTGGATCCTCGCTTGCGATTCCTGCATATGTCGGTAGTGTTAGAAAACGTGAAGGTATTTTCGCCAGATGTTCCACAATTCGGTGTATTTCCACGACACGTGGTACAACATGTTCTGTTATGGTGTTTTCGTTCGGCACCTTTGCTGTCTGCAGCAGGGTGTGGAATGTGCAGTGGTAGCTTGAATTGGCGTCGCCTCTTCACACTTGACCACAGGTGGGTGCTGCGAAAACATTTGTTGGACACATGGAGCCCATGTAGCACATGTCAGCTGTGTATTTTCTCCGCCAAACACTGGTTGACTCGCAGCGAAGTTCTGGCTTAACTGTTAGACTGTTTCGCTGGTTGATAGGCTGTGCTTCTACATTACATCGAGTACAGTTCAACATAAATATTATCGTTGGTCGTCTATAATGTTGCAAAATTTTGTGACGAGATACACCGCACGTGGTACACTCGGAAACATTGAGCGCACACGAGTGTTGCTGTGTCCACTCCTTTACAATAATTGTATTTTGCACATTTTTGGAAGGTTTGCGGAAAGTGAGTTGGTGAGAGTCCTATGATTTTGTAGCCAGTGCATGTGGAGAGAATGGTAATGCGGACAGGGTTAACGAAGCCCTGGACTTGGCAAGGTCTCATAGTGCACACACACACATCCTCCTGTGTGCCAGCAATGGTAAGCCCTAATACTCTCTCAGACAGTTCTGCATTATTATGCTCCACCTCCATTTGAAGTTGAGCTATTGTGGTGGTATTGTGGCAGATTCACGTATTTATCTTCGCGGAGTTCAGAGGAAATAGGTCCAGCGAAAGTGTGGGATGCACACATTTCCTGCGCAGTGAAGTTAGGTTCCCATCTCCAGTTTACCATTCCAGTCGATCCGAGTAGCTTACGTGGCGTTGTTGACCCGAGAAGTTCGCCATCGTTGAAGTCCTTTTTTACACTTGATCATGTGGCCTCGCGGCTGTCACCCACGTGGACACGGTGCAGAATGAGTGGTTCTCTGCCAGAGCAGTGGGGCACAGTTGGAGGGGGTGCCAGGTCCTGCACTCCCCTTATTCCAGGACGAGCCTAGATGTGTGAGCTGATGTAGGGGGCAGCAGCGATCGATAGTGTGATGCACAGGCCCAAGATGGCGGTATTCCAATGCTGTTGATATGCTGATTTTGGCACCAACTTGTTACTGTCGTGTAGCTACCCCTTGTCGTCCAGACAGGACATTTTACATTAGATGAGTCAGGATAAGCTGCACGTAGGAAAATACAGATTTATTTTGCGGGCAGGAAAATGGCGGGAAGTGATGTTAACCCCCTGGTTGGGAAATCCAAGTAATGGTGTTTGGCTGAACCACTGGGGGAGAAAAGTACTCGATGTGAACATTGAAGAATGCTATGAGAGTGTGTGGGTAGGGTGCCAGATCAGGGAGAGTACGATGATGCATGGGTCAGGTGGCCGACGACCTGCGGCTTGTCCTCCAATGTCTTCTGCATCCAGAAGTCCTGCTGCTGTAGACTGTCGGCCTCCACAACGCCACTCATTCCCTAAGGGGTGTAGGCCTCCCTACATCATTAATTTAAAAATATGTAAGTTAAATGATCGAGATGCGACCAGAGATAAATAATACCGAGTCTTTAACACACGTTAATTTATTTACCTATCAATTCCTTTATCAGGCTAATAAGTTTACATTTTGCTGTTTAAGTTGGCAATCAGTGATGCAGATAAAAGGCACGTGGCCTCCACGAAACTATAAGTACATAGTTACGCTCTGACCGTGAACAAACGGACCAGAGATGTGGTGCTGTGTTCGCTCCAGGCTAGATAAACAAAGGTTCCAGTTTTTTAAATGGCACGGCGACGCGACCATCCCACGTCAATGTTTGGACTCTACTGAAATGGCTGTTGCTGTGGAGCTCGCTGGTTGGCCGGTACTCCCGCCTTGGGTCACGTGACCGTGATCGACATATAATATTATTATAAATAATTAACTGAAATGGCTCATGGCCATGAAAGTGAAATGAACATGCTGTTAAATGCATTTTAAAAACACAAAAACCCTTCAATAAAATTATATATAAAATATTATGCTCGTGGCATGCAAGCTTGCCACACAAAACGTATCCTCTTATCGGCAAGTACCTTTTCCATGAGACAGTAACTAGTGGGATGACTCCTGAGGACAACTTCGTATCTAAACAAACATTAAATCCTGTGGTTGCAGGTGATAATATGGAAATATCTGCACACATTCCTTTTTGTCTGAGCTGCCCCAGGATGTCCATACAGGTAGGTAGTGTGAGTGTGAGGTAACACTGAGGCAAGTGCTGTTATAAGTACAAATATGCCACACGTCAGTGTTTGCATTGGCACTTGAATCTATGCAATTGTCAATGAACCACCAATTCTCAACAGTTCGTTGAGCGCACAAACACTTCCACTTACTTGCTACCAGGCAGTGTTGCTGTTTCTTAATTATTTCCTCCAGTTGGGTGGTCGAGGGCATAGCAGTTGGCAGTGCTGCAAGGTTGGCGAACTAAACTCTGTGTGTAGGCGACGTTCTGTTCTGGAAAAGGGGGAAGGGGGAGAATGTCATCCCACTCCTCGTCACGTGCCATTTCTTCTCGTGGTGCACAGAACAGGTGGTCCGCCAGCCGATTATCTTCCCCGGTGACATGTTGGACTTCAAATTCTTTGGTTGTATCGGCTGTTGTTGAATGCCGTCCATTCTGCAGGCTTTAAACAAATTAACCTTGTTGCATTGTCTAACCTAGTTCCTTACACAATGTGCCAAACCTGGCCAGAATTAATGTTCATTCACATTTTCCACCATTCCTTCATCTCCCTGGGCGTCCTGCTGTCGAACTCGTGTATGCATGTGCGAAATCCTTTTCTCTGCACATAACGGGAACGTAGAGCTGCCATGTTGTGTTGTCTTGTGGCGAGCAGGTTTCGATGCGATTTTCCATTGTGTGTCATCACTCTACGCTCTCTCTCTGCACTTCCCTTTGATTTCCCATGAAAACGGACAATTTTCCTACATGGCCACGACTTCTCGGTACAGTTCTGACACAAGCTCCTCTGTCTTCAAGATGTTGACATTGTTTATGTATGCCTCGGTGAATGGTTCTTGCGTGACATGTAATAACTCTTCTTCCCACTCCATGTCATCTGATACTGGTACTGCTGGGTTCGGAGCCCGCAACAACGTGTACACAAGCACATTTTCCCGCCCAGGGATGTGTTCGACTACGAAGTCATATGCCTGCAACACTAAAGCCTACCGGGTGAGATTACTTCGGGCTTCACACATTTTGTTTAGCCACATTAGGCAGTGGTTATCCATTTGGAATGTGAATCGCCTGTACTCCAAATACGGCCGGTATTTCCTCATGGCCCAGGTGATAGCTAGGGGATTCACATTCATTAATGTTGTACCTGCGTTCAGTGTTGCTCAGTTTTTGCTTGCTAAACCTCTTACCATTTTCTCGCCTGCGCCATCGTATTTATAGAACACTGCGCTCAGTCTCTCCTGGCTGGCGTCCACTGGGTCGTTTCATGCGAGTGCAAAGGCATGTCCGGAATTTCTCTTTGATGTCTTGAAAAACCCTTTCTTGCACGCTTCCCCACACGTACTGCTATTGTGGTGACAGCAAGTCCGTGAGGGGTGCAGTAATAATGGCAAATGGCTCAAAATGATCCCACGACCAATTAACATTGCCAAAGAATTCGCGGAATGGTTTCCACATTCCCGGTGCTTTGATGGTGTTCTATTAGTCCCAGCTGTTCGGGGTTTTGCCCCGGTTGCCTGACTCACTAACCCTGTGGCATAGAAATTCAGAATCAGTCTTTCCCAGGTGACATTTATGAAGTGCTCATTTTAGTCCGTTAATTTCCAGTCTTTCTAGCACTTACAAGAGGTGCTGTAAATAGTATAAAAAGGATGATTCTACCACACCTGTCTGCTGGCTGTGGACTAGTGGTCTGAAATTAGCATATTACCTGGCTGCAATATGTGGACGCGAAGAGTGAGATTTCCCTTTTTCCCATCTAAAAAGGTCGTTTTTGAACACAAAAATGCCACTTTTTCCCTTTTGGCACTCAAAATTTGCCGAATTTCCATCACACTAACACCGGCCATGTTGGGAGCCAGTGCCAACCACCATTTTGTGCCCTAAATAACATAATCCGGCAGGTGACCCCTCAGAATGCCTAATGACTCATGTGGGATGTGTAATATTTCCACAAGACCACCATCTTGGATCCCAAGCACCACTGACCAACAATATGGCGGCCACAGGAGGATGTCCCCATTTTGGTGGGTAGTAAGTTTCCCATTTGTGGCTGAGATTTGCCCAATGTGGCTGAATCGGTAAGACTTCTCTCAAATACGGAGCTTCACTAATGCCAATCATTCCTGGCGGCCATATTGGTATCAACGACCTATGTCTACCCAGGACTATTGGCGACCAGCTGAGGATGTCAATCGTTTTGGTGGCCAGTACTGGTGGTGGCAGTGGGGCATCAAGCCATCGCGAACTATCGGATTTCGTTTAACACTGCCTCCTCCTTAGGTCTGTGTGTGTGTGTGCATAAATCTTGTAAGCATAGGTGGCTATAATTTCCGAACCATTTATGGTATATTTGTCAAATTCATAACATAGATATCCACTCCGACTAGGAGAAGGGCTGCGGGGTCAAATATGCCCCATGTCAATGTATATGCATAGTTGGCAGTAATTTCCGAACTGTTTAAGTTATAGTTAAATTCATAACAATTCATAACATAGGCTCTATCGCAGCCAAGGAAAAGGACCATTGACTGCACATGCATCTCACACAGCCTGGTCTTCGACGATACGCCCATCACCGACGACAGCAGCATCGGCGATGGGTGCATTGTCGAAGTCTATAGAGGTTTGCCACGTCACAGTCTGCGCCACCCTCAACAGCACCGCCATCTTCCTACTCCTACACCGGGAACACCTTGAACATGGGTGTTGTGGAGGAGGAGGCAGCAGGTGACGTCGGTACTGCAGGCAGCATCCCCACATCGGCTGTGGGGTGGGACGCAGTCGGCCGGGGGTCGTGTAATGATATAGAGTGCATCTGTGGATGCAGCAAATTCTGCCGAGGATGTCGGAAAATGGGTCAAACTATTTAATCTGTTTCAGAATCACTGTCGAAAGTGGCAGTGGCGGCGGGGCTATGAACAGTCCCGCGGCGATGGCGTGGCATTTGCCGGCTGACAGACGATAGCAGGAACAGCCTCTGCTTCCTCCGCAATCACAGCATTGTGGTCGGACTTCATGAATGATCTAACTGGACAGAAACACTATGCCAACGTTAGCAGCAAGCAATTGCCACCCCCAGATGACCAAGGGTAGATGAAGGATGTGTGGGAACCACATGTCCAGAAAGAAGAATCCATGTAAGCAAAAAGCATCGACAAAAAACACCCCCTTGCAACTATTATACTGTCTGGGAGTTCACCGGATGGGACCACATCCTCTATACGACAGTGTGTGTGTGTGTGTGGGTGTGTGTGTATAGGAGCGAGCGAGCGATGCTACAAGAATCTATCATCACTGCAGGGTTACCTTCCTAATATTCATCTGTATCGCACATCTAGGCCACAGTACAACAAAAACAGCGGTCCTGTGAATACCGAAGGGGGCGTTGGGAAATCACCTCTATCATTGAAATGGTCATAGTCATAACTGCTACTACTACTACAATTGATATGTGGATAAACATGTTGCTCGTTTCATAGGCAGAGCCACCCGTGATGTTTGTTTGTGTGTGTGTGTATGTGTGTGCAGCCGACAATTGCCGTCCCTTCACAGTCCTCTACCTTCCCACTAGTTTGTAAACACAAATTACAATAATGGACGAACCAATGGACACATTTCCATAAAACGCAACTTATTAAGGCACGATCTGAACTGTGAACAAATAAGTTTTGTCAACACATATTGACTATTTAGGAATACCCCGAAACAATTACGTTGAAGTGTAGTTTTCTTCTATTTGCTAGTGTATAGAGGTCATTGTCTTGTCTGTTTGCGCTACACGCAATAATAATAGTCGAACGTGTAATACAGATGATATTGTAAGGAGCAGCGCGAGACAATTTCGTTGAAGTGCAGTTGACACACTGCACCTCCAGAGGTGCTGAGATGTGTTTGTGTTCCGCCTGGGAGCAAGTGGAGAACAGGAACTGGTGATGTGCCTGGTGCCACGTTCGGTAGAGTGAAGGATATTGAATGGGATTGTATGTTCGACGGCCTACGGTGACTCTGGGTACATGGTCAAATGATGAGAGCTAATTTAATTGTCAATTAAATTATGTTGAATATAAAATCTTCCCTTTGGGGCGATGCTGTCGGCCACTTCGCACGCCTATATTATCACTGAATTTACTCTGCTTAAAGGAGGCAGCCCCGTAAATGTTAAACATACACTGAAAAACACTTTAAAGTTGATGATGCTATGAGGGCACAGTACCCAATGAACTCAGGAGAGTTAATACAATAAAACACATCTAATTATTGTATGACTATATTATTACTGCAATGGTACAACTAAATGTTGCTGCACATGAAAATTAGTATTTTTTGGTTAAGCGGTCCCGACACTCTGGACCTGCCGGTGGTCACTACTGTTGCAAATATGGCATAGACATTAAGTTAGAGTTACGTAAAATGTGTCTCACGCGTGAAGTCTTGGTATGCTAACTCAAGTTGCAGAGAGACCTCCCCTCGGCTAACTAAAAGTACTTAAATGTTCCTGAGTTATGCTAACTATTGCGATGAACGAAACTGTAGCCTAGATTGAATTGCCGAGGGGTTACGCAGAGCTTACTGTCTGCCCTTACGGTTGTGTGGAGTGCAGAAGTCTGACTTACGACATGGCGTCGACTTCACCGCACATCTGGTGAATCCAGCGCCAAATGAAAACATGAAAAAATGGAACTTAATAACTGACATGATAAATGAAACTGACAGTGTACATAAATATAATTACTAAACTAAAACACATTGGTGACATAGCCGTGAACGTCGGAGCCCCAGATATGGCTAAGAATGTGACGTCATGAGTATGTCACCACACTTGAAGGGTGATATTAAATGAAATGATGCCTCAGGTGGCTGATTCTCGATAGATGATTACATGTGCACTATTATAATTAACATATTAAAACCAGAGTGTGTCATAATGGTTATAATTACAGGAATGTGTATGAATGTGACGACACACAGATCTGAAGTGGTTGGATTCCCTAGTTAATTGTGTGCAATCACTGCTAATATTGCCTAAAGATGCTCCTACTAATTAACCTGAATCTTTTTGTTTGTTGTGAAAAGGGGGGGGGGGGGGAGCTGCGCTCACCACATTACACTTCCTGCGGGAATGTTATTCCCCATCTTTTGACACTACTTCGAGCCACATCGCACTCCGGATTCGCGCCACAGGGACTGTCGACATCGCGTACATAGGAAAGCTGTGGGAACAAGCAGCGCCTCTTATTCGAGTGTTCACTCCAATGGCTGTTACGGCCAATGGTCGTGACTTCATAGGATACACTCGTTTAGGCCACATATCCATTCATCATGAGAGTTACCTCTTGTGATGGAAGTTAAATATTATGACCTGTAGCCACGAATTACAGGACAGCAAGAAAGGCGTAAACACCGTTATTGTCGACCTGCACTGATCGTGACCGCGACCTAATGTCGATTGTTCGAGTGTTGCTGTTTGGTTAATGCATCTGCGATGGAACAAACGGGCACAAGGGATACGTGGACGTCAGGAACATGCCATAGTTTTTTTGTTTGCTAGTGTGTAGGGCTCATTGTCTTGTCTGTTTGTGCAACATACAATAATAATAATAGTCGAATGTGTAATACAGATGACATTGCAAATAATGGATCCATAGTATATATTTATATAATAATTTATCATTTTGATAGGCTGTTTATTTAGACATTTCATGTTCGTATATGCGGGGTCATACTTTACCCAGGCACCAAGCCTTCGTAGTCATACATGGTCCGACCCATGTACTTTAGTACCACCACCATCACCTCATACCACCACCACCTACCACCACCACATACCACCAGCCAACGTTAAATGATGGTTGACGGTGTACTGGCTATCACCATGGTCGCCCACCACCACTGGCAACTGGTATTGGGCAAAAGGATGCTGATGTACTAGTCACCAACATAGCTGCCGGCCACCAGCCACCATCTTCCACGATTACGGCCTGGAATGACAGAGCGGGAAGTTCTGGTCCGAAATGACTGGGGACATTAAAAAAAAAAAAGATATCATGGTCGGTGTACTGGCCGCCATTATGGCAACTGAACACCCCCTACCACAGGCCACAATTTTGCAGTGGTACTGTATAGGGCTCGTCAACTTGCCTGTTTGCACAATGCTCAATAATAATAATAGTCGATCATGTAATACAGATGATATTGTATGTATAACCACAAGACAATTTCGTTGAAGTGTAGTTTTAGTTTTGTTTGCTACTGTATAGGGCTCATTGTATTGCCTGTTTGCACAACACACAATGATAATATAAAAATGTGTAATACAGATTATATTGCAAATAACAGGTGCATAATAGATATATAATAATTTATCAGTTTGATACACTGTTTATTTAGACCTTTCCTGTTCGTATACACTGGGTCATACTTTACCCAGATACCGAGATATTGTAGTCATACATTATCAAACCGAAGTACTTTGGCACAACCACCACAGACACCTACCACCAGCCAGCATTAAATGATGGTCGATGGTCTACTGGCTATCACCATGATCGCCCACCACTAGCAACTGCCATTGGGCAAAGGGATGCAGTCGTTGTACTGGCCACCAACATGGCTGTCAGCCACCAGACACCATCTTCCACAATTGTGGCCTGGAATGACAGAGCAGGACGTTCAGGTCCAAGATTGCTCCAGACATTTCCAAAAAAAAGATCGTCGTCGGTGTACTGGCCACCAATGTAGCCGCCCACCACCTACTACAGGCCACCATTTTTGCAAATGGTCGATGTCGATGCAATGGCCGCCCCACCTGCCACCAGACACCATTAGTGGCCGCTGGCCCTTCTGGCCACCCACCACCGACAGTCGCCATTTTGCATATAGCTGCTGCTGGATTCCAACATGGCCACCCACATGCAGATTTCTGGCCACCTGCCAACAGCGACCGCCATTTTGCAAATGGCTAAGCTCGAAATACTGCTCACAGGTCTAGGTCAAGGTAGCATGTGGTCATCCAAAGTCAGGTCAAGGCCAACATTGTGCAAATGGCATTCGTCGTTGTACCGGCCACTAACATTGCCACCCGCCACTGGCAGACGCCATTTGGTGATTGGCTGCTGGCCACCACCATGGCCACCCACATTGAGACTTCTGACCACCCGCCACTGGCAGGCACCATTCTTGCAAATTGCAGTCGTCACTGTACTGGCCGTCTACACGGTCGCCAGCCACCAGCCATGTCGCTAGACAGTGCAACTTCCAAGATGGTGGACCGGATTGCCAAAGCATGAAATTCTGTTCTAAGATGGCCCCAGTCATTCAAATATAGTCATCTTCGGTGCACTGTTCACCAACATGGCCACCCACCGCTGCCTACCACCAGCCATCATTTTGCAAATGGTCATCGCCAATGCAATGGCCACCAGCCCATCCCTATCCAACATTTTGTTAGACAGTGCGACTTCTAAGATGGTGGGCCACATTGATAGACCAGGAAGTTCTGGTCCAAGATGGCGGCTGTGGCCTTCATCTGACTACACCATCGGTCGACCGCCTGGCTACTTTTCAGATTTACAAGTTGATAGTTGTTCGCACTGGGTTGGTACATTCCACTGATAGAGTAGTGAGTTTTGGCTATAATCTGAATTTGATGGTTTCATTCTTATTGGTTCGTAAGGAAAGCATTTAGATTCTACCGTACTAGCCAGAACTCTCTGGTCTAGATTGACATTCATAATATGCATTGGACCTGTATTTACAGGTGGCCATACTCTGTCTTCATGACCTATGTGCACTTGTGTACCAAGCCTACAATTAGCGTTGGCAATATACCGATCTACACCATTAATTCACTTTCAGACTTAGTAGCTGTAGTGGTTAAACTAGGAATATGTCGATTATAGGCAGACCGACCCAGTTCCCATGAAGATTTCGAAGAGTGAACAGTGGCTATGGAGACCGTGCTCTTCCACAATGATGGTAAATATTCGGAAAGCTATCTGTGTAGCTACTGTACGAATACCTTTTCTAAAAGCTGCCATGCATGTCGACATGAGACTGGGTGTCTGCTCAATATGAAGTGTGCTTATATGTATTGTAAAGAGTGTCAATAGCATTTTCGACGACATGATAACTTCAAATTTCATATTGCAACTTGCAAAGAACTCCTTCCTGTTCAATCCAAATAATATTACCTGAAGCTTTAGGAAAGGACGATACCTGTACAAAAACCCAGCAACATTACTAAAGGACCCAACTACAGAACCAATGGCTGGATAAACTGCTAGATGTCCTTAGAACTACTGTAACAGGACATTTGCACATGTCCCCAGTGCAGAGAGACATATGAAGCACAAATGCAAGCTGAATCCATATCGTACAGCCGATCGATGCGATTAGTGTAACAATTATTTCACTCATATAGATAGTTTAAACATGCATAGAAAAACATGTGTAAAGACAGTGCTATGTAACAAACCTGTGGTAGCCAGGTACCTGTCGTATCAAATGGTGGTGGTACACCACCAATATTTGACCTGGGCATTCCTTCAGGATGGAAATAATATCTCTATTGTGGTAAGTTCTTTAGTAGAAACAGCAATAAACACCAACATGAGCGATTTGGCTGTGTTGGAAAGAGGCCAGTGGTAAAGTATGTGTCATGATGTGAAATTCCGCTCCTAACTTGGAGCTGCATGCCAGTGTAGTAACCACGATACACTGGCATACAGCTAACTATGTGTCTACAAAAGGCCCACCGATGGAATGTGAAAATGTGTATATATACAGCATGTGAGATTTGTGGAAACATTAATGTGTTGCTGTTATTTGAAGAGTGAACATCGGCTCGAGCAACGATTGAAACTACTTCAGACAACTATTTGTGCCAGTTCTGCAAGAAGTCATATTCCAACAGCTGCCATGCTCGTCGACATGAGGTTGGGTGTGCTATGAACACGAAGCATTCGGTATTAATGTGCAAATAATGCAATTCTCAATTTGGGTGCAGTGATAGCTTAAAACGTCATCTTGCATCGTGCAAAGGACTCTCGCCCGTTCCTGCTAAAGACTGTAGGTCAGCATTTGATGCTGGCGCACACTCACTATTGGACCTGAACATTGTATTTCATTCTCCTCAAGCATCAAGAGTATGGCCTGCACCTCCTATAGAGGATACCGTGGGCAACACCGATCCCAGACATGTACAATTCTCTGCAGTCATCACAGTATTTATGTTGCTATTGTGGTAGGACCTTTAGTAAAAGATCCAGTGCATGTCAACATGAGAAACCCAGCCAATGTTCGATGAAGTCAAGCTGGAGGCTCTTCACTCACCAGTGTTATACATGTAAACACGAGTTCACATTGTATCAACCAAAAGGAAGTATACCAGTCGAAGCATGTCACAAAATAAATAACTTTTGGGAAAAACTATTTTGTGAGACAAGTGACAACCAAATGAAGAATTGTACATATGAAAAAGTAGCTACTACACAGCCACCTGCTACAAGCTCACCCAATAAGAAAGGGTTCATCTTGAAGGAATCTGCTTTCCGTTGTCTAATGAAGACGTATGTTGCATCCGGCATGGCAAAATATATCTATACATACCTCAAGCAAAAGAAACAGAGTATTGTAGATCAGCTTACAGATGGCATGGAAAAAGATGGCGCATTAAAATATAATATGTGGTTGGAATGCATGTATACCAAACCAGAACCACATGATGATGAATTTAGTAGGACAGCCTTCAAAGACAATGAATATGCCTCTGTATAACACACTCGACATTGCAGACCGTGTAGAGGCTGACTTACAGAAGATTTGCCACGAGGGAGAAGAGTAGATGGGGAAAGGTTCTTGTTGGACGTTACATATGATAGATAATGTACAGATGAGAAAGAATTTGTTTAGGCCACTTCACAATTAGATGCTTGCCAACTGTAGGAATGAGCCCAGGGCTTGAAGCACAGACTCTCCCTTCCCTGCTGGATGAAGGTCCAGATAATTAACACACTTGCTCTCATGCTGATACTCATATTAGGTTCACGTGCATAGTGGTTTAATACACGTCAGAATAGGCTGGCTGGCACAGCTGCTGTTCGGACCATGAAGAGTGAACGTTGTCTGTGGATACCGTGCTCGTCGACAATGATGGAACAGGACATATATTTGTGCTGATACTGTAAGACATTTTTTGAAATAACCAGCTGCAGACAACATGGGGCCAGTTGTCATCAGAATCCAGAGCATACTGTGTTCACATGCGAAACGTGTACATCACTGTTTGCCCGATGTATTGACTTGAGAAGTCATCTTGCAACATGTAACACTGCACTGCCTGACATGATAATTATTGAACAACATATGCGCATGTTGTCGATTTAAAGATACATGCTCTCAAGCTGATAGTTGTTAGGGTTGGCACTGTAGAGGTGGGGGTGGGTGCACATACTGATATTTCCTCCAATACTGAGCAGATTTTGACATAGCTTCGACTGGTAGAAAGGAGGGCATACTGCACCAACAGTAATTAAAACAAAGTTGTTACCCTATCTTGAAAGTCAGTTGCAGTGAGGGGTCAGCTGTAGGGAGAGGTCAACTGTAGTGAGGGGTCAGCTGCAGTGAGGGGTCAGCTGCAGTGAGGAGTCAGCTGCAGTGAGGGGTCAGTTGCAGTGAGGGGGCGGCCTACTTGGTGAGGGACTTGCTAATTTGACTGGTACATTGCTTAATTCCCACTGATGAAATGAGTGTGAGTACCTATTTAAACCCGCGAAGATGCTGTGGGACGAACTTCCGTTTTATTTTTCATGTAGATTGTGCAAGTTGATATGATGTCTATCGTAGAGAATGCCTCTATGGATTTAACTGCCTACATGGGTGGAAAACAGTTATTTTCCCCCTGGAATCATCTTCGGTAAAAGCTGTCATGCTCGTCGCCATGAGAGAAGTAACTGTACAAAAGGATCGACCTCCAGAATACTAACATGTGATATGTGTGGTACTAAATTTGGTAGATACGATAATCTCAAGAAACACAATGGTACATGTAAAGGTAACACACAGCATGTGTTGTCGCATGACAAGGCTGGCTTTTCTACTGATTCGTCTTGAACCCTAACGTTCGTTCGAGCACTCATAACATTATGCAGGCCTGCGAGGAGATCCAAACTAGTGTGCGAAGACAGAACTAGGAGTGCTACAGAGCACGGGAGAGCATGATGTGTGCGAAGAAGGAACTATGAGTGATGTAGAGCATGATGTGTGCGAAGGAGCTATGAGTACTGCAGAGCATGAACTAGACAGATCATCAAGAGTTGAACATATCAGACCTGCACCATGAACATGTGAAGTGACAAGCGAAGATGTTACCCAGGACACCAACAGCGAATGTACAACCTCTACTGATGACGATGTTGGGTCGACAACTGTAAAGCAAAAGTACACACATGTTGCTGGTGATGATGCATATTCTACTGATGACGATGAAGTGCCGACATTTGTCAGACGATGGCGTACACATGGTTCTGAAGACCACAATGACCTAATTGATAGTTGGTTTCCTCACAGAGGGTTGGATATATTTCTGTCATCAGAAAGATACATGATATTATTGATGAACTCAGAGCCAGAGGCTTTGTTGAATGATATAATATATATAATATAATAGATGATATAATAGATGTGTGTATGATTTGGTTATGCATGTAAATAAATACATTAACAATAAATTTATCTTTTCTTAATTCCTACTGGCTAAGCAATGTACCTACTGCTGTGTGTTGGCGGTCTGTTAGAGTAGCATCCCTAGTATAGGTTATTTTTTCGAACCTCTGGCTGCAAGTATTTCGAATGAACATGCATACTTTTTTTAAATTGCATATCATGTTGTTTTTTTAACTTTCAATAAACTTTAGCAGGCAACTGGGGAGAGCAAGCAGCTATATGTTGGGACCTGGGTTCGAGACATATCTCTATGGGTAAACAAAACATAGACGTTATCATAGCGGAACGGCTGAACATGTAATGCTAGACGGAAATTGTCTTAAGTGCATACATTAATGGTTAGGGTCGACTGCTTGTAATTTTAACGACCTGGTACATGCATGGAAGGTTCGGACAGTACATGACTGTCTTAATTGCAAAGATCAGGTTGGTACATGAGTGCAGGTCAGAGCCAGAGTATGACTTCAAGCTAGTCTCTCCATGGACAGTGGTGCACGCATGTCAGCATGTACTCTCAATGAGAATTGAACCTACGATAAATTATTTATTCAACTCGGGCAGAGAAAAAAAATTGTCAGGTGCAAGGATTTGAACCCAAACTCTCTTTTACTGGAACCAGTGTTTATATAAGTCACCTTACGCCACTCGGCCAAACTGACAATTTGTATGAGTGATGGAATTACATCACTTTTGTTTGTCGAATGGCATACTGTGTTTGGTCTGCTTTTGCAATACACACAGATTGGAAGCTATATTTCCTTTCATCCACTCTAGCGGACGATGGGAGAAAGCACACAGAGCAACACATATTACTATCTCTCTAATTGTGTGTGTGATGGGCTTTGTACATGAGTGCAGGTTGGGGACCGACTGTAATTACGATCACTGTTATTTATAACGAATACTGTTGTAGACTAAGACAGTTACTCTCTTTGTGTTGGTGTTTTTGCAGTGGGGTCTCTTGCTTCCCCCTTACCGAACGAAAATCCAATGTCGGCTTTATGTCGACTCTTATTACCACTCTCTACAGGAATGGAATCTGCGATACCACACGGATGGTTCATGGTACATGCATTGTTTACTTCCAATAGTATCGGGGCACATGCATTATTTCCTTTCAATAGTAAAGTGGTATGTACGTCGACAAGGTTAGGTGATCTCTATGAGTATCGAACCTGAGCTACCTCGCACATGGTTCGAGTTTCATGTTTCAGCAGCACAACACATCGCATAGCTTTCAGCTTTATTACATGTATCAAATTCACCATTACCATCGCTTAAATTAGGAAATAACCACATCACTAATATAGTGTGGGGAATGTGATCTCTGCGGGAATCGATCTATGGTGTACACACAATATTTCCTTTGAATAGTATACTGGTACGTTCATTGACAAGGGGAGGTTCTCTATGGGAATCGAATGTGTGCTACCTCGTGGATTTTTCGGGGTACAAGCATTGGTTTTTTCATTTAAATAGTATTTTAGTACTTTGACAAGGGAAGGTGATTATAGCTCGAATTTCATGTTTATGCATCATGGTACAACAAATAGCTATCGGCTGTATTACATCTTGTAGTAGTAGTACCCACTCTCTATGGAGTAAGCAGGCATGAGGTGGTGGTGGGTGGTTGGCCAGTGTATCGATGGCAAAAGTTTTGCATAATGGTGACCGGTGGTGGGATGGTGGCCATTCCACCGAAGGCATCGAATGCCACTTTGTCATAATGATTAAGTATGAATGTCGAATCTTAGAAGTCCCGATGTCTACCAAATGTTGGCTGATGGTGATGAGCAGGCGGCCGGTGCACCAACGACGTGCATTTGCATCATGGTGGCTGGTGGTTGACAGCAAACTATGCTTATAAGCACATTTGGGTTAATTTTGACACTTTGGTACTTTTCCTTGTCTGGAGTGATGCCTATGTTACGATTTTTTTGGTAGTTGTATCACATATGGTTCGGAAGTTACAGCCAACTATGCTTATAAGCAAGCATAGGTTAGTTTTGATCCTTTGGTCCTTTTCCTCATCTCAGATGATGCACATGATCCGATTTGGTGGTTGTATCTCATATGGTTAGGCAGTTACACCCACCTATGCCTATAAGAGTGCTTAGGTCGATTTTGATCCTTCAGTCATTATCCTTGCCTGGAGGGATGCCCATGTTACAATTTTGGTAATTATATCTTGTATAGTTCGGAAGTTAGAGCCAACTATGCTTATAAGCCCTCTTAGTTCGTTTTTGACTCTTCGGTCCTTTTACTTGTCTGGGGTAATACCTATTTTATGAATTTTTATGAATTTGACAACTATAACTTAAACGGTTCGGAAATTACAGCCAACTATACATATACGTTGACATGGGGCATATTTTATCCCGCGACCCTTCTCATAGTTATGGTGGATGCCTATGTTATAATTTTGACAACTATACATTAAATGGTTCAGAAATTATAGCCACCTATGCTTACAAGTTTTATGCATGCGCATATACCTACGAGGAGGCAGTGTTACATGAGATTCGATCGTTCGTGACACCTTGATGCCCCAGCACTGCTGCTAGTGTTGGCCACCAAAATGATCGACGCTCTCAACTGGTCGCCAATTGTCCTGGTTAGACATAGGTCGTCAATACCTAGATGGCCGCCGGGAATGATAGGCATTAGAGAAGCTCCGAATTTGAGAGAAGCTCCGACCGATTCAGCCATATTGGGCAGACCTCAGCCACAAAGGGCAAACTCATTGGCTGCCAAAATGGGCGACATTCTCCTGTGGCCTCCATAATGTTGGTCAGTGATGCTCGGGATCCAAGATGGTGGTCCTGTTGTGAGAACCCACATCCCACATGAGTCATTCGCTATCCTGAGGTTTCACCCTTTGGATTATGCTAATTGGGGCACACATATGGTGGTCCGCACTCGCTGCCAACATGGCCTCTGGTGGTGGGAGGGAAATTCGGGAAATTTTGAGAGGAAAAGGAGAAAAAGTGTTTTTTTTTGCATGCATAATCGACCATTTTGAAGAAGATAAAGGGGAAAAAAGGGGAATTCTCGCTCCTCGCTTCCACAGCTTGCAGCCATGTTATATGCTAATTGCAGTTCGCTAGTCCACAGCCAGCAGCCAGAAGTAGTAGAACAATCCTTTTATACTACTGCTGTAAGTGCTCTTCCCACGTTTCTGATAAAATCACCGCACCATCCAAGTAGGCCAACGTGAACTCTCTCACTAATAGGTCCAGCACCTAATAATCGTGATCTGAAATTTGTCATAGTGCAAAACTGATACCTTCGAAAATCGAGAGCTATAAAGGTGGTCTTTTCTCGGTCTTCATGGTGTACTGTTATTTGCCAGTAACCGCTGCTTAAGTCGAGCGAAGACATGATTTTGGCTTTTCCCAATTAACTCCAGGCGTCCTTTACACTGATGTAGGAGGGTAATGCGCTACACATGATCTGATTGATGGGCCTGAAGTCCATGCAAAACCTCCAGGTACCATTCTTTTTCAGCGCTAACTTGATAGTAGAATTATACCTTCTCCTTGTTGTCTCAATTACCCCATCTGCTAACATTTCTGATATTTAACGATGCGAAATTGGTGAGAAAGGTAGTTGTGGGCCAGTGTAAATGGGTTCCTCCTTAATTAATCAAATTTCGTGTTCTAAAACAGCAGTGCGGCATAGCATGTCGTATTTTGAAAAAAAAACTTTCCGTTCGTCTAGTAGATACTGGAACGCAGCATGATGTTCTACTGGTACACAGTGCTCGAATTCTGCCAACTTAACCTTTGGTATTTCCTCCTGCCTGCGGCTGTCAATGTTATATACAGTTCGCCTCTCTTTCGCCACGAAATGTATATGTTTTTCAGTGGTCTCAATGATAGTGCTCTGTTCAGTTAGCCATGGTACTCCTAAGATGGCGTCCTCAGTGATTTCATCGATAATTATTGCAGTTGTTAATGTTTCCAAATCTCTAATATTTATTGTGTCTGTAGCCTGTCCTACTACTAAATTCGTGCACTGTCCATTTGCGAGCTGAATTACTTGACCAGTTGAAGTTATGTCACTGTGATTAACAAATAAAGGTTGGCAATCATTATAAGATGCTGCAGTGTCTATTAGGGTGTGACACGGTAGGCCATTTACATGAAGAAGTACCCTTATGAACTTTGGACCATGACTGCTAATCTTGTTTATAAGTGCTTTTTGAGGTATTGCAGTTGGGTTGTAATAAGGTAGGGGTAAAGTTCACATCAGGTGGCCTTACACCTACACCCTGTTTCCCTGCTGATCTTTGCTGGCAGCAGGACATCTATTGCTGTTGTTGTGCGGTTTATTGGAACTCTCGTGCCAATGGTAGTTCTCTACCTGGTGGTATCGGCACAGCACCGTAGGTGACTGCTACCGAATCTGTTTCCGCCTCTGTGTGCACCCGTATTCACTGTGTTACCACCTCCTCTTGTATGGCGTTGATAACCATTGTTGACCTCACATTTTTGTCCTCCTGACTCCATTGTTGATGTTCCAGCAGATTCACTAGGTTTGTTTTACCGTGGCTGTTCCCGGTCTCACGACCACATGGCACCCTCGTGTGCCTCCCATTTCGCGACCCGGCAAGCACATCCCGTGCTCCAATATTATTGTGGCATGCATTAACTCCTCCAGTTCGCTGTTGAGTAGCGGGATCAGAGCAGTGCGATATTCAGGTAGGGCAGTATCCATAATGACCTCCAGTACCTCACGTTCGGGTAGCTCTGGGTGAAATCTACCTAGCAGGTGAAACTTTCTGCATATTAATTCATTCAATGTCTCTCTGTCCTGCTGTTCCTGTAGGGTAATTTTGCTTTGTACTTGGATGGAAGTTAAGTTACCCACGAACCTGCACTGGAAAGCATGCAAAAATTCCGCCCACGTCAAAGCATAGTGATTCATCGACTTCCACCAGTGCTGCCCATCACCCCTAGTTGTTTACAAACACAACCTGGTCACTCATCTTCCGATACACCATATCTCGGCAAGAATGTGGTGCAGTCATGCACAAACACAGAAGAGTCTTCATTTAGAAGTCCAGAGAAAGTTAGTAATGTTTAAAATGTGCCGGTGTTAGGTGACTGACAGTTTCTGACTTGTTGTTTATATTTGACGTAGTTTCCAAGGCGTTGTTTACACTCGGTTGCACAGTCGTGATGGGTGTGATTGTGGGAAAAATGTTCGCGCAAATTTGGCAACAAGGTAGGATAATGCAGGTGATACATGGGCATGGACAAATACGTTGGCATAAGTGGTGCATATGGCATTGATTGTATTTGTGGTAGAAACAGAAGTGGGAGGGTAGACATTTCTATGGGTTGGGATTCTTGCATGGAAGTGCTGGCTGGTACCACGTGGGTGCTGAGGACAAGTGATATGGAAGGGATGCTCTTCCTTGTAACCGTATAGTGCCGACATGTAAATTGCTCCACATTAACTGTGGTCTGCTCCGCTTCAGTTTGGCATTTGTTATGTAGCCTTGCTTTACACGTGATGCATTTCTGGATTCATCCACTGGTATACTTGTGTATTCCGTACGGTCACATGTGTTGATTATCTGTTATTCGCAGAAAAATGAGTCCCTATAGTTGTGCTTTGTGTTGCCAGTTGAACGTTGCACTGTCTGCATTTAAACACTAGTCAGTTTACTGTTTTCTGTTCTCTGGTATTTATTTACTCGATTTAATACTGATTGTTGCACTTGCACTGTGCGCAATTATAAGTAACGTGCCTTGGCCCATGTAGAGTAGGTCGAGGCACCAACTAACTTGATTACTGTCCAAAAGGTTGTTGTTCCTACCAATTTTGAACAAAGTCCTGTTTTTTATTTTCACTGCCATGGTTGACCACGGCATGGGTGCTGATTAGGGGAGTCTTTCGTTCACATTGACAATATTTAGGCAGTTTCTGAATCCTCAGTGTATACTTGTGAAGTATATACATTTACGTACTAGCAGTGATCAGTACCAATTGTATACTTATACTTGTTAAAACTATTCGGACATGTAATAACCTCGTCACACACACGCACACACACACACACACACATATATATATATATATATATATATATATATATATATATATATATATATATATATATATATATATATATATATAGCATCAGCCTACACACGCATATATATATATATATATATATATATATATATATATATATATGTGTGTGTGTAGGCGGATGCAATATATATGTATATATATATATATATATATATAATATGTGTGTGTGTGTAGGCTGATGCCATGTGATGGTTCGGTTGGGCATGCAAGATGGTTTAAGGGTCGGTGAGGTTAAGGTTGGGAAGTATTGTAGAGGTATTTGTTACCCGACTAGGTACATGACACCACATTGGCAGTGTCGAGGTTATTCGTTAGCTGGAGCAGCTGATCTCCCCTCACATTTACTATCTGCAGTGTATACTAAATGGTTGGCCTATTAAAGGCTGACCCACACACCTGATACTGAATTGCTGACTTATTTGCATGATTGAAAGAATTAGACTTATAACACACTGTTCAAAGGTAAGGTGGTTTTGGCGGGCTTTGGAGGATCCCATTCCCTGATGTGCCCGAAGGTTTAGCAAAGGGAAAGCACATGGCAAATAGGGTCTTACTGACTGATCACACACTGGAAAATTGTAATCTTACAATGTGTATGCTTGTAATTACATTATTGTGTATTCAGACAACTAACACATTTTGCAGAGTAGCAACTATTTACATTTTCCCTGACCCAAGTGACAATTCCCCGATATATCCTTGACTTTTCCCCATCACATGTAATTCCCTGACATTTCCCTGTTTTCTCTGAGGGTGAACATCATGTATTGTTACAATCATAATGTATACCAATGCTCTATTTGTTTGTTTTTACTCTGCATACGGTTACTACTATTTTATTCGATATTTTAGGGCAAATGTATCATCTGCTATATGAAATATGCAACCATATAGAGCCAAGAGAGACTGCAAGGGCTCACCTAAGAGTAAAAATAATCACTAACCTGGCAGCATTAAGCTTATGTTAGTCGCACACATTGCAGATGCTATTTATTATCAATTTACACCATATCATGAATATGAAAATTCTT
This sequence comes from Dryococelus australis, assembly GCA_029891345.1. Lineage (NCBI taxonomy): Eukaryota > Metazoa > Arthropoda > Insecta > Phasmatodea > Phasmatidae > Dryococelus > Dryococelus australis. Next base: position 316,502,280 of record CM056993.1, read on the forward strand.
GCCCCTCAGTATCCTGAGGTTATGTTTATCTGTTCAGCTTCTCTGTTGATTTAACAAATATTCATACCACACCAATAAGCCTTGCAATATTACTTTATCACGTCATTAGAAGATTGAAAATAAATTAGAGCATTTATTATAGGATTTCTTATTTTTTACATTTATTTATCGCTTGTAAAGGGGTATTACACAGGACTGGCATTCTTTCTTCTTCCCCCGATACCTAACCTAACATGTGTTTGATACCAAAATAAATATAAATACAATTAAATGAAGTTAGTACTAAACTGGAAATGCGGGATGCAATTTTAATATTATTTGTATGCAAACACGTCGGAAATATGCTGCAGAATTCTATAAAACGCTCAGAACGTGATCCATATTTATATGCACATTTATTATCCTGACAACACAACCCATTTACATAGATAACCACCGAAAGATAAATACAATTCAATGGGTTTTGTATTAATTTAGAAAAGCGGATAGATATTGTAATATTATTTTAAGCATAAACCTGGGAAGTATACTACAGACGTTTAAACAACATTAAGAATTTTAATTATAATTCAAAGCATATTTATTAATCCGACAATTATTTACACGTGCAACAGAACGACACTTTGTAAATATTACTTATTGACTTTTAAAACTTGCGAGTTTTATAAACACAAAACGTATACGTTAATTTTCACACTTGAAATACAAAATGGCTACAGTCGTAAGAAACTCACGCTAATTAATTTCAAATAATTTCCAAGTTTATTTCCTATGTATACTGTACTGGGCATTTGAACAATCGTAGTATACAGACGGTGATGTCACGTCCGTCGACAAGTGCCCTTAAGTATGCAATTTTCGAGAATTCAGAAACTGTCTGAAGGCCCTTACACAATTGAAAATTTTAACATTTGTCTTTACGTTTGCTTTCCAACATGTTCTTTCTTATGAAGCTTGACGAAATGGAACTGTCAAAAGTAAAGTCTAACACTTGACTTTACTATTGCGAAAAGTTGTAATATAAAGTCAAAGTGCGTTATATTATTGTAGGACGATTTTAATCTCGGCATATTAAACAAAGCTCGTATTAAATTAAAGAATGGCAAAGAAAGACAATGCAAATAGGAAATATATGAATTTACAAATTTTAATAAAGCAAACATGAGTTTTCTATATTGAAATACACTTTTAATGAAAATTTTAATCTTATTTTTAAAAAAGTGCATTCCTGGATAATATAATTATTCACATAACAAGATACAATTTTTAACGAAGTTCGCAGAGCAGATGTTCAATTGTCTGAACTCTGACTTTATAATATTGTATTGTGTATTGGTGGTTTCGTCCGAGGATAGGAAATGTAACGTCAAATGCTAAAGTTTTCTATACTGTAAGAAGCTTTAGTACCCCGCTTGTACTTCGCAATGATGTCTTGAAGTAGACAAAGGCAGTCCGGACCACGGTCATAAAGTTAGTTCTGGCAACTGCTATCCTATTGCCTTGATGTAACGCGTACGCTTAGTGAAGCTCGCGGGGCTTGCGGACTAATAGGGCAGGCTGACCCTTATTTAACATTGTGGTACATGGGAGTTTCGGAGATTTTTTAATAGTATTAAATAACGCCTTTTTATTTCCATATGTCCATTCGGTATAAATAATTGTGATATATTTATGTGCTGTGTGTCGAAAGTTGGTTTCGTTCACGGTAATGTTTTACTGGCGCAGTATATCGAGTTCGAAAATACCTCGTGGAATTTTTTCTGGCTCCATGTTTATTGTTTGTGAAGGTTATAGTTCGACTAGTACAAATTTATTTTGTCTAGTAATATCGTACATCGTGCGTAGCAGCATGACAATATAGGACATGTCAATGAACATAGTATAAAAATATTTTTTAGAATTATGTAAAAATACGATTATGCACAGTACAAATATGTACTACTGCATTGCCATCACGTCCACATATGTGACAAAATGTTTTTTAAGTGTGGTTATCAACTGCTTAATAGAAGACCTTATGCAGCAGAAGATATTTTATATATATACATACATATATATATATATATATATATATTAATAGTAGGGATTTGGAGGAAAGGGTTAGTGGTATGAGAGATAGGGTGGCAAAGGTTGTTCTCATTCATGTGGGGGGAAATGACCTGGCTCATAGGGAGGTGGGGCAGAGAGCGGGACCTCGGGAGATTGCTGAGGAAAGTGCGGGAGAAGTTCCCTGGAGCTAGGGCAGTAGCTGGTTAGGAAAGGAGTATCCTACAGGAAAGCAGTGACTGCGAGTTAGGTATATGAGAGGGTGTGTAGGGATTTGGAGGCTACATTTATAGATAGTAGGAAATGGGTAGGGAGGGACCAGGTTCACCTGACAGAACAGAGAAAGAGTATTCTAGGTGATCTGCTAGGTAGGGAAGTAGCTGGCTGCATGGAGAGGGTCAGGGCAGAGCAGCAGTTGTTGAAATAGCAATCAGTTAGAAGCAAGGAAACGGAAGTGGAGAGAATAGCATTGATGAGGCCGCAGGGGTGGAGATAGGAGGTAAGCAATGTTGGATGGTAAAGCAGAGTACTAGTATAAAGATAATGGTGGTGAACTGTAGGAGAGTGTACAACAAGCTGGAGGGCTTCTGGGGAAAGGTTGAAGGATATGGGGTAGATATAGTGGTAGCTGTGGAGACTTGGTTGACTGAGGAAGTACTGGACATTGAGTGTAGACAGGATAAGTTCACCATCTTCAGAAGAGGCAGGGATGGGAGAGGAGGAGGAAAAATTGTGTGTGTAAGGGCTAAAAGGGGCAGTAGAATGGGTTAGTGAGGATGTCGACGTAATGGAAATTAAATTGAGTGGTAGTAGTAATAGGAATATTACTTTGCTGGCAGCGTATAGACCACCAGGACAGGGATGGCAGGCAATTGAGATGATCAAGGAGAGGGTCGATAGACTAAAGGACAGGCAGTGGGTTGTTGTAGCAGGGGATTTGAATATGCAAGGAGTGAAATGGGTAGATGGTGCAGAAGGAATGGGTAGCATGATGCAGAGAATGGCAGCACAGTTAGTCAACAGAGGATTAGCCCAAGTAGTAGAAACACCTATGAGATGGAATGAGGAGGGTGTTGGTCAGACCTAGGAATGCTGTAGTTGGTGCAATAGTATTGGATGGTATAAGCGACCATCATATCCCGGTTGTGGAAATTGGAATTGGCAGGATGAGGGAAGTGCAAATGACAGGAAGGTTGGTGTGGCAGTATGGGAGAGGAGACAAGAAGGGGGCAGAAATCTTCCTGAGAGACAGGTTTAAAAAATGGTGTATGGAGGAGGGTGTAGAGGGGTTGTGGAGAGAGTTTAGAAGATCAATGGATGTTATGTTGGAGAAATTTGTACCAATGAAAAGGTTACGGACTGGGGGAGATCCACCATATTATGGACAGGAGATTTTGAAAATGAAGTGCAGAAAATTACATGCCAAGTGGAGAAATGAAGGGATGATAAGATCTAAAGAAATGATGAAACAAATGGGTAGGGAGCTGGAAAGGAAGATCAAACAGACAAAGAATGTATTTCTGGGGAACATGGTGGAAGAAGGAAAAGGCAAGGAATGGGGGAAATTGTTTAGGTATGTTAGGAGGTTAAGGGGAGAAGAGGAAGGGATGGTAGGCAAGCGACAAATGACCAAGAAAAATCGGAGATGCTGCAAGCACAGTACTTGTCAGTGTTTGAGGCAAAGGAGGGTTGGAATAGGGGAGCAAACAGGGTTCGGGGGGTTTAGTGAGTTTAAGATGAGGGAGTGGGAGATAGAAAAGGTAATAAGGGGTTTGGAGAACAGTAAGGCAGGGGGACCAGATGGGATAGGAAATGCAGCACTAAAGTTTGGTGGCAGGGAGTTGGCAAAATATTTAGAAGTGCTGTTTAAGAAGTCCTTAGGAGAGGGTAAGTTACCACAAGATTGGAAGGATGCTATGGTGGTACCTGTACACATGCAGGGAGAGGATAGGGGGAGGCCTGGCAGCTACAGACCGGTGAGTCTCACATCAAGTACAGGAAAATTAATGGCGAGGCTGGTTGTGCAGTATGTGGTGAGGGTTATGAACAATAGGAATTGGTTGGAGGAGTCCCAGCATGGTTTCAGGAGGGGATACTCATGTGAGACTCAGCTGGCTGGGGTATTAGAGGATCTGATGCAGGTAGTTGATGAGGGGAAGCAGGTGGATGCCTGCTTCATAGATTTTGAGAAGGCATTCGATAAGGTGCCCCATGGGACATTGATGAGGAAAGTGGAGGTGCTGGTACAAGACAGGAGGGTAGTGGAATGGATAGGGGGCGAAGGCAGAGGGTGAAAGTGGGGGAGGCAATATCGGAGGAAGAGGACGTTAAGTCAGGGGTACCACAGAGAAGCGTGCTGGGTCCTTTGTTATTTACCTTAATGGTAAATGACATGGGTTTGGGGATTAAGGAAAAAAATCAGATTGTTTGCAGACGATTTTGTTGTATATGCTGAGGTGGGAGAGGGGGTGGAAATTTTCAGGTGGACATTGATAAGATATGGCTGTGGACCAGAAAAAATAAAATGAAGATAAATGTAAGAAAAACTAAGGTAGTGAGGTTCACAAGGAATAAGATGATAAGCAGGGACATGTACAGATGGGAGGGACAAGAGATAGAAGAAGCAGCAGAATATAAGTATCTAGGGATTGCACTGCAGGGAGACCTCTGGTGGAAAAAACAGGTACAGAGGGTGGTTGCAAAAGGAAGAAGGGCTCTGGGTATGCTGGGAAGGGTGCTGAATGGAGTCAGGCGTATGGCACAATGGTACGGCCAATGTTAGAATATGCTGCAGCAGTATGGGACCCGTATGTGGAGGTGGAAGTGCGAGAACTGGAAAAGGTGCAGAGAAAGGCAGCAAGATGGGTGAAGGGTAGGTGGAGAAGGCAGGGGCAAGATGGTGAGGAGGAAGGGAACTATAGGCCATCAGTGATGATGAAAGAAATGGGGTGGAGTTCATTGAAGGACAGGAGGAAAGTTGAACGGTTAGTCAGGATGTACAGGGTGGTGAATGAAGAGGGAGGATGGCGAGGGCTACACTGCAAGCTAAGTAGGGGGGTGTTTAGAGGAAGAGGAAACAACAGTGAGAAGCTTCAGAGGGTGTGGAGGAGAATGGAGTGGGGTAGGCAGTCCATGCTTGTGAGGTCTGTGAGGGAGTGGAATATGTTGAGGGAGGAATTGGTATCTGTGGGAGGGGTTGGTAAATTCAGGAAGGGAGTGGAGGAGTTGGTTGGGTGAAGGAGAGTTGAGAGAGCTCGCCACCGGGCAGTAGCCTAATTGCGAGTGTATGTATATGTATGACCCCTTGTGACTTATGCACATTTGGAATGACATTGGTGACTTAAAGTTATTTAAGTTTATTGAGGTTATAGAGTCTGGTAACTCATATAATTATGTATTCCTTTAAACTCAATACTTCTCTTGTACAAATTTGCCCTGTGATAATATACTCTATATGTACTTATTTTTATTCCTTGTGGAATAGCGATGGAAATAAACATTTTTAAAGATGTTCGTATTTGTTTGAGTGGATAAATTAAGAAGTTGAAAAATGTAGATTGATGCGAATGATAATTTTAATTTGTTAAATAAAGGCCTGCAACTTGTCTACCTATTTATTAAATATTATTCTAATGGCCCTTTTTCTAGCTACAAATATTTTGTTAGCATAGTTACAGATCCCCAAAATAATATACCATAATGATGATGCGTTGCTGAAGCCATGATACACTGGTTTGAGGTATTGGTATTGTAATACTTATACTAGTATGTCTGATACATAACTATTTTATTTGGATGTATTATTATTATTGGCCATATTTAGGTTAGTAGCAATATTTACAAAATAGTTATTAAATTCATTATCAACATATAGTGGTACCGATATAATTTTATTGTTTCAAGGTAACTGAATTTTCATATTTCTGCTATACTGAACCTTCAAATTATTCGTTTTTGTATTCCAAATGATCCACTTAAAGAGCGAAGTGGCAATCTGCGATACCGCAAAATAATTTTGAGTTAAAATTGGGACAAGCAGTATGTGAAAATCACTTCGTACCAGAAAATATTATGTAAAAAGGTATTTAAAGATAGCAGGTGGAACAGTTATGGCCAAAGTAAGTTTGTAATTGGCAACATTACAAATTTGTCTTGGCATCATTCCTGTGAAAAAATTTTTAAAAATTTTAATTTATAAATGGAGATTGCAATAAAATTGTGGGATACAAATGTAAACATAACATCAGACAACCTGAGAACCGAAGTCAAGCTCTAGAAAACTGATCATCTGCACCAATTAACTTGCAGAGTAGAGTAAAAAGAGTGCAGGGGGGAAGTGCCCATTATGTGCTTCATATTTGTGCCTTCTATGCTCTCTGCACTTGAACTCGGGGAAGCAGAGCTGGGAAGATTTGTTAGTAAACAGTTTCTTGGATCTACATATATAAATGAATGTATGCACAGTAGTATTGAATGTAACATAATTTGTTACGGGTATACAAAGAATGGGACATGTACAAAACCAACTAATACGGAATGATAAAGCAAACCAAGTGATTCACCATACAATTAATGAGTAACTTATGTTCAATAGAATGAATGTGGACATTTACACTGCACACTATTACAGGTTTCTAACAGACAGCTGTTGAAAATATTCTCCGTCGGCCAATTCCACATCACACTTCACCTTGCATGAGAAAAACGCTGTAATATAACAAATATTCAAAAATAGCTGGTCGGGATTGCACCACCAAATTCATAAATGCATAGTTGATACACAACTTGTATAGATCTTGAATTTGTAGCCTCCATTCTATGTTCACAAATATCAACACGTTAACTGTTAATTCTTTGTACTGAAAACTTTTTTTCAGCAAAATGTTGCTCGTTAGTCCACAGGGAAAATCACAAACATTGTCACACACAAACAAATATGTAACAGTATGTATGATAATTTCTTGCAGTCAATAAAACTAACAACTTTTACAGCACGGAACGGTGTAAAGCTAGGAACTTTTGTAACTGCATACACATAATTTAAATGTTGCTTAAGCTATTTAATTTATTTATTTATTTACTATCATATCCCTCCAGCGATCCTATGATGAGCAGGAGCTCTAGAATGTAGCATTAGTAAAATTTTACAAAACAAACATATACCTATCAAAGTATTTGTAAATATTTCTTATGGCTTTCTTTTGGAGTCTGAAAACTTTTATAGTTGAGAAGAAGGTGCCCACTGAATGATACAGTATGAAATAACATTATGAAAATATTGAAAATAAATTAATTTAAGGGAGGATGCCTTTAGAAGATGTGATAAATTATGTAAAGCGTAACATGCTGCACTTAGTTTTGGGACTATGTTATCAGTGTGAGTATTCCCATAAAGATGACTCAATATATAAGCCTAAAATATTGTAGGATGGCTTTCTTTCAAATCATTGTTTCTATATTTTATTAAAAAGTCATAGTCCTGTTGGGTTTTATGTGAGGAATTTCATTAAAACTATTTGAACCCAGTTTAAAGAAAGATTATTTGCTGTAAACAGTTTATCTAGTTATGAATAGTCTCATTTAACGATACTATAAGTGCTGTCAGATTCTCATATTTAAATAAAAATTTAGGAAGTATCATTCACAATGAGTAGAATGTTGGAATACAGATAGTTCATATGTAGCATATTTTAAAATAAATAAATATAATAGAGGGCAAAGGATGAATCCTTTGGGAACAATGTTTGATTAACCCTTTTTTTCTTAGACTTGTATTTACAGTATACCATCTGAATTTATTGCATCCTGCTTATCTGTGAGACAAGAAAGATGTGAAGTAAGTGCCTTCTCAGAGGGAATTCAGTGGAAAGTGGTTGTTTTTATTTCACTGCAGGCTGCTTCGCATCCATATAACTATTTTGGGTCTTCTATCCACTCCATCACTGCAACCTTTGAAACAGCGTCTTAACTTATTGTGTGTGTCTGGTATGTGAGATGGCCATTCAACAGTCTCACTCAACATTTAGTGGTATACAAGAGGACCAACACTCTTGTTAGATAGGCATTACAGGTTTATTGCATCATTACGACATCACCTCATTGCGGGGTGAACTGAGGAGAGCCACGTGGGCGAACGGATCACACCCTGGATGAGTCTCTTGTGCTCTGGCACCCTTCACAACTCTATATGAATAAAGTAGATAGTAGATTATCTCGACCAAAATTTATTAGACATGCATAGAATACTAACTTATCCAAAACAGAAACTGTAGGCCTACATAAAATAAAAAAAATAAATCAGTTAACAATACCCACCCTCCTCCCAGACGTGTTCACTGTGAACATCATGTGAAAGGGCACATCACAAGAGCACACACAAGTGATTGTCTCACCTTCGCGGGTAAGGGAAACACTGTGACAAAAGAGACTTTCGTGTTTTTACAATTCTCTTTATTTTTCAAACAAGTCCGGATAATTGAATTTGTATTGTATTCGAAAACCTGGTATCGTAAGTCAAACCTCCCTCCTCCTCGCTCCTGAGACCACGGCATACCGTCAATGTGCATAATTTATTTATCTGTGGTGGAGAACATAAATATAGTGTTATAACTGGCTTCTTTTCTGCATCAATTGTGATATTGCTTTTTACATGGTTTGTTATTGAGTATAGTGTTTTGTTTGTTCCTTTTTCAAGTACTTATTTAACATGTACTCACATCAACTGTGGGTTGCCAACCTGCACCTCCCAACATTACCACAACAGCAATACCACTACAACATATAGTAAATAGTTTCAGTAAATATGTATACATAACAAACATGTACAGGTGAACAAAAACCAATGTGGCTCACAAGACCTGCAAGAGGCCATAGCTGTGAAAAAAAAGCCAAAATGGTGCAAACAAGATCAATTGACACAAAATAAAAAAGCCTGTGAATCGATAGAGGGATGCTGTGAACACAGAGGGTTACACAAAGACAAAGTTCATGTTACTAACGTTAAACGATTATGGCACATAAAAATTATCAGAACAAAAGTAGATCACTCTCCATGACCGTGACACGATACGCATGCAACACATACGTCCAGATGGATCCTACCAACTGGGCCACACTTTGACTGGAATAATCCAGTTAAAACGAACACTGGAAATAATCCCACGTAATGCACTGGCCTACTACATTCGTTAACAATTGTTAATTCCTATTTAACATATTATACAATAGGCAATCTGTTCAAATACATGGTGCCTTATGTGCTGATTCTAACATTCGCCCCTAGGCTTTAAACTACATATGATTAAAAAAAAAAAAACCTGCCATAATGACTGAATTTTCTTTATGTGAGAAAGAGACATTGCACTGACTTGCGCATTCCGGTAGTGAATGGGTCACGGATCTGTTCATGGATGAACGTTTTTGTCGAGCATTCATGAATATAGGGCATGGGAATACGAGCACTAGATATAAGATTACTGTAACAGGAGTCTCCACAAGTTGAATCAATGACACAATATCAAAATACACTAATCTCTCAAATTCATTTTACTGTAAACAGTGCGAGAATTGAGATAGAGAGATCCTCTGATTATAACAACAAACACCAAAGTACAAGAATGGTGTCTGGTTGGTGAACACTGCGTCACCTGTATAATGATGTAGTAGCCCTTGCCACCCCTACTGAAAAAAAAACACTATGAAAATAGTATGAAAACCATTTTGTGTTCTGTTTTTAATTGTTTAACTGTTCATACTGATAGAATAATGTTCACAGACGGTTGCCCATACTGTCAGATATGAGTTTGTCTGTCTGAATAGTATCCATAATGATTTCAGACTGTTCTCAAACTGTAAGTTCTGTTCCAAACTTTTCAAACTTTCAGAATATACTGTTCAGTAATTATCAACTTCACAAAACAAACATTTTTGCCCTAAAGTTTCCTGTGTTATTTTGAGAATTTTCATTTCTGAAAACCATTTTGTTACAATGAAGAACTTGCCAGTTGTGGTGTGAATCAACATAACTCAAGGTCAGTGCTGAGAGAATGCAGTGCTTTGAGGCATTGCTGTAAACAGCAACGCACCACATGTTGAAAAGCAGCATCGGCAAATGTGGCTGGATGCGTCTCACAAGTGTGTGCAAGTGTGAGATCCTACACTTTCATTAGGCGGTTGTAAACTTATTGACCATCTGAATTGCCCCACGTAGTAGGTACAACAGTCAATTGTGGCTCATGAAATACTGGCATGTAGCAGGAAGTCGACTGCCAAGTGAGGACATGCAGGCGAGCCATTCACATTAACAATCAATGTATTTGACTTGCATAACAATCAACCTGCATCCTATGGTGTATAGTATTTCCTTGGAGATGTAAGTAGGTCACCATACATCGTTCACAACATGAGTAAACATGGGGTCAAATATGTACTGTATATACATCCAGCCATGTAAATAAAAAACAGTCTTAGTGCAAAGGCTGTTCACGATAAAGTGAGCACTTTTGAAATAAATCTCAGAAAAAAGTAATTGCTCCAGCCTGCATATATTATAACGGACACACTGAGTGCTATGCCCCCAGTATAGATGGCAACGATAGATGAAAAATTGTTCCATATCTTCACGTCAAATAAAAAAGTGTTAAGTAACTATTTGTAATAACTTAAATTATTTATTTTCCTTTCTGTTTTTTTTTAATGCATTAAAATGTAAACACGAGCAGATTTGTAAAATATTTACTTTTCTAACAATTTCACTGTTTCACTTGACCGACACGTAAATAAAGTGGTGAGGCACGTGGCAATGTTTATTTTACATAACGCAGGAGAATATGTAACACGCACTAAAGTAGACCTTGAGCTCTCAAAAGTACTCATTTTATCATGAACAACCTGTAGTTACCTTACTATCAAAATGTAGACCAATGTAACTGTTAAAAACTGAAAACTCTTTTGTGGCATGTAACATGTTAAAAACCAAAATCATTCTTTACATTTTTTTTTTTCCCCCCCACA